>ML685766.1:2744487-2917897 GCA_007922175.1 Pelusios castaneus | reverse complement strand
CATATTTGACAGCTCCAATGTCCCAGAGTGGCCTCGATTGGCACTCTGGGACATTTCCGGAGGCTGTCTAACGCGCAAAATGGGTACACACGAGCATTACTGCGGAACAGCTGTTCCGCAGTAATGCTAACCACTCTTGATTTGAGTGGTTTAACTGTTGTGCGGCCGCGCGACAGGGAAAATGATCGTGTGTACGCTAGCAGCTTTATTGTGCAGTAAGGAGCCTTACCGCGCAATAAAGTGATCGTGTGTACATGGCCTGAGTGTGAACACACCTTGAACATCCAAAAAGCTATAAAGATAGGTAAGTGAGGCAAAATGACTTGTCCATGGGTCACATGGGAAATTTGTGGCAAAACAGAGAATTGAACTTGCATCTTCTGAGTACCAATTTAGGTCCTTAACCAATAACCACACCATCCTTCCTCTAACAGCATGTTACACTATACGACAAGATTGTTTTAGAGGATTCATATTGTCCATTCTAGAGAAGCAGAACGGTATTCAGTCTCTTGGAAGAGGTCCTGTAGGGAGGTTGTGTGGACCCTTCTCTGCTAGGTTTCTTATTTTAAAAAGATATAGCATAACAGGTCCTCTCTCACAAGGTATGTCACTCTGAGGGCTTCAGTCCTGAGACATGGAGGACATTTACTGAAAGCAGACATATGGGAGACATTTATTGACCACAGATAAGGCCGAGTTGACAGTGGGAAGAGATTGAAGAGGATGACTGTAATTAATTTAATAACCATCCAGACATAGAATTGGGTGAATATTTTTCAATTTGCGTGCAATGCAGGAAAAAATATTGTTTTGTGTGGAATAAAAATGGAATTTTTAGAAATTTTCTGCAAATTGAAAAAGTAAAACAAATAAATAAATCATTCTGGGTCAATCACATCATTTCATTCAATCTGAAACAAAACATTTTGCTTTATTTTGAATGTTCTTAACATTTTAAATTAAAAAAAAAAAAAAAAGTAAAGGAAGAGTCTAAAGTTCTTTAGACCAGAAAAATCAAACCATTTCATTTAGAAAAGGTCTAAATGAAACATTTTGGATCTTTTTTTAGGTTTTCTCGCTTGAAATAATTTGATAAAATGAACACAATTTTGCAAAATCTTTTAGTGTCACCTCCCCCCATGTGTGCACATAAAATTTTCAACTGAAGAATTTCATACAGCTCTAGCCAATTGTTTAGCAGTTCATGGGTAGCATCAGCCACGTGCAGTTTCACTCACTCTGGAAACATATCTAAACACCGATAGTCCCCAGAACTAGAATAGCAGAATTAACTGTATAGCAGCATCAGTGGCATTTTTTCCACTTGCTGACTCAGATTTATGTTGAAGGGTGAATGCCTGAGAATTTTTTCACTTAACTTTTTGTTTTGTTTGTTTTTTAAAAATTATGACTCCTAAAGGGTTATGCTGGGAATGTGCTAAAGTTGACTCTTGAGGAATACTAAGGTAATGTCTTCAGGGTTTATAGGCATTTTTACCTCAGCGGTTGTACCGTGTCTTAAGATTAAGTCATCCTTGTGGCACTAAGTGCAGCAGCCTGAGTGGTTCATTGGAGCCAAATGAAGCTGACACAAGTATTACACTCACAAAGGAGGCAGACATAATTTGTTCAGCAGCAATTGGCAGTGTGAAGAGTCAGAGCCAGATAATGATGCCACTGGCCACCAGACAGTGCTGACAGCAGGGATCCTGGGGGGTGAGTGGAATTCATGCTTTAGGTGACACGGGACTCAAAATGAAATCACTGAGACACTGTAGCAGGGGTGGACTTGCAGGGTTAATTGTGTTTGGAGCCCAAGTTGGTTAGGTGGCAACGTATGGCAGATTTGGTGGGGGGGGGGTATCCTGTGAGGCATCAATGCATAGAATTGTCTTGGTGTCAATCCTGCCAGCTCAGCAGATGGCCAGAATCTGCCCAGCAAGGGTTGGTTGGTTGGTTGGTTGGTTGGTTGGTTGGTTGGTTGGTTGGTTGGTTGGTTTTAATGGAGAAAAATGTTATATAAATCCACCAGGGACATCAGGAACCCAGCATTGCTGAGTGGTGTCTTGTCTAATACAGGTGTAATACCTTCCCACACTATTTCCCTACCCCAACAATCTAGAGGATTACAGACTTGGCTCTATCACTAGGACATAAGAATTATGGAGAAGAAAGGTAAAAGGTGTGTGATAATTGGGTCACAGCAGGCTTGCTCAAATGGCAGCCAGCAGGCCAAAAGTAGCTTATGGAATACAGCTTTAATATTGTCTGTGGCCACCTATGAGGAAGTGTGTCTTATTCTTGAAATCTCTAGTTGGAAACCAGCCAATGAGGCAGCTGGAGAATGTTCTAGGCTCTGCAGGGAAGCAGAGAGAGAAAGAGAGGACACATTATTCTTATAAAGTTCCTTGTTCGGTGTTAGAAGAAAGTGACTCTTTGTGATGCTTCACTCTTTTCACAAAACCTTTATCTTTAAATGTAGGTGCATCTCAAGATATAGCATAGCCTACTTGGTTCAAGTTGGTACATTTCATTTTGGGAGTTGTAGTCTCCATGGACCACACCACACTATTAACATTAAGGACATCTACAGTCTTACTTCCAAGTCAATTAAATGCAGACTTATAGTTGCAAGCATGACCTTTAGACAAATTTGGGAAGTTCCTGTGTTACAGAATCTATTTCAATTTCCTTTTCCACATTAAACATTAACATTCCTATTGAAAAAAAATTGAAAGAAAATTAAAAACCATCTGCTAAAGCCTTCCTTGTAAGAAGATATAGGAATAAAAACTGAAGAGCTTTACCCTACTCTCCAGAACAAATAGAAAAATGTTAGCATGTAAGTAAACAAGGTTTGGTTTGGTTTCTTAATATTCAAACACACCCAATAAACAGGTGCATTAAAACCAAAATATTTTGTTATTTAACAACAACTATTGTTGAGGTAAAAATATAGTAAACTTTCCTCTAGTAGCTAGGCAACAAAAGAAAATACCACTTATCTGAATTGCTGTTTGTTCTACTATTTTTAAGTACTGCTGTAAAGATTCTTACTCTCTATACTTCTCAAACAGTAGAAAAAGCAACAATTTATTACATGGATACATTGTTCAATGTACTGTTTGATCCAGGAGGCAAATCAGACATCAGAATACATGTCTAGAATAGTTATCACCAGCCATTAAAGATTTTGATCTTGCTGTAAATGTTTCAGTAGATTATGTAACATAAACTAATGTCCTCTGTTGACATAGACAATTGTCACAAATATGGATTATATGAGGCATGAAATCAGTATATTTCCATTTTTCCAAAGAATGCCAATGTTGTCTCAGTCTTGTGTATCTTCCTAAAAACTTTTCAGATTAAACACATGGTAGCAATATATTATTTGACACTTCAAAATTTAAGAGTTCTTTCTAGAGCTGCATGTATTGCTCTCACAAAGATGGTTTCATTATGGTGAAAATCTAGAGTAGAAGACACTCAGAGCTATAGTCTGACTGGAATTGCTTCTGGCCTGTTTTTTTTCAGAATCAGAATGACAATAACTGTATATAGGTTTTTTTTCTAATTTCTGTTAAATCTAACATCTTGATTTCTGACCAACCCTCTGCAAACAAGGTGAAGGGTTGGCTGGGTGGAGCTCAGAGCATTGAAAAATCATGATCTGGACAAACTACCTGCAGCACAAAACTATACCGCACAAACATAAGAAAAATTGATAGCACTTCATAGTGTAACACATCAGTTGAGCACCTATTTGGATTTTCAGTCCTGCTTCAAAATATCCAACCTTTCCTATTTGTGTTAGAGGGGAATTGTTGTTATCAGAACACAAAGTATAGTAGCTCTGATTTCATTTGTTAGAGGGAAGTGGTGTGTACAACCTCTAGCTAGTTTCTTATAGTACTGTAAGGCCAACTGTAGGTGAAATCCTAGCTCTGTTGAGTCAATGGCAAAACTCCCATCAACACCAATGGGACCAGGATATTGCCCCAGGATGGCCTTTCTGAGGGCAGATCTACACTGCCTGCCTGTTTCAGTGGCATTCAAATGGAGACACTCAAGTTACCTAAAATAATTTGGATATCTTCGTTCGAATCCCTTTTATGCCCTGCACACACACCATGCTGGTTCAAAGGGAGGGGCCTCCCTTCAAACCATCATTATCCAGTTGCCATGGTGGTGTTGCAGAATTGACTTCCTGATTGGCTGAGTGGGTCTTTACAGACACAATCAGTAGTTCAGGAAGTTTGAACTGATGGTGGTGAATTTGAAGCTGTCAGTGAAGACCTGCCCTGAGTTATGCCACTGCTTCAAATTGTGCCCAGCTTGCAAAAGGGTCCACAGAAAGCAATTTTCCACAGAGCCTGCAGCAGAAGGAATTATCCCTCAGCCAGAAACAGTGCTGGTAAGTCCCATTTATGCTGCTCTGGCCATGATTTGCAGTGTAAAGGGGCCATACTGGAGGTTAAAATCTCACCAGTGTATTTAGGGCCAGGTCCTGAATTCTTAAAATTAGTGGAGGGAAGAGGAAGATATGCCTGTGCACAAAAAATAGATTCTTCTTCCCCATTGTGGACATCAAGAGCTCATCTCAGGCTGCCATGCTGGAATGAGTCTGACAAGGGGTTGGTCAAATGCCAACCCCTATAGATTTGGACCCTGCAAGCATCTGTATGCTCAACCCAGTTAATTAATGTTTGCAAAGCACTTGCAGTTGGAAAGCACTATACTTGGTATTATCATATAATTACCCTATTACATCTAAATTAAATGCACACTTGGGTGTACTTTAGTCACATAATTAAAATGTCACCCAAAACATTTCAAATGCAAGCGTGTGAGTTTATCCTACCCTTCAGCAACTTTAGTTTGTGCACATGTGGCAAATAACTCAATGGTTCTTGACCTTGGCAATACTGGAGGAAAGTGTTCATACTAGAAAGAAAACCGCAGTTTCCTCAGCCCATAAACACACTTTTCTAGATCATCAAATGTGCACATTTTTTCTAGGTCTCTAACATTTTGGGGGTGTCAGTGCAAAGACTATCCTACTTTCCTATTTTGTTTTTTTTAAGTTTCCCTCTGTCCCACGTTTAGTCCACGGGGGTAATGGTTCAGGGCAACATATTGTCCCGAACATAAGTCTTTCAGGATCACACTTAAAGGGTGATCAATTTGTTAAAATACATATAAGGTGAAGCAAAATAAGTTAGGACTATTCAAGCACTTTGTTGAGATAAGAACTTTATCAGTTCTCTCAGGAAATTATGCCATACATATTATGCTATCTAACAATCATGCAGGTGGCAAGCTGTCATTGCTGTTACCTCATTTTGTTTAAGTTTAAGACTTTATTAAGTCGACTTAAGCCAGTGTAGACGTGGCTTAGCTCTAAGTCGACTTTAAGTCAACTTAAAGGGCTCCCGGGGCTCCCCCACTGACCTCCCTGCCAGGGTGCCTGGTACATCCAGAGCCTGGCATGCCTAACCACAGGGCAGGACACAGCCCTGCCCACCCCGCTTCTGTACCCTGCCCCTGTCCCTGTCCTGCTCAGCCCCCATGTATTTTGGTACAATGGGAAAAATGCTGAACTCCCTGGCACTTTTGAAGGGGTGCCCAGGGAAGGGGGGCACCTCAGAGATGCCCCCCTTCCCACCATGCACCACTCCCAGGTCCACCTAGCTCCTACAAGTCGACTTAGGCGTCCAGTGTGGATGCTCTAAGTTGATTTGGCAAGGTTGACTTTAAGTTGATCTAAATTTACAGTGTGGACACGCTAAGTCGACTTAGCAAAGTTGACTTATTTGAACAAGTGTAGAGATAGCCTATGAGTCTACAAAGTGTCCATGTATACAGACAAAGAGGGAAGATATACACGAAAAACCCAAAAGCAAAATATTTATGTCCAGGACAGTATTTTTTATTGCGTGTTTGTACAGCACTTGGTCCAGTGGGGTCCTGGTCCATGACTGAAGTTTCTAAGTTCTACTGTAGGACAAATAATAAAAGGATTATATTACAGTCATTGCTAGAGTAGAAAATAATTCTTTACTGAGAGAAAACTGTGACTTTGAAATATGCATCTGCATATAGCGCCACCTTTTTATTTTAATAACTACTAATTTTCACACCCACAATCAATTGCTGATGTAATTGTGAATGCAAAGGATAATTTTTAGATGTCTAGCTACCTTATTGTACCCCAAATTAGGAATAGAGGTTATTTGTGTAAATGCTCATTTCCGTCTGTGATTAGTTTGGCCTATATTTATACCAGGGCAAAAAGACCGTTCAAGTGAGGCCTCATTTAAAAACTTGGCCTCTGGTCTGTAAGGAAAGAATAGTGATTTTCCCTAGGTTTTCTGTCTCTGCTTCTTTTATAAACACAGCATAAATATAGTGACACTGTGTTACCGTATCACTGCCAACAAAAGGGCTCCACCTTTTGTTGGGGTGATTTTATTTTGTCAGTAAAACAGGACAGTTTTTTGTCAATAAAGTGGCGGCGGCAATGTGTACACCAGGATTGTTTTGTTGACGTAAAGCGACATGTCGACAGAACTTTCTAGTGTAGATCAGGCCTATATCGATGTCATCCCTCATTCAGTCAGACATTTACTGGTATACTGCCCTGTGCCTCCATTTATCTTGTCTTCCTCATGCCCACCTACTTCTTCTTTTGTTGTTTTCTGAAGGTTACCTGGCATGGGATGTTGCCATATGCCTTCTGTCACCTCATTGGTCCTTCCTGGATTGTGTTCTTTGCAGCCAATCATCATATGGTTTATTGGTGCTTTGTCCCACCTCCACTACAACACTGAACTTGGGCAGAGTCCAAAGCTGCCCGAGGCAATGTTACGTTACACTTTCCTCCTGCACTCCTGTGGTGTGCATGGAAGAGCATCCGGTACTGCAGGCAGCCCTGCTCTCCCCAACATTTCCGAAGACTACGCCTTGGTAGTCTGAGTGCAGGTTGGAGCTCCATTCCATGCTCATTGCTGTGCTTAGGGAGACTGACAGCACTGATTTTTCTATGTGAACTGACACCCCGGTGACTATTTCAGTCATGTTCTGTGTAGCAGAGCTCAGAAATCTTGTCAGTTGGAGGAAGATGGAGCTGATGGTAGAGACTAAGCCCAAGAGTGATATGAGGCTGGATGTTCTCTGTAAACCAAGATCCTCTCTTGCAGTGCTAGCTCAGTTTTGTTGTGGGGAGTGGAAAGTGGTAGGGGCATTATAGTGCTTGTTTTATCTCATCAAATTAAAATGATTCATCAGTAAATATTTAATAGTTATTAACTCCAAATGTATGATTGGCTGGCTGGATTTTGTGAGCTAGAACGTGAAAGGGATAAAGACCTTCTGTCTAGTCAGATACCGCCTCCTTCACTGGGACTCTTCAGCTGTATAGAGGAGCAGATACACCTCCGTTATCCACGTCAGAAAGTTGCAGTCAGGCAATAACATTTCAAGTGTTATTGGATTCACTATTTAACTAGCTCTCCAATTTGGAAACAAGGAGGGCCATTGTGCATAAACAGCTAATGTGTTTAGTTTTAAAACAAATTAACAATAAAATAACTGTCTGGGACTGATTACTCTTTACTTCCTTTTTGTAAGTAGGCTCCTTTTTCCTCCCTACCCCCCAACCTCTCCTTGTGCTCGGATGGTTTGATCCATCAGGGGCAGGACCAGCAGCAGGAGAAATTGGGTCAGCAGCTCTTGCATAAAGATGACAAGATGCTGATGCTTCATTGTAGCAAAGCTGCCTGAGTAAAATTTGGGTGAGTGAGGAGAACACTTGTGCCTCCTCTTAGGCATCACTTTGGCAGCAAGGGGGAAAGCTTTGTTGTGCCAATAAATGGAAAGACTATGGGGCAGGAGTGACCTGGCCAAGAGGAGGGGAATCGACGGGCAGCTAGGCAGGACTCTATTAACAGAGAAACCACTTGGCTTGGGTCGCACTGCCACACTCTGCAGCACATATTGCACGGCTGCCAGCTAATTTCTGTTCTCATCCTGGCACTGGGCTCCAACCCTCTGTTAGAATAAAATATCTTCTCCTTGCCCAGCAGGTTAGAGAGGCTGTTAGTAGAAAAGTCAATGGGGCTTCCCTCCCGACATCAGACCAAAGGCTCCCCACAGGTGTCGCAGCAGCTCATCCACAATCTCTGCAAAGAGCTTGGGCGGTACCGCAGTGACTGGCCGGGGTGGTTTCACTGTCCTTCAGCAACCATTGCTTTGCCTCCAGCACAGCCAGTGGCTCCTGCAGCTGTAGCTTTCCATTTATTTGGCTGCTAGCCAGGTGCTTTTCTCCTTGCTCCAC
Organism: Pelusios castaneus; assembly: GCA_007922175.1. NCBI lineage: Eukaryota > Metazoa > Chordata > Testudines > Pelomedusidae > Pelusios > Pelusios castaneus. Next base: position 2,909,556 of record ML685766.1, on the reverse strand, counting down.
AGGCTATTAGTAGGAGGTAGGGTGTGTTTTCCAGCCACCTCCACTTATCTTCAGATTACCACTCTCGAAAGCAACAGCCTGTTGTCTTCAGACAGGTGCTGATTCTGGTCCCATCCTCTGCTGCGCTTATATAGAAAAGTTCCAAAGGGGGAGCCGTGTTAGTCTATTGCAGAAAAACAACAGAGTCCTGTTAGTCTTTAAAAGTGCCACAGGACCCTGTTGTTTTTCTTATATAGAAACTATCTGAATAGGAGGTGTGGCTTCTACTTGGACAAGGGAATTTGTAGCTGCCCCCTCCCTTCAAAAATATTCAGATGACCATAGAAATATTTTAAACTGCCCAATATATGCATCATGTCTCTCACTTCGGAAAACAGCAATAATGAGCACAGTAACTCTTCAAGTACCTGATCCTACTATTAGCTCCATGTATGCTGACTCTTGTGCACACACAGAGTCCCATTCAAGTTAGTATGGTTCTGTGTGAGTGCAGGGGTCTGTCCAAGCAGAGCCTGTTGTAGGATCAGGGCCTTTGCAGCAGAGCCAAAAGCCCTCTGAAGTCAGTAGATCTTTGTTTTACTTCAGTGGGCTTTACATAAGGCTCTAAATCAAAACAGCTCCTCAGTTTCAACCTAAATATTAAATACCTTATCTTTGAAAGTAATAGAACATATTTAATAAATAAGACAAAAGTGCTAAGCTTTCAAAAATGGCTCTATAAAGACAATTTTGTTATTTCCATTGAACAAAATATTATGATTTAGAATATAGTGTCCCTTATTAATAATCAGTCTCCTGGAGCATATTGGGGCAAGGTGGGTTAGTTTAGAGAAAAAATACCGGTTGTAAAATATCCTGCAGTGTCTTCTTAATCTCTCTCTTATTTCTAGGTATTTCCACACGATATACTTAGGTATCCGCAGTCGACGGAGTGGAGAGAATGACAGATGGCGGTTTTATTGGAAAATGGTATATGAGTATGCAGATGTGAGTATGTTGCACTTGCTAGCCACGTTTCTGGAAAGTGCACCACAGCTGGTCCTGCAGCTCTGTATTGTTGTACAGACGCGTACTCTCCAGGCTCTCCAAGGTAAGGGGTCATTCCAGGTAGTTTCATCATTTTAGGAAGATGTCATTTATGTACATACTGGCTCTGCTCTTTCAAACCACTGTGTATGTTCTTTTCATAGGAATGAAGATGTCCTACTGACTCCTATTACCATTTTAACAATAACTGTGTCAAAAACACACTGGTTTCTTCAGCACCTCTTGTCGTTCCTGATTAGTGGTAGTGACTGTTCTGTTTTGTCCAATTTGCACCCTTGTAATTGAAACAGGGAGGGCATGGTATTTACCAGAGGTGATTTTTACCAGGTGAAATAGCGGTTTTCACCACTCCAAGAAAAAGTAGTTAGTGCTATTTTAAGGCATTTTCTATTTAAAATCTGTTTTCTTAATGCACACCACATTACACTTAGTTTTAGTTACATATTCAAATTGTGGTGACATACAGCTGTAGATGAATAGATTAATTCAGAGTTGCACAAATACAAAGTAAAACTGCAGTGGGTGTAATACTAATGTATGTAATTATAATACTGAACTCACAGAAAGTCTGTATACATTTTGGTTTGGTGTTTTCTCAAGGAAGTTGTAGGTGTCGTGACAGACTTCAATTTTCAATATTATATAAACAAGTCAATAACATCTGATTATATGAAAATGACAATAATGCTGGGTTGTAGGCTTAAAGCATTAAGCAATCAGAAACATGCAGGGGTTGCAGATTACAAATCCAAGTCCATTTGGTCATGCAGCATTCTGTAAAGAGGACCAACTTTGATGTTGTGGATAGACCGAGCCTACTCCAATGGATGTATCCAAAGTTTGAAAAGATTTGTTCTGTGCTTGATGAACTTCCTGGACACTGATGCAACTATTTTGCCCAGATTAAACCAAGTTTTAGCCAGTATTTACCTGTACCCTGTCCTAAAGTAATTTTTTTTCCAGGAAATTGCCAACCCTAAATAGAAAGATACAGTCACTTGAAGGAATAAAACCAGCACTATGTTCCCTATTGGACATGTTCAGACTTGGACACAACCCAGTGATTAGGTTCATCTAGGTATTATGCAAAGTAGAAAATGGTGTAGCCGAGAGCAGTGATTTTGGAAAGGAAATGTCAAAGTCTTGTGCAATATTTGGCCATTAGTTCTCAGTCATGTGTACCTGAAGTAGTACATTTGACTAATGGGTTTTGCAAAAAGATCAAGTCCTTGAAACGTTATGCTTAGGTTTGATTTGTGCAGCAGGCCTTTTTATTACTTTAGTAAAGGTGACTATGCATTCTTGATGTAGGCCTTCTCTGTGGATTGGCAATACAGTGATATAGACCTGTTAACAATTAAAATACCTTTTCTCCACTGCTTATTTGATATTCTTTTTGCTCAGGTCTTAGCTTTCCTTTCTTATTGTAGCATTGTTGTGCCTTGCTGTTGCCTTAATACATTGGGTCATACTAGGAGAGGGTACCTTAGGATCCTGGGGACAAGTGAACAAAGACTGCATATGAAGGAAGGGAAGGAAGACAGGCAGGCAGACTATTCCGACATACTCAACTGGACTGATGAACAGCTATGTCACCTCAGTTCTATAATCTAAGGTACCTTTTAAACTGCTTTGCTGTGAGACCAGCCACTCCTGCTCACACACAGCTTTCAGCATATAAATAACTCCCAGTTATAATGTCTGGGTGCTGCAGCCACTTACTCTTGAATTACATTGCAGAGCAACACCAGAAAATTCCCACTCCAACACTGTACCCAGAAATGTGTGTCTTGTACTTCCCAGCTCTCTCCTGGACAATGCAAGCACGTTTATAGACCCTCATTTCATTAATAGAAAGTGATGTGCTCAAATGAAAAAAAGTCTTGTTCAATTACATCACCTAATGGCAGACAGCTAAAAAGTGTCAATTTTTAAGTGCTTATATATAAATGGTAGACTAAATTCTAAGCTGGGTGGACTTGAGTGCCTTGTGGCCATTGATATAATTGGCACCACAGAAACTTGATGGAATGAGGATAATCAATGAGACACAGTAATACTAGGGAACAAAATATATCTGAAGAACAGAATAGGTCATACTGGTGGGGGAATGGCACTATATGTGAAAAATTAGAGTCAAATACAGTAACAATCTGACATGAAACAAACTATACGTAGACTCTCCATGGATAGTAATTCTATGCTTGAATACTAAGAATATAGCAGGAGGGCTATATTACCGACCGCCTAACCAGGATGGTGATAGTGACTGTGAAATGCTCAGGGAATTTAGAGAGGATATAAAAATAGACAGGGAGTCCTGTGGCACTTTTAAAGACAGGAGTCCTTGGTTTTTTATAAAAATAATTAAAAAAACTCAATAATAATGCCAGACTTCAACTATCCCTATATTGACTGGGTATAGGTCACCTAAGGACAAGATGCAGAGATAAAGTTTCTGTACATCTTAATGCCTGCTTCCTGGAGCAGCTAGTCCTGGAACCCCAAAAGGAGAGGCAATTCTTGATTTACTCCTAAGTAATGCACAGGATCTAGTCCAAGAGGAGAATATAGCTGAAACTCTTAGTAATAGTGACCATAACATAATAAAATTCAACACTTTTTGGGGGAGGAGGAAACCTTAAAGAGCCCACCATGGTAGCATTTAATTTCAAAAGGGGAACTAAACAAAAACAAGGAAGTTAGTTAAACAGAAATTTAAAAGGTACAGTGCCAAAAGGGAAATCCCTGCAAGCGGCATGGAAACTTTAAAAATACACCATAATAAAGACTCAATTTAAATGTATAGCACACATAAAAAAAACAGAAAGAGAACCAAAAAAGTGCCACCATGGCTAAACAACAAAGTAAAAGAAGTTGTTAGAGGCAAAAAATCATCCTTTAAAAAAATTGATGTTAAATCCTATTGAAGAAAATAGAAAGGAGAATAAACTCTGTCAAGTGAAGTGTAAAAATATAATTAGGAATGTCAAAAAAGAACAGCTAGCCAAAGACTCAAAAGTAACAGCTAAATTTTCTTAAGCACTTCAGAATCAGGAAGCCTGCTAAACAGCTAGTGGGGTCATGGGATGATTGAGATATTAGCGGAGTATCAAAGTAAGCGGAGTATTGCAGAGAAACTAAATGAATTCTTTGCATTGGTCTTCACGGCTGAGGATGTGAGGAAGATTCCTAAACCTGAGCCATTCCTCTAGGTGACGAATCTGAGGAAATTTCCAAACTGAAAGAGCCATTAGAGGAAATTTTGGAACAAACTGATAAACAGTAATAAGTCACCAAGACCAGATGGTATTCCCTTAGGAGTTCTGAAGGAACTCCAGTGTGAAATTGCAGAACTACTAATGATGGTATGTAACCTATCATTTAAATAAGCTTTTATACCAGATGACTGGAGGATAGCTAATGTGATGCCAATTTTTAAAAAAAGGCAATTCTGGCAATTATAGGCCAGAAAGTCTAACTTCAGTACTAAGCAAATTGGTTAAAACTATAGCAAAGAACAGCATTATCAGACACAGAGATGAACATGATTTGTTGGGGAAGCTGTTTTTGTAAAGGGAAATTAATCCTCACCAACCAATTAAAATTCTTTGAGGGAGTCAACAAATATGTGCAAGGGTGATGCAGAGGATATAGTGTACTTAGATTTTCAAAAAGCCTTTGACAAGGTCCCTCACCAAAGGCTCTCTAGCAAAGTAAGCTGTCATGGGATAAGAGAGTACATCCTCTCCTGGATTAGTAACTAGTTAAAAGAAAGGAAACAAAAGCAGGAATAAATTATCAGTTTTCAAAATGGAGACAGATAAATAATGGTGTCCCCCAGAAATATTCAATATATTCATAAATGATCTGGGAAAGGGGGTAAACAGTGAGATGGCAAAATTTGCAGATGATACAAAACTACTCCAGATAAGAAAGTCCAAAGCAGACTGCAAAGAGTTACAAAGAGATCTTACAAAACTGGTTGACTGAGCAACCAAACGACTGATGAAATTCAATGTTGAAAAATGCAAGTAATGCACATTAGAAAACAAAATCCCAGTAATACATATAAAATGATTGGGGTCTAAATTAGCTGCTACCACTCAAGAAAGAGATCTTGAAGTCACCGTGAATAGTTCTTTGAAATCATCCACTTGTTATGCGGTGGCAGCCAAGAGAGCAAACAGATAGTTGGGAATCATTAGGAAAGGAATAGATAATAAGACAGAAAATATCATATTGCCTCTTTATGAATCCATGGAATGCCTACATCTTGAATACTAAGTACAGATTTGGTTGCCCCATCTCAAAAAAAGATACAACAGAATTGGGGAAAGGACAGAAAAGGAGATGAAAAAGCTTCCATATGAGGAGAGAATAACAAGACTGGGACTTTTCAGCTTGAAAAAGAGATGGCTATTGGGGGATATGATAGAGGTTTATAAAATCATGACTGGCATGGAGAAAGTAAATAAGGAAGTGTTATTTGCTCTTTCTCATAACACAAGCACAAGGGATCATCAAATGAAATCAATAGGCTTAAAACAAACAAAAAGAAGTATTTCTTCATGTAATGCACAGTCAACCTGGGGAACTCTTTTCCAGAGGATGTTGTGAAGGCCAAGACTATAATGGGGTTCAAAACAACTAGATAAATTCAAGGAGGATAGATCTATCAATGGCAATTTTCCAGATGGGCAGGGCTTTCTATTTGTCAGAAACTGGTAATGGGTGTCAGGATAGATCACTTGATGATACCTATTCTGTCCATTCCCTCTAAAGCATCTAACATTGGCCACAGTCAGAAGACAAGATACTGGGTGGGATGGACCATTGGTCTGACCCAATATGGCCGTTCTTGTTTTTAAATCCTGATATCTTAAATATAGTTTCCCAAGCACTTCTCTTCAAACAATTGGTTTAGATAAAACAAGTGTATTAACTACAGAAGGATAGATTTTAAGTGAAGATAAGCAATGAAGCATGAAAGTCAGAATTGGTTACAAGAAGAAGAGAAGTAAAATGCAACTGTTGCCTAAATTAACAAATTAGAGTGAATTCAAAGCAAGATCTCACCACATTACAGCAGTCTTTTTGGCTGAACTTCCTTCAGTCAGGATCTACCTATCCCCCCATCCCCCACATTTCAATGTGACTTCCATTGTTCTTCAGGTGTTGTGGATGCCTTGGACAGAAAGAAAGGGAGGAATAATTTGGTCTGTCTGCTCTCTTTCTCTTCTTGGAGAAGCATCTCCAGCTCAGGTTCAGGAGACAGAAAGTCTGTGTGAATGAGAACCCCGAACTGTTTCTTTGTCAAGATGTAGACTTTTCATCCATGCCCTTTTTATTACTAGAAGGTAGCCACTAACCCACACGATGTTCTATTTGATTTTGTTGATACCTAGCTGAGGCATCAGCTTATCTTTTTTTCTCTATGGGAACTGAATTGTGGCCATTCCCTAGACTAGGAACTATCTTAGTAATACCACACAGTAGAATCTTACAACTTTATATACAGTGATGCTATACATATTTTACCAGGGCAATTATAGTCAGAAAATTGAGTTTTCAAATGATACCTCAAAAGGCATACTTTATACAAAATTTATCACATAAATTTATTTATTTATTTATTTATTTATTTATTATTATTATTTATTAATTTATTTATCCTATAAGAGGGGTAAACACTGGTAAAGATTGCCACAGATATATTTTATTATTTCTATTTATTATTAGGAACCCCTTATGTAGTTACCACTGTACAAAACAAAGAGACAAAGAAGTTCCTGGCACAAGAAGCTTCCAGGTTAGTTAGTGTTTATCTGGAAGATGCATTGAGATTGATTAAATGAAAAGGAATTGGGGATAAAGTATACTAAAATGAAAGAGTGAGTGAAAGCATGAATTCCTTAATCTTGAGTTGTTATCTATGGAGAAACAGGGAACCTCTTTGCATAAATCTTTGGTGCGGAAAGGGCAGTTCATAGATTGTGATATATTTGATCATTGCCTGATGACATCAGGCAGCTTTTATTTATTTATTTATTTATTTTAATAAAATTCATATCACCCTATGCCAGGCATTCAAAGCTATTTTCACATAGAAGGATGTACTATCACTTTAAGAAATGTATTGTTAATTGATTGAGCTTTGGCTATCTAGATAAAAAAGTCTGTGAGAGAATTTTAGTGGAGGAATATAGCCAGAATATTGTTTCATTGGCTGTAAATTAGGATTCTTCATAAATTCTAAATATAAATGGGTCCTCACCCTCATTTTGATGTAGTAATAGATCTAACTGCTGAGGGGGACATTCAACCTGTGAAGTACCCTGTAAATACTTTTTAATTAAAATATCTGAAATGCTTCCGTTTAGCTAAGAAGGTTCCTGAGGCCTGCAATCAGCAAGCTGTGTGAACTTTATGGTGATACCCCTTCTGGTGTCTGAGACATAACTGTGCATTCCTGTAGTACAGGCTGGCAGCAGATTCTGATCTCCCATCCAACTTTCTTTTCCCAGGAGAAAAGGCCCCACTTAAAAAAACTAAGAAAAATAAACAAGACTTAAAAGAGCCTTAAAACTTGTATTCCCTTGACAAAAGTGGATGCAGTGCTAATATCCTACCAGCTGTGAAAATCCATCCTCTGTTCTCTTTACTTATTAAAGAAATAAGTTAAAGATAACGCATTGTGCTATAGGCTGACAAATTTACTGTAGTGATGCATAAGCAAAGCATAATTTCTTACAGCAGTGCCCTACCAGATCTGGCTTTTGTTTTGTTTTAAATCTCCAAGCATCACCAGTCTGGCTTGCTCTTTGGTTAGCTGTTTAGGGATCTTGTTGCCTGTTTTACAGGTTTCTAACAGGAGTCGATACATACAGTGGGTTTTTCTTCAGAAGATTGATGCTTGTGTTTTGTTATTATTCAATTTGTCCTTTGTCCTTAAGGGATCCCATTATCCTGAAGATGGATAGAGTTACAAAACCCTTCCACCTGGCTCCTCGGGGTACCACTTGGCCATAAAGTACACATTTTTGGTAGGGTATGAATGACACTGGAAATTCTTTGGGTATTTTTACAATCAAGGCATTAATGAACAAAAGAAAAGCTGCTGAATATTTTTATAAAACTTTTTACTTTTTTACAAGCCACAAAAATATGACATTAAACCTAAATTACAGACTTGAGGTATGGATTATTTTTGAATTTCAATGAGTTAGTTAAGCAATGAGCATTAAGATTAGCCTGATTATAATTTACCTATTTTTGGAATGATACTGGTGTAAAGTGGAGATTATTCATTCTCTTAGTCCTTTCAAATGCTGTTTCCTTATACTCAGATTCTACCACACATTTCTTTTTTTATTGATGAACTATCTTTATTAAAGTAAAAAATTTGTAACAAAATAAATACCCGAGAGAGAGAGAGCAATAAAAAGAGCAAATTGCAAACAAAAAGGTCTGCACAGACACTAACTCTGAATCTTTACATGCTAAAATGACAATCAATTTCAAATCTCAAGAGGATGCAATTTCTGGCTAACTTAACACTAGCACTTATTTGGAATCACTAAGGGTGAATTAAAAAGTCAGACATGAATTTGAAGTAAGAATTGTGTGCCACATTAGTGACTATTATTACAAAAAGCATCCAGGTGTGACTCATAGACTCTAAGGTCAGAAGGGACCAATAGATCGTAATCTGACCTCCTGCAGATTAAAGGCCACAGAACCTCAACCACCTTCTACTGCAATAAACCTCTAACCTATGACTGAGTCATATTAAGGTCCTCAAATCATGATTTAAAGACTTTAAGGTACAGAGAATCCACCAGCAATTGAGTCATGTCACGTGCTACAGAGGAAGGTGGAAAACCTGCAGAGCCTTTGCCAATCTGCTCTGGTGGGAGGGAGGGAAGATTCCTTCCTGACCCCAATATGGCAATCAGTTAAACCCTTGAGCATCGGTCAGACACCCAAGAAAGAATTCTCAGAAATAACTCAGAACCCAGACCATCAATCGCCCATCGGCATATGTACCACCAGGAGCCAAAGATCAGTCAATTATCAGACTAGGCTGTCGCATTATACTATCCCCTCCATGAATTTATTAAGCTCAGTTTTGAAGCCAGCTAGACTTTTTTGCCCCCACTGCTCCCTTTAGAAGGCTATTGCAGAACTTCACTCCTCTGGATGGATAGAAATCTGCATCTAATTTCAAGTCTAAACTTCCTGATGGCCAGTTTACACACATTAATTCTTCTTTCCAAATTGGAGCTGAACTTAAATAATTCGTCTCCCTCCCTGGTATTTATCCCTGTGATACATTTATACAGAACAATCATATTTCCCCTCAACCTTCTTTTGATTAAGCTAAATAAGCCAAGAACTGCACACACTATTTCAGATGAGGGCTCACCAACACCTTGTATAATGGTACTAACTCCTCCATATCTCTACTGGAAATACCCTGCCCGATGCATTCAAGGACTGCATTCACTTTTTTCACAGCCATATCACCTTGGCAGCTCAGAGTCATACGGTCATCAACGAATACCCCTAGGTCCTTCTCCTCTTCTATCACTTCCAACTGATGCATTCCAAGCTTATAGTAAAAGTTCTTGTTAGTCCCTAAATGCATGACCTTACACTTTCCGCTGTTAAATTACATTGTATTTCTGTTACTCCAGTTTACAAGAGCATCCAGATCTTTCTGTATGATATCCCGCTTTCTCTGTATTGGTAATACAATAGGGTCAAGTCTCAGCTATTCAGGAGAGCTTTGGAGTAGAGCTGCATCTCCTGTGTAACACACTTTGCAGGAAGGGGGTGGGTGATTGTAGCTGGTTGAGAGAAATGCAGTGTGGGAACACTGCCTTCTCACTACTATTCCGACCAAAGCCATGTGAAGGAGAGATGGAGGCCCAGTGTCTTTTCCCTGCACCTGGGAGCTCTCACTACTTGCACCAAACACATCCTTTCCAGGACTGAAGTATTGAAGCAAAGTCTACTTCTAGCCCTTATAGGTTAAGGGAGATCAGGCCTTAACTTGTCATTCATGCAACCCTGCATCCAGGGTTGGTGTGCTTTGTAAAGAAAAATTCTTTTTGGGGAGGGGAGGAGAAAAAGCACAATCCTATGGCAGGTTTGTAAGAAGGATTGTTTTTTTTTAATAGAACTGCTCAGATGCTCAATGCAACACCATTGTGAGTACATGTGTCATATATAGTCTGTGCACTGAATTCTATGTAGGTAAATGGGTTCTGGGCATATCATTGAGCTCCCTTTACTCCATAAGCAATTGAGTCACTTTATTTTCCACAATTAGTATGTTTGTTCACAGGGGAAGAGAGGGAGGGGTTGAACTGGGCTTGTATGCCTGACACAGAAAGATACCTGCTTGTGCCTACTATACCAGAGAGAATTTCTAGTGGCAGTTCTTCCAGGCACAAAGACTACACAATTTTGCAAAGTTTTGAGTGCTCAGGGGTTATCAGTTGCTTGCCAGATAGTTAAAACTGCAAGAACATGAATTAAACAAACATATCCACCTATTCTCCAAATGCTTTTAGATCTGAACTTTATTGGCTGCCTTCCTGTGTTAATCCTTTATTCACTTTTTAGCTCACTTTTTGCACCCTCTCAGAATAGTTCCATCTTCAGAAGGAGTGTTCCATTGTGGTGTGATAGTAGATGGGAATGATTTGGACATTCTTGGAATGTTACAGAACTAAATTGGATTGCACATATTAACAATATAAATTGCATGAACTGCAGATGTAGAACAATTGTTTGAGAGAAACTGATGAATAACTTATTTGAATGGAGATAAGTACCTGTAAAATATATTGATTCAAAGGGGTAGCCGTGTTAGTCTAGTCAGCAAAACAAACAAGGAGTCTAGCGGCACTTTTAAAGACTAACAAATTTATTTATTTAACAAATTTAAAGCTCATGAAATAAATAAATTTGTTAGTCTTTAAAAGTGCCACTAGACTCCTTGTTTGTTTTTATAAAATATATTGTAAGTCTTAACCCATATTACAGCAGGGAAATACTAAATCCACAAGCCATCATCTGCCCTCACTTCATGCTCATTAGTGGCAATGGGAATTTTGTGCAAAAATGTAGGGAAAGATGTTTTCCAAATTATAGGGCCAATCTTGAACAGATGAATAGTTCTTATTTGAGTCTTTCTATAGAAGTCAAGGGAACTACTTGCATGAGCAAGGATTACTTTCTTACAAAGTAAAATAAAATAGCTCTGTGTAGTTTAAGCCTACAGTTAACATATTTTTCCAATATTAGGTAAATCAATTAAAATTTTCTCAGTTTTCTGTTCCCTTAACTAAATTATAATGGCTTTAAATGTTTTATTTTACTTTTCTGTAGCCCCTGTTTTTGCAATGTGTCTGTTAATAAAGCGGTAAACCTATGATCTACTCATTCTTCAGAATGAATACAATTTAAAAACACATCATTAATGTCTTTTGTGCTACAAATGAAAAGACAATTTTCAATTTTAGTCTTAATTTAAGCATTATAGCACAGCCTTCGTGCCTCGCTGGCCATCCTGTTCTACTGAATTAAATAGTCTTGGCAGGAAGAATCACATGGTATGAACCTACTGAATGTACAATTATTGATCTCACTCTATTACATTTAATGGTCATTGAGTTTGTGTTTTTCTTACCACCCAGCGGACACCTCAAGGTGCAGCAGAATTCTTTTTTTCCTCTCATAATCAAGTCAAATGCTTGAAATAAAAATGCCTTTTATTTTTATCAGCCCCAGAACATCCAGGAATAGTTTCCATTTTGAATAATCTGTAACAATGATTCTGGAGTAGTGCCTCATAGATGGCCAAGAAGTGCCATCAGAGGTCTGCAGAGCCTTTGCTAGAGCTCCACAAAATGAAATGCTTTGAGAACCCAGCAATCAGGCAATTGAGGTGATGAGCAGGGAGATGATCTAGGAAAAAACCTCTGTTGCAAAATGAGCAGTAGAATGATCTAGGTACTGATGCAAAGCTCACCTAAATCAACAGGACTCTTTCCCTTTAGGCTTTTAGATAGCATTTACAACGTTAGGCTGTTTTCAGGTTTTAACTAGGTGCCCCATTGAACAAATACATATTTTCTCTTCTCTTTTCTGTTCTCTAAAAATGTTCGAGTGATTCAGGAAAGTGTGGAGACTGGAGTGGGGTGCAAACGGACAACACTGAAGGGTCCCCAGGAAGGAGGAACAAAGCCAGGTGGAGGGGGCAAAGCTGAAGTCTGAGAACTTCAGCCCTGGGTGGGGGAGGAAGGGAGAGTGAAGATGCAGTTGGAGGGCGACAGCCTTGGGCAGTGGGGCTGTTACCTGAGTCCCACCACCTACTGCTGAAGTTCTCAGTCTTTGGCATCTGCTCCACACCCCAGCAAACCTCACCCCAACCCTGGCGACCCTACTCCAATGGATTGCAATCCACTTTAAAGTCCCGACCCACAGTTTGAGAACCACTGTTGGAGTTAGCTTCCAGGTGTCCTAGTTGTCTTAAAACACAAAAAGGTCATTCATAGAGTTCCTTTTGAAACTCCCACTGTAGCCACTGTTGGTAATGAGACCTAATAAAGAAGGGAAACAGAACCATAAGAAAATGGAAGTCCAAATGTATCATTGTCTACTTGACCTTTACTTGCCACTGACCTTACTGAAGTGCTGGCATTTTTTCTTTGGCTAAGTGTAGAAAGCTTTTCTTTCTTATCACTCAGGCACTAAAAATAACTACTTTAAAAGGTAACAGTGATCTTCACAGTCTTTGCTGAGCGGAAGGCAGAAAGCAAGCAAGTGGGCCGCGTTAACATTAAATTGTAAATGGCTTACTAAAGGGCTTGGGTTTTTTGGGAAAAAAAAATTATTGTGGTTCCAGCAAGTCTCACCGGCACACCACGTGACCAGAGTGCTCTCACACAGCTCTTTAATCAGTTACTGTCAACTCCAATCACAAGAAACCCTCAAGTAGTTTGCAGTAAACCGTGTTTTCTCCAGGTGATAAATATTTTATTTCCTCTTCTTGGCATTTCCTTCAGAAAACACAATTTTATTTTCCATTCAGATGGAGTCAGTTCTGTTTTAAGAAGCTATATTGGAAATGACTGGAAATGTCTTGGATGATGAGTCAGCAGGAACAAAACAGAGCTCTGAAGATCACCCCCCTTGAAAGACTCCAAAGGTGGAGGGGGGGTTCATTTATTTATTTTATTTCCTTTGAATTGCACTTCCTCCAGCAATTTATGCAGCAGCAGAACTGTGAAAGCAAGATGTAAAGAATACATTGAGACCACTATGTAGCCATACTCTGGGGTTTATTCTCCTCTCACACCTGGTTTAGAATGGTGTAATTCCATTTGCTTTAATGACATTAATTCAGATTTACAACAGAGTAAGCGAAGGAAGAATCAGGCCTTCAGAATCTAAGAAGCAAATCATAAAGCATGTTGTTTGAATCCAGATGGGAGCTCTGAGAAGAGCATAATGGATTGTAATTGAATTGATATTTTAAGCTAACACATGTTTAGATTCCAGAGATTCACAACACTGAAGCGTACAATATAGGGCTGATTGCAGTATGGTGGGGCTGCTAAATGCAGTGATCATAAGGTTTTGTCAGCATTTTCATTTTAACTCCAATTTTCAATGACTTCAAGCAGCTGCAAAAAATTACTTTTAGCTGAAGCTTGAAGAAATACAAGGGCAAAAACTCAAAGAATTTTTTTAAGAAATATTGATGTCCATTTGACCCTGGTCTGTTCAATGTAAAATACTTTCTTCTATGAGACATAAATATGAAATGGTAGTAAACGAAATTTCCTTATCCACAGGAAATATGCTGCTAAAGGTCACTAACCCAAAATCACCCACCGCCAAATCAGTGTAAATGAATTGGGGAGTGAAAAGGCTCTCATGAAGACAGATTGTTTGCTTTAGATAGGATTAATGAAAGGGGATGTGCTAAAAGTGTATAAAATAAAAAATGGTTCAGAAAAAGAAGATCGTCAACTTCTATTCACCATAATAGACCAAATTCTTTCATAATATAAGAACAAAAGGATACTCAATTAAATTGACAGGTAGAAAATTTCAAAATGAATAAAGGGTCCTACTTTTTCCACACAACCTGTAATTAGATTGTGGAAATCATTGCCACCAGATGCCACTGAGGTTGAGAACCTGGCAGGAATCAAAAGAGATTAAACATTCATATGGATAATGCCATTATTCAGAGTTTTAGTAGTAAATGCTAAAAAATAAATAAGTTTTCAAAGAGATATAAAGCTCACCCTGCAAGTCTCTAAATACCGGGGGTTAGAAAGAAACTTTCCCTTTGGGCAGGTTATATTAGAACTGTTTATTGTGGGTTCTCCTTGAATCTTTTTCTGAAGCAGTAGATACAGGTCCCTGTGAGTGTAGTAAACTAGATGGATCATGTTTCTGATCCAATATGTCTATTCCTATGTTTATAAATTGCTAATCTCTGGAGACTCTATAAAAAGAATTGACATAATTCTACTATCCTCAGACTCATACATTGCCTCTCTCAGGACATCACATATAGTTGGAAATAGACGCCATGAGACCTGTACTTTCAAATTAACAGATTTTAAATTATTTGAACAACTGCCCCAAAAATTCAAATTAGAAAAATTATATTTTCATAAATAATTCCAGCTGTGACACCATCTTCACAGCTGCATATATACAAGCCAACATCCAAACTTGAAGGTTTAGACAATTAGGAAGAAAGAAAGGACTAAGGGACAAGGGTCAAGGGTAGGGGCCCGGTCAAGGGTAGGGGCCCAAGCAGAGACAGATGCATCCTGGAAGTGAATGCCTGGCTGCGGAGATGGTGTTACCAGGAGGGCTTTGGCTTCCTCGACCATGGGGTGCTGTTTCAGGAAGAAGGACTGCTAGAGATGGACTCCACCTATCCAGGAAGGGAAAGAGCGTATTTGGAAGCAGACTGGCTAACCTAGTGAGGATGGCTTTAAACTAGGTTTGAAGGGGGAAGGTGACCAAAGCCCACAGGTAAGTGAAACTGAGGGAGACCTGGGGGAAGGGATGGAACTTGGGGGGTGCTGGGGCTGTAACAGCAGGAATAAAAGAGAGGGTAGTTGGAACTGGGGGGGAATCAAATAATTGTATTTTATTTCCTAATGAAGTCATAATACCTCAGGCGAGTGGGGAAGGAGGACAGCGGGAGAAATTGCAAGGAGGAAGATGTGACAGGAGGGAGAATCGACAGGGCAAAGTAGGGCAGTGGGCCCGGTATCTTAGGTGCCTGTACACAAATGCGAGGAGCCTGGGAAACAAGCAGGAAGAATTGGTAGTACTGGCACAGACAAGGAACTATGATATAATTGGAATAACAGAAACGTGGTGGGATAACTTGCATGACTGGAGCACTGCCATGGATGGATATAAATTGTTCAGGAAAGACAGGCAGGGAAGAAGGGGGAGAGGAGTAGCACTATATGTAAAAGAGCTGTATGACTGCTCGGAGCTCCACTATGAAAGTGGAAACAAGCTGGTTGAAAGTCTGTGGGTTAAGTTTAGGGGAGAATGCAACAAGAGGGAGTTTGTGGTGGGTGTCTGATACAGACTGCCAGACCAGAAAGAGGAGGTGAATGAGGCGTTCTATGGACAACTAACAGAAGTTTCCAGATCATCACAGGCCCTGGTTTTTATGGGTGACTTCAATTACCCTGACATCTGCTGGGAAGATAATGCAGCAGTGCACAGGCAATCCAGGAAGTTTTTGGAGAATATTGAAGACAACTTCCTAGTACAAATGCTGGAGGAACCAACTACAGGCCTTCCACCTCTAGACCTATTGCTCACAAACAGAGAAGAATTGATCGGGGAAATAGAAGTAAATGGCAACCCGGGCAGCAGCGACCATGAGATGGTAGAGTTTAGGATCCTGATCAATGGAAGGAAGGAATGAAGCAGAACACACACCCTGGACTTCAGAAAAGCAGATTTTGGCTCCCTTAGGGAGCTGATGGGCAGGATCCCTTGGGAGGCTGATCTGAAGGGGAAAGGTGTCCAAGAAAGCTGGCTGTATTTTAAAGAAACCCTGTTAAAGGCACAGGAAGATAACATTCCAATGTGCAGAAAGAACAGCAAATGTGGACGGCGACCAGCGAGGCTTAGCAGGGAACTCTGCGGGGAGCTGAAACATAAAAGGGAAGCTTACAAGAAGTGGAAGCTTGGGCAGATGACAAGGGAGGCATATAAAGATATTGCTCGGGACTGCAGGGATAAAATCAGAAAGGCCAAAGGACAATTGGAGTTGCAGCTAGCAAGAGATGCGAAGGATAACAGAAAGGGGTTCTATAAGTATATCAGCAACAAGAAAAGGATCAGGGGTGGTGCAAGTACCTTACTGAATGGGGCAGGCATCCTCGTGGAGGATGATGTGGAAAAGGCTGAAGTACTCAATGCTTTTTTTACTTCAGTCTTCACAGGGAAGGCCAGCTCCCAGGCTACTACACGGGGTAACGCGGAATTGAGAGAAGAGCGGCCCTCGGTGATGGAAGGTCAGGTTAGGGAACACTTAAAGAAATTGGATGTGCACAAGTCCATGGGGCCGGATGAACTGCATCCAAGGGTGCTGAGGGAGTTAGGGGAAGTGATTGCAGAGCCGCTGGCCATTATCTTTGAGAAATCGTGGCAAACGGGGGAGGTCCCGGAGGATTGGAAAAAGGCAAATATAGTGCCTATCTTTAAGAAAGGGAAAAAGGAGGATCCGGGGAACTACAGACTGGTCAGCCTCACCTCAATCCCTGGGAAAATCATGGAGCAGGTCCTCAAAGAATCCATCCTGAAACACTTGGAGGAAAATAGAGTGATCAGGAACAGTCAACATGGATTCACCAAGGGCAAATCGTGCCTGACCAACCTGATTTCCTTCTATGATGAGATGACTGGATTTGTGGATGCGGGAAGAGCCATTGACCTGGTATACCTTGACTTTAGGAAGGCTTTTGATACGGTTTCCCACAGCATTC
This sequence comes from Pelusios castaneus, assembly GCA_007922175.1. NCBI lineage: Eukaryota > Metazoa > Chordata > Testudines > Pelomedusidae > Pelusios > Pelusios castaneus. The sequence goes on along the minus strand of ML685766.1, from coordinate 2,892,448 downwards.
TCGTCGGCAAGTTAAGAAAGTATGGGTTGGACGAGTGGACCGTAAGGTCGATCGAAAACTGGCTAGATCAACAGGCTCAGCGGGTAGGAATCAGTGGCTCGATGTCTGGTTGGCAACCGGTAAGAAGTGGAGTGCCCTAGGGGTCGGTCCTGGGGCCGGTTCTATTCAATATCTTCATTAATGATCTTGATGATGGAATAGACTGTGTGCTTAGTAAGTTCGCGGATGACACCAAGTTGGGGAGAATGGTTGATACTCTGGAGGGCAGGGACAGGATCCAGGGAGACTTGGACAAATTGGAACACTGGGCCGAAAGAAACCTCATGAGGTTCAACAAAGACAAGTGCAAAGTCCTGCACTTAGGACGAAAAAATCACATGCACTGCTACAGGCTGGGGACCTATCGGCTAAGTAGCAGCGCTGTAGAAAAGGACCTGGGGGTTATGGTGGACGGGAAGATGAATATGAGCCAACAGAGTACCCTTGTTGCCAAAAAGGCCAATGGCATATTAGGCTGCATCAATAGGAGTATTGCCAGCAAATCGAGGGATGTTATAATTCCCCTCTATTCAACACTGGTCAGGCCGCATCTGGAATACTGTGTCCAGTTTTGGGCTCCCCACTACCGAAAGGATGTGGAGAAATTAGAAAGAGTCCAGTGGAGGGCAACAAAAATGATTAGGGGGCTGGGGCACATGACTTATGAGGAGAGACTGAAGGAACTAGGCTTATTTAGTCTACAGAAGAGAAGACTGAGAGGAGATTTGATAGCAACCTTCAACTACTTGAAGGGGTGCTCCAAAGAAGAGGGGGGTAGGCTGTTCTCGATGGTAACAGAGGACAGAACAAGGAGCAATGGTTTCAAATTACAGTTGGGGAGGTTAAGGTTGGATATTAGGAGAAACTTTCTCACTAGGAGGGTGGTGAAGCATTGGAATGGGCTACCTAGGGAGGTGGTAGAATGTCCATCTTTGCAGATTTTTAAGGCCCGGTTAGACAAAACCCTGGCTGGGGTGAGTTAGTGGGAGTGGTCCTGATTTTTAGCAGGGGGTTGGACTAGATGACCTCTTGAGGTCCCTTCCAACCCTATTATTCTATGATTCTATGACATACTATATGCAGCCTGCAAGCTAAGACAGGTAAATCAATGCATATAAAAGAAAAGTGGGGAGTCAGATTCTAAAGTCTCATAGATGACTGATAGTATCAGAAGAACTTGCATGAACATCCCTTCAGCTTCTTGGAGAGAATTCTAGGAGGAGATTATCTATCACACATCCAGTTATCCTAATAAAATGAAATAAAACACACCCAGCTTCTACTGGAGATGTTACAGTCAGATAGAATATTTCTGGTCACACATAGGTAGACTTGGCAGGAATCAATTTAAATTGTTAGCCCTTGGTAAACATTGATTTCACCTGACACACTGAAAATGACAAAAACAAAACAAAACATAGGAAAGAGTCAGCCACCACCACCTCCCTTCACCATGGATTCGTCGACACTGGAGCCTTAGGTCGACTTAAGGACAGTTAAGTCAACCTACAGACCGCTGTGTCTACCTTGGGTGCTTATTAAGTCGACTTAAGCACTTCCTTAGGTCGACTTAATAACACCACCTCTGAAGGTCAACTTAACGCTTAAGTCAAGTTAAGCCAGTGTAGACGGGGAGTGCCCTTAAGTCGACCTAATTGGCCTCCTGGCTCCGGTGCAATGTGGGACAGCTACCCACAATGCACCACTCCTCCGTCGACCTAGCACCTGCCAGTGTGGACACTGGCAGTCAGTGTGGACTCTCTATGTCGACTTAACGAGGTCGACTTTCAGTCGATTTAAAGTCGACCTTGTTAAGTCAACTTAACAAAGCCTCCAGTGTAGACGTACCCCATGTGCCTGCTGGGAACCAGTGTAACTAGCACCACAGTTGCACAAAGAGCCCTCTGCAGACCTGCTGTCATAGCCCCAGTCACTGACCAGTGGGCAGTAAAAGATTGTCACCAGACAGGAGCTGTTCAGCAGCGGGTAGCCTCCCTGCAACCAGGGACTTGTTCTTCACCTCATGGCCCTGATTTGGGGGAAGGGATGGTCTCTGCTTTGCCTCACCAAGGCTATAACCTTCCCCACACTTTGTGCCTTCAAGGATTGGGTGTCTCCAGCTCTGTAACCGCACAAGTAGCTCCTTGCAGCCCTTCTGTCACAGCACTATGGCTGCACGGGGATGCATGCAGCACCACAGTGAAAATTTATTAAAATACATAAAATTGGGGGAGGAGGGGTTAAAATAACAAGCAGTACTAACTGCTGAATTTAGAAAAAACTTCAAGTTGAATTTTGCCAAACCTATGCATGCACTGTAGTTTGTAAAAGGCCCTCAGTGCAGTTTGATTTAAGAAAGGAAGTTTTGAGTCTGGAGGAATTGGTTTAGCAGTCCCAATGAGGACTTGGGGATGGTGTTTGGAGCTCAGTCACTGACATGAGTAACCTTCAGCCCATCTCACTGACCAACATTTTCAAACTCAGAAGCATAAAGTTAGGAAACTAAACTCCATATTTAGGAAACTAACAAGCAGGATGATTTTTCAGGTGAATAAGCATTTGTTGTGCAATGTGTTGAGTGCTTCATTCATTAATATTTTTATGTATACTGACTAATCATCTTAGTATTTATAGAGAGCAATCATATTTGTGAACTCAAATAACGTCACCATGAATAGCAGAGAACCCCACTTTTATTCTTGAAAATATTTGTGAATCACCTTTTTGTGGCATTCGTCCAGCTCTAGTGATGTGCCTTATAATGCTGCTGTGAGTTCTTTAATGGCAGCCCCATAATCATTACTGGGGCTTGAGTCTGTTTGTTTAAATTCCTTTCCATATGTTCCTGATGTTCAAGCATTCAAGATGCTCCCAACTGAAAACAAATTTTCTTTTAAAAAAAGATGTCTTTCAAACATGTTTAGATCTTTTTATTTTATTTTGCTTTTGAAATAAATAGCATCTTGAGGCTCTCAGGTTGTAAATTTGTATTTCATTGGCCCTATGGAGGTATTCACTATTCAGCAATCATAGGACACAAAATGTTCATGAATCCTTCTTAAATATATAGCACTACTTATCTACTTATATTTATCTTTTAATTTCTTCCTCTGAATGAACAGTAAAACTTATGTAGTAGGTGCTAAAGAGTTGGTGTGTAAGTTCAGAAATGTTTGCTAATTTGTGGCTAAAATTTTTCAGTTTCTATTCAATGCTAGTTCTAATTTAATGCCAAAGCCCAAACATTAGTTTAGTGGGTTATTCATATACACTGATGATAACATCTTCCTTCCTATCCCCCATAAACTCGACTTTCAAAAAAACAAATTTCCCTGCCACATGTATAAGATATGTGTTTGAAAGATAATTAATAATTTTCCTGTGAATGTAGATTTCCTAGCTAGATGAGATAAAGTGACAAAGCTGCATTTTTGCTGTGACAGGAAAACAGTCTTTAGCTGCTGAGTATCAGTGTATACAGAGCCATTCCAAGCAAAACGGAGTGAGGGAGGGTCTCCAAAGCCAGTAGACTGGGTCCCTTGACTGCAAGGAACACAATTCACTGAGCATTTTTCCCTACTACTACCTATCCCAAACTCCTAGGTTCATAAAGCTGGACAAAGACTAGATAATGTGGCCAGAAATGATCAGTTCATTTATTTATAGAGGAATTTAAGGGAATAGAAGATGGAGGTTTTATGTTAAACAAGAAAGTGGGAGACCTGCAGTGTCCCCTAAACAAGGCTATGAAGGAGAAGGCATCTGGGTTCTCTAGACAGCTCATATTATGTAGCTCCTAGTGCTGTTCAATACCAAGTGTTTTATATACTACACCATAGGACACTAGAGCATGAGTGGCAACTATTCTGCAGCCGCATTGTTTGAACACTCTGTAAGTATATATATATTGCCTTATGAGAGGAGTCTCAAAGAACTTGGCTTGTTTAGCCAGACCAAAAGAAGGTTGAGGGGAGAAATGATTACTCTCTATAAATACATCAGGGGGATAAATAAGACGGTGGGAGAGGAATTATTTAAGATCAGCGCCAATGTGGACACAAGAACAAATGGATGTACGTAAACTGGTCATTAGGAAATTTAGACTTGAAATTGGGATGCAGGTTTCTAACCATCAGAGGAGTGAAGTTTTGGAATAGCCTTCCAAGGGGAGATGAGGGCAGCAAACCTAGCTGACTTCAAAACTGAGCTTGATAAATATATGGAGGGGATATTATGATGGACAGCCTAGTTTGGAAATTGACTAATCTTTGACTACTGGTGGTGGATATGCCAATGGCCTGAGATGGAACTTTGATGGGGTGGCTTCTGAGTTATTACAGAGAATTCTTGCTGGGGTGTCTGGCTAGTGAGTCTTGCTCACATGCTCAGAGTTTAACTGATCACCATATTTGGGGTCAGGAAGGAATTTTCACCCAGGGCAGATTGGTAAAGGTTCTGGGGAGTCTTTGCCTTCCTCTGTAGCACAGGGCATGGCTCACTTGCTGATGGATTAAAGTCTTTAAACCATGATTTGAGGACTTTAATAACTCAGTCATAGGTTAGAGATTTATTTACAAGAATAAATGGGTGAGGTTCTGTGGTGAAATCCTGCCCCACTGAAGTCAGTAGCAAAACTCCATCATCATCCAACAGCATAGTCTACCATGGTGCTATTGCACCACCAGAGTGACCATGACTCATGGTGTTGCACCAGGCATTGTGTAGTGATGTTCTCAGATATGGCTTAATTCTGCAAATTCATGAATTTCTGAGGTGCTCCATGGGCAGTGCCAGCCCAGCTATGGTGTCAGGGCATGCACCCTTCACACGTTGATGGAGAGTAGAAGAAGTTAGTATGCTAAGATGTTTTTGTCCATCCTGGCAATAAAGCTGAGTAGCATGCAAAGCTTTTTTGTAATATAAAGAGTGGTTGAAGGAAGGCCAAATCTTTGTGAGACTGTAATATTTTGCACAAAGTCAAACCACTTTATGCTCAGGATTTGGTGATCAGAGCACATATGGAATTCCTTTAGCCACTTCATGTCTGCCTGTAAAAGGGTACAGCTTTCTGATAAATATAACAGTACAGGTAGTACAGAGGTTTGATAGATGCTGAACTTTGTCTCAGTGCAAAGACGTTTTTGCATCCAGGAGTGAGAGATGGACTTTGTGCAGGAGGAAATGAGAATTATTCCTCAAAGAATGTCCTGTTTGCCATGACCATTTGAACTATGCAGTCTAGATAGATGAACTCATCAGTACTCTTCATGGTATTACACGCCACCTGCATGTGGGGTTCTGTGGCCCAGCTCTGAAATTGTGGACCTCCCATTGACTTCAACAGGGCTAGGATTCGACCCTCTATCTTCTGCCTTCATAAGCTCCAGAAGAAAAGAAAAAGAAAAGAAGCTGCATATGTGGCTATAAGTTGTACCTCTTCAGTGCTCCAGGCAGCATGTTTCCACATCCAAGTCAGAGTCAAGTTTTCATGAGGGAATACCAATTAAAACTGACTGCAGTGCTTCTCTCTACATTTTGGCCTCATGAAGTAGTATTAATTTTCTTCAGTGCTGGGTTTCCTTCTAAAACAAGAAAAGAATAAAAGAAAGTAGATAGAGAAATTCAGAGAACACAGACTAAAAACTAACATGTGCCAAAATTAGTTGTGATATTCTTGTGCCATAAAGGGATATAACCTGAAGACACTGAACTGCCAGTTTTTAAGTGTGACAACAGAAATTCTCTGTAAGAGGGAGATACTTTATAACAGATGAGCAGAGCTAGGAGGTCATGGGTTAGCACAGTGCAAGTATGAGACTGACCTACTAAACCTAATGCAGATATTTTTCTTACATTTTTAATTCGCATCCTGCAGCAAAACTATACAAGCGTCCACAGATGCCTTTTTGATGGATTTATTTTGGGAGTTCTTGTAACTTCTTATTCTAGCAAAGCACAAGAGCGGTGTCTAGATTTTTTAAGAAGCAGGCAAAGAATAAAGATGACTTCTTGAAGAATCACCATAATGTCAATATGTCGGTGATATCTAGATACCCACATCAGCTAACAGAAGCTTAAAATTCACCCTCTGCTGAATGGCTAACCTGCAAAATATCTCTTATAGATATTGGGTCATAGTCTCATTAAAGGCCCCCAACAAACTTCTCTAGGACTAGTCATATGTAAGATAAGGAGCTTTTGAGGACAAAACCTTCTACTATTTCAATCAATGGCAAAACTTTGTGATTTCAGTGGGAATAGCATCAGGCCGCTACATACCATCTTACAGTAATTACACACATGAGTACTTCTTGCCCCATTGGGTCTACTCATCTGAGCAAGCATTGTAGAACTGGACTCTGCGTGGACATATTTGACATGATCTAGACTAGAGAGACAAGAGGATGTGAAATTAGTAAGAGACAATTTATTTGTTTACACTGTTTTAGAGTCTCACATTGCTTTTAAAGGAGTGTTCTTTCAGGGGCAGATTGTTCCATCTTTGTGCCAGTTGTGGAAGACTGTAGACTGCTTGTAATTTCATAGAAGTCAACAGGAGTAAAGGTGACAGAATCTGGCCTTAATTCACAAGCATGAATGAAGTGTTAGACGTATGTGTTAAGAATCATATGTGATCTCATGTTAGGCAAATGTGACATGAATTCATTGTACTGACAATGAAAAACAAAACAAAAAAAGAATGTCTCTCATTTTTCACCATTGTAATTAGCTGAGGTGCAAACAAGGAGGGGCTGGGAGAATAGTCTGGAGCAGTCTTCAACTTTAGAGGCATTTAATCTGAAGGTGCCTAAATCTACCCTTCAGGGAAGGCTGCAAGGCTCATGGATCTTCATGGGATTTTATTGAGGGGTTGGTAAAGGAACTCTCGTTTTGAGACAATTTTGTATGTTGTCAACTGAGATTGATTAAATGGACCAGATCATTGTATTTTAGTGAGTATTTATAGTTCCTTTTGTATATTTAATTATTGTGCAAGCAATAGACTAGGAACCTTTAAAAAAATTGAATACATCGTAGTTTGCAATAGAAAACAAATTTGTTCTGTCTTGTTTCATGTCATACTTCATCCCCACTCCTCATCCTCACAGTCTTGCTCTAGGTGACTTTTGTAAATTAGTCTTGGTGGATTATGACTGTTTTCTCAGGTATCATTGATCAGCTGGTGCAGGAGTTTGTTCTGGTCTGTGTATCAAATGAGATCAAATCTATTTTGGCTTGCTTGGTTTTCTGCATTATTTCAAGTTGTCTCAGCCAACCTCATAGGGCTCTTGTAGTTGTTGTTTTGGGTTTTTTTGTTAAGGGCAAAATTCTCTGTTCTGATCTGTGGTTAGGTATCTAGGACCTGATCCTTTTTCTATTCATTATAGTATTTCCATTTACTTCATTGGGCTTTGGATCAGAACCATATTGCATTGTCTGCACTTGTCCCATGAACACAATTCTCATTGTTATATCTTGGAGTTCTTTGCATAGACAATACATTGCTCTGGCAATCAGAGAAGAAAAATTTGCCCTACATCACTATCAGAACATATGGTGAGGTGTCGGTCCTCTAGATAATCTCTTTGGATGCTCTCTATAGAGTTTGGAAGCTGCTCAAAAATGACAAGAGATTTTTATTTGGAATATCAAATGCCAACAACATACTACACATACAAACCAAATATAGTTTTATGGCCTAAGGTTGTAAACCCTATTCAGGTAAAACTACCATGAACTTTCATGGGAATTCCATGAATATGAGGAATAATAGGCCTTTATTTTGTGTTGGTATTTCACATCATTTGTAACCTAGAACACTTTACGGCATCCAATAAAACACTTTCGTTGGTAAATAACAGTAGCAGGTAAGTAAACTTAAGAGGTTTAAGCAAGAGAAACCAGAATTGTTGAGTATATTTGTTCAATCTTGGAGCCAGAGACCAGTATAATAAATTAATCTTAACCTGTGTATCTTTTCAAACAAATTGGAACAAAATTTTCCCAAAAGAGACTCACAGAATAACAAGCAGTGTCAGACATTCTGATCTCTGATTGCATTTAAAAAAACATTGATGTTGGTGCCTAATGGAGATAAATAGAACTACAGTCATATACCTGACTACCCCTAGGTGTACCAGGGGAACCTTGCATAAATATGAAGGTCCTAATTCAACAAAGCACTTAGCCCCAATTCTGCAAGGTACTTATGGATATCCACAACAGCAGAACTACTCACATGCTTAATTGTGACTATATGTTTGGGTATGTTCCTGAATCAGGTGCTTAAGCTGCTATGTAACTTTAAATGTGTGAATAGTCCCACAGCACATAAATTTACTTAGGACAACTCAGAAGTTTAAACAAACAAGGAGTCCTGTGGCACTTTTAAAGACTAACAAATTTATTTATCACATGAGCTTTGTTAGTCTTTAAAAAAAATTGTTAGTCTTTAAAAGTGCTACAGGACTTTTGTTTGGCTGACCTGGGCTAACACGGTTTCACCTTTAGAACTTTTCAGAAGATTAAAGTAATTCAGGTGCTTAACTACTTTTTTGAATCAAAGCACTATGGGTATGTCTACACAAGAAAAAGTTACGTCGACTTTGTTAAATCGACTTAATAAGGTCAACTTTAAGTCGACTTAAAATCGACCTTATTAAGTCGACTTAACAAAGTGGCAACACTTTAAGTTGACTTAGTCCACTTTAAGTCGACTTAACTGGACTTAATAAAGTCAACTTAAGGGTTACTGTCTGTCCACGCTGTCCTTAAGTCGACCTAATGGGTGGTTGTTATTAAGTTGACTTCAGCTTTCATTAAGTTGACTTGAGGAATTTCTTAATGTGGACATGGAGTAATTTAGGTCAACTTAAGGGTCCTTCAGTGGACCTAAATTGCTCGTATAGACATACCTTAAAATTCTCTGGTATTTAAGTAATAAGGAATGAGCGCAAGGGGCTAGACTTGATTACTTCTCAAGATCACTCCCAGCCCTACATTTCTGTGATTCTATTGAACATGCTGGAAATTAAAGGGATCAATGGAAGGTAACTTTGAATAGATCCTAAAATTCCTGATCAGGATTTCTATACATCAGGATTCTAGTGGCATTAGCATAATTTTCTGTCATCAACTTTAAAAATCATCCTTTTTTATTTTGCTTCTCGGCAAGATGATGTAAATAATGATACATACATCACCGTCCTACCAACAAAAATTGTTGAGGGGGCCTTAACCAAATGACTGAACCCAAACACCCTCAACTTTAGGAAAGCTCAATTTAAAGTCAATTTTTAGATTTTGTCTATCTGAATCTTTAATTAATCTGTCTTGCTAAAGCATACTGCATTCTTAAAAGCAATTAGGCATGCTAATAAACCATAGACTGGTTTCTCTATATATCATTCTGCAATGTTGGGCTTCTTAAGAGTCCTGTCAGAAGAGTCTTCTGAGTGACGGGGTTTTTTTTCCAAATGAGAAAGATATTTTAGAGACATTGACCATTTATTATCCTATGTAAAACAGTAAATTTCCCATTCAGATTTAATTCCCCACAATGCATTTTTAATTTGTTTTTATGAAAGATATTTAATTTAGTTTTTTGTACAAGAGATACAAGCAGCAAACGTGTGCACACGGTGTTGATTTTTTGTCTGTCTGGTTTTTGGAGTGTTTGGTTTTTTTTCAGACAAAAAAAAATGCAGTAAAATAGAAGTAGCAAGAAAAAGAGTGAGGGTGCCAAAACTGAAATTTATTTAAAATATTGCTGGATTGCATCCTATTATATAGTGATATCACCAAATTGACACTTCTTAGACTATAGAACAGTATTTAGAAAACAAATGATATGATTCCAAAATTACAGACACTTGGTTATAAATGTTATCCATTGTGATTTATAAATGAAACCAAAGGATTCAAATACTTATCATACAAATATTGTCCAGATATGTTAAATATTTCAGCTCTGTGTGCAGATAAAGAACTAAGATACACTTTGTTTCAATTTTGTGTAAGTATATTTTAGTCATTCACCATATTCTTCCATTGTGCAAATGGATAAATGCAAGAGCCTTTTACTGGCCAAAATTCCACCCTAATTTCCATTTGTTAATCAAAGAGTATGTAGCCTATGAGATAAATTATCTTGTTTTTATACCTCGTACAAGATTTCTACAGAAATTTCAGCAATTTCTACTCCACAATCAAAGGCTATGTCTACACTTGCTAAAATTAGTTCAAATTAGTTCGTTCAAACTAACTAATTCAAACTAATTTTAGTTAGTTTGAATTAGCTTAATTCGAACTAGAAAAAGTTCGTTCAAATTAGCGATCCCCATTCATTTCAATGGCCAGTTAGTTCGAACTAAGAAATTAGTTCGAATTAACATAGCCACATTGGCTAATTCGAACTAGTTAGTTCGAATTAAAGCCTTACCTCTGAAGCCCTATTCAAACTTATTAGTTCGAATTAAGGAAGCCCTTAATTCGAACTAACTAAAGCCTAGTGTAGCCATGGCTTTAGTTAGTTCAAATTAAGCCTCCTTAATTCGAACTAACTTGCCAGTGTAGACATAGCCAAACTTAGTCTGGAACACTCCACACAGGAGATCCACTTTCTGGACACTACAGTGCAAATTAGTGATGGGCACATAAACACTGCACTATATCGAAAACCTACTGACTATATAACCAGTATAGTTAGCTACATCCCTCGAGCTTTCATCCAGGACACACCACATGATCCATTGTCTACAGCCAACCCCTAAGATATAACCACTTTTACTCTGATCCTTCAGACAGAGACAGATACCTTCAGGGTCTCTCTCAAGTATTCTTAAAACTACAATACCCATCCGCAGAAGTGAAGAAACAGATTGACAGAGCCAGACAGGTAGCCAGAAGTCAACTACTACAGGAGAAGCCCAAAGAAGAAAACAACCGAACGCCACTGGTCATCACCTACAACCCCCAAGTCAGATCTCTACAGCACATCATCAAGGATGTTCAGCCTTTTCTACAAGACGATCCTTCACTCTCTCAAGCCTTGGGAGACAGACCTCTCATCACCTACAGAAAGCCCCCCAACCTTAAACAGATACTCACCAGCAGCTACAGACCAAACAACAGAAACATTAAAGCAGGCACATATCCCTGTAACAAACCACGTTGCCAACTTTGCCCACATATCTACACAAAAGACACCATCAAAGGACCTAATAAAGCCAGCTACTCCATCAAGGGGTCATTCTCCTGTTCATCCACCAATGTGATTTATGCCATCATGTGCCGGAAATGCCCCTGCCTTATATATTGGACAAACAGGGCACTTTCTGCACAAAAGAATAAATGAACACAAGTCTGATATCAGAAATCACAACATTCAAAAACCAATAGGGAAACACTTCAATCTCCCTGCTCACTCCATTGATGACTTGTTAATTGCTGTGCTCAAACAAATGAATAACAAATTGTAGCTTCAAAGAGAAACTGCAGAACTGGAATTTATATGTAGAATTGACTCCGTTGCCTCAGGTTAAACAGGAATTACAAATTTTTTTCTTCTCATTACAACAGGTGTTTTGAGCTCACCTTCCTCTATATGCTGTTCCTCAGTGTTTGAATCTTAACATCTGCTTTGATTTGCTGTTACAGCCTGACCTGAGCCTATGCCTTACACTTCCCTGCATTAAATTTCCTCCCATTCTGTAAATTCCCCATCTTCAAAGCATCTGACGAAGTGAGATTTTCTTCCATGAAAACTCATATGATAAATAAATTTGTTGGTCTTTAAAAGTACCACAGGATTCCTTGTTTGTTTTGCTAAGCTAGACCAGCACTGCTACCCCTTCGGAATTGGTGAGAGGTGTTAAGTTTGCAACAAAGAGTATGAGTTAATCCAGTTCCAGGTACCTGGCTCTTGGGTACCAAGATTAGTCCAATCTGTGTGTAAGTGTCCATACTACTAAACCACACTCAAGTCATAGCTGGGTAGACATAGCTACACTGTCATTGCCATTAGCTCATATGAACTTCTAGGACTTTTGGAGAAGTATCCCATAGCTCCTTGTTGTGCCCTAAGCTGTCCTATTCTATGAATTGTTTTGCAGCTGTAGGTAGAAGATATTGTCTGTCCTTCCTGGGTCCCTGTGCAGAAGTGTTCTTAATCAACCAATTCAACAAAGTAAAGTACTTCCAACTTGGCACACTTCACGTGTCTGTCAATGGCCTCCATTCTAATTGGTAGCAAGGCATGGATCCAACTCAGGATGACCTTCTTTCAGCTGTTGGAATTAATGAAACTCTCGTTTTGGCAACAAACGGCATATAAAGAACGTGAGACATGGTGGAGGGGTATTTCAGCAGCAACGTATTGCCCTGAGAAGGTGGCAGTAGGCCTTGCTGAGGAGCAAAGTTGTGTCAGCAGTCCTACTTCTGATTCTTCATTTAGGCTCTGGCTGCGTGGGGGAGTGGTAAGAGAGCCAGTCCCATTCCAGACACCCCTATCCTGGGGAATAGAAGGTAGCGGCAGGCAAAAAGTCACAGGAGGTATCTCAACAATGGCCAGCCCAGGACAGGGATCAGGATAGGGCTCAGTCTGAGCTCAGTTCTGGGCCAGGCTGCTATTACTGCTGCTTCCCATATAGTTGGCAGGAAGAGGGAACAATGCTGACAATGTCACGATTAGGAGAAGCAGCCTGGCCCACCCACTGCAACCCTGGCAAGCTTGGAGTAGACACTGTAGAACTGGCTGCAGAGGAACTATGAAAATTGGGAGGGCAATCCAACGTGAGAGGGGTAACTGTCTCATAGCAAACGCTGTCCCTGGTTTAAATGCTGAATGGGTTTATATAAACTGAAAGGTGCCTTCTGGTGCAGAAGAAGGGAGTAGATAGAAAGGCAGGCAAATATGGCCTCAGGAGAATTGGGGGAAGGTACTGGAGGACTATCAGCATCTGAGTTAAGTAGTCTCTATCCATTCTGCAAAGTGACACGTTACAAGCAGAGTTAAAGTGGAACCTGGCCTTTCACCAATATTCCCAGCCAGGTCAGCTAGCTTAGGTTTAAAGCGGGCTTGTCCAGCCTATGGCCCATGGGCCAGAATCCAGTGCACCAGGGACTGGAATCTGGCCTGCAGGGTGCCTGGGAGCTGGGGCCAGGCTGGAGCCTTTTCAAATCTCCCACCTGAGCATGCTCCTCTGACATGTAGCTCAGGGCAGGAATGGTCTGGCTGGGGAGCAACTCTGGTCTCCCTTTCCTGTTGCCAAGGTGAGGTGGGAAGCCAGGGGTGGGAAAAGGAGTTGGGGAGCTGGTGGTGTTGAGCAAGGGGCCCAGAGAGGCATGGGTCAACAGGACCCAGGAAGATCACTGAGGCCCTGGAGCTTTGTGGGGGCTGGGAGGAGCCGGTGGTAGAGCCCAGGGGGCCCAGCAGGGTGGCAGCAGCGAGACAGTGTGGGGAGATCTGGGGATGCAATAGGGTAATGGGGGGCCCAGTGGGGCAGCACAGAGGCCAGGGGACCCATTAAGGTGGTGACAGAGGCTGCAGCGAGAGTCCTGGTGGGGTTGCAGGGGCCGTGGTGAACCCCAGTGGGACTACAGCAAGATCTGGGGGCTGGGGATGGCTGCAGGGGGGGTGGCAAGGTGGTGCCCTGACAAGCTGCCAGGGTGCCCAGTGGGGTGGCGGTGAGGTCACTGGGGACCCTGGAGGGGTGGCAGTGACAAAGGCCCTGGAACCCTGGAGAGGCAAAGAGGATGCCGGGGGGTGGGTGAGACCACCGGGGACATGATGGGAGGGCCCAGCAAGGCCCTGGTGAGGGCCTGAGACCACTGGGAGGTGCAACAAGACTGTGGAGTGGTCTGGAATGGTTGCAGAGGGGGTGGGGAGGGGGTGGGGCCAGAATGTGTAGTGGGGCCAGGGAAGGGAGCTGGAAAAGAAGGTCGTGGAGGCAGCAGGGCTGGGAAAGGAGGTTGGAGAGCCCTGGGCGGCAGGAGAGTTGCAGGGTGTCAGTGCCTGTGCTCTGCATACTCCCCTGCCACCCCATTGCACCCCACCACACCTGCCAAACTCCCCTTCTATCCCTCCTTTGCCACCCTGTCCTGCAACGCTCCCCTGCTACCCAACGCCTCCCCAGTCTGCACCATCCTTCCCTGCCCTGCCACACTCCCCTGTCCCCCCATCCTTGCCCTGCCACTCTTCCTCACCATCCCTTCTCTGCCCTACCATGTTCCCCTGCCATCCACCCCGCTCTCTTGCCCTGCCATGCTCCCACACCCTCCTTGACCATCCCACTTGCCCATCCATGCCATCCCTCCACGCCACACTCCCCTGACATCTCTCCCCTCCCCTGACATTCTTCCCTTGCTCCCCCTTATCACTCCACATAGTCACCCCGACCTCCCTTGTCACCGCGCTCCCCAGGCCTGCCATGCTCCCCACGCTTTCCCCAGCCATCCAACATGGCCAGCTCTGCACTCTCTGGCCCTGCCAGGCCTCCCTGCCCCATGTACACATGACACTTCCTGAAAAAAAAAAATAAAGGTAAGCCCTTTAGAAGTTTTCACAAAACATGATTTAATTAACAAGTGAAAACTTGTTGTGTACAGGTATGAAAGTGACACTTATCTAAAGGTTGTTGTAGGGAGAATGTATATTATTTGAGAGTTGTGTTTAGGTATGAAATTTAAGTTTCTGCTTTTAGAGAACCAAACTGAGTTTGTAAACCTGTATTTATTTTTTGACTGGTTAAATTTTATTAATAGTACGATCAATTTTTATGTCATCTATCAAAAATTTGCTCACCAGCCCCCGAGTGAGGAAAGAATTGCAATGTGGCCCCTCACCCAAAAGGTTGGACATCCCCTGGTTTAAAGCATCTCCAAAACCAGATCAATTGTTTTTCTGTATGGACAGTTGTGGGGGAGAGGGGAGGGGGGAGTTGGGGCAACACTCAGGAAGGAGCCACCGTTAACTCTGCAGTGAAGACATAACCTTACAGTGTGCTGCATCTTTATAAGGAGCATTCTCTCACTTTATGGTTTGTTTGTTTGTTTGTTTGTTTGTAAGAACAGGTCAGATACATTATGCTAAATGGTGAAAGCAGCATATTTTATGTATTTCTCTTACATCTCTCTAGAGCTTGTATTATCTTTGCCTTTTATTATGCTCACCATTTACCAGAACCATTAACAAATGATTTTAGCAACTAGCGTGAGTTCTTGCCTGGAGACTAATTCAAAAATCAAACAAAGGAAGGGTGTTAATGCCAAGGAAAGCTATGCTGTGAACTAGTCTGTTCCAATTTTGTTAACAAAAATAGGCATGAATCAGTAAACTGAAGGCACTCTAAGCCAGGGAACTTGAATTAAATCTAGACTGGTCTTCTGTCAGTTCTTACCTGCTGCCATTCCAGAGCTTACATTGATTTTCATAGTTACTGAAACAATATTCAAATAACATAAATAACGAAAAGCTTTACGTTAACAATTATCATTCTGAATAAATCTGGGCAAATAACAGATTTCTTTTTTTCCTTTTAGAATTGCTGGCAATTTTAAAAAACATCAGGAAAAATACTCTTGTTTTGGGACAAACAAAATTGAAATTATTCAAAACTTCAGTAAATCAAAAAGTTTTTTTAAAAAATCATTTCAGAGCATACAAAATGTTGTGTTTGGCCCAAAATGAAACATTTTGGTTCAGTTTTGAGCATTTAAAAATGTTTTTGGTTGTTTTTTGTAAATAAAATTGAAGGACTTTTTAAAGTAAAAGTCATTTTAATGCAAAAAAAATAAATATTTCATTTAGAAAATATCAAAGTGTTTTGTTTAAAAATATTTAGAGGTGTTTTATAATCAAAACAGTTCTGTAATACCAATACACATTCACAAAACATTTCAGAGTCACCACATCTGCATTTTTCACTGAAAAAAAGTTTTGTACAAAATCTTCACCCAACTCTGTTTCTGAAAGGACAGACTGAACTCCCATTCATCCAATAATTCCATGATGTGATTGATTTTCATGCTGCTCATAAGGTTTGCAGGACAGGGGCTAAAACAAAAGTGCACTTCGGGCACGTCTCAGAAAAGGAAGTGATAACTAGAAACCCAATACATTCCTAAACTGATGTATGGAAAGTTTTCACCATCCAAAGCTTATAAATAGCTTAAAAGAAGAACTTGTGATACTGCAGTTAATAATAAAGACCAATAAAACAAAATTTATAAAAAGCTAATTGATCACAATGGAAGACCGTTTTAAAAAATGTAAAGAAAAATTAGATATTTCTTATCAGAAAAAAGCATATTGTTAAATATGACTCACTATCACATTACATGTCCTCTGGAGCTACACTGTGCTCAATGGTAATGCATGAAAATACTCAACAGGCTGACATCCTATCCTGTGCCTTCAGTCCCCTGTGTAGATAATACCAGATTTGATGCCCCATTGGGTTTCTCCTTTTACTTTTTGTTTGATTTTATTTTCCACTCTGTCTCTGATGCATAGAACACCCCCAAGTTCCAATTCACTGAGCCACCAATTTTTACATATTGCAGTCTCTTATAAGAATGCATTTTATTATAGGCAACAAGAAATGAATAATAATAATTAATTAATAATAAACCCTTCATGGTGGATATACTCCAAAACCGAAAAATCTTATTATTGCCACGCTTCCTTTTCCCCACTACCTCTACTCTACTAACACCCAACCCCAGTTTTTACCTTCACTTATTTATTGTTGAATTACATCTAAAATTAGACCATAATATTGCAGTGGGACCTATACAGACAAACTCCTTCAGTAATGTGGAACCATGTTGAACATGGTTGCAGGGGTCCATCCACACAGACCTTATTGTAAGACTGGAGGCTTAAATTACAAGCACTTGTGGGGCAGAGACCTTTTCTTCTTATCTCTTCTGTAAAGTATATTGAACGTATCTGGAAAAATCTATAAATAATCATCAAAAGTCAAAACTGTAGGTTTATTGGCTATTTTCTCTTAAAGTCCATCAAGTTCAATCCTTGTGTGATAGTTAGTGCCTGGGACTCTCCCTGAAAAAGGGTGTTTTGGTCCCCTCCCATGCTGTGCAGGCACAACACGACCCTGGGAGCCTGCCTGAGTACAGTGGGGCTCAACCTGCAGCCTTACTGAGCCTCAGTGAAGTCCTAAAGCTCCTCTAACCGTGGCCAGGCGCTGCAAGACAGTGTTGGGCCTGTAGCCCCCTTGGGTGTGCAGGCTCCCCCAAGCAGCAATGCTGACCTGTCACACAGTTTGGAAGTCCCCTAGACAGGGCAGGTCTCCTCACCCACTAAACAGCCATACTTTCCAGCATTGCAATCCTCTTGGTGGGATCTGGGAGCAATCCTGTCTCCTCTGTTGTCCCACCCCTTGCTGAGGCCTCTGCTGGGCTTTTAACTCCCATTTCCTGCCAGGGAGTGTGCAGCTTGCCTGAAAGAGAGTGGCCTTTCTGGTAGGAGGCATTGGTACATGCGTCACACCTTGATATTATAGAACAATAAAATTAGATTTAATTACTAGCATATTCAATAGCCCCGTTGAAAAACATTTTTTTAATCTCTGCCATTGTCAAAATCTATTTAATAGGATAAAAATCCCACCAAGGGAGAAATCTTGGCTCCACTGAAGTCAGCTAAAGTGTTACCATTGCCTTCAGTAGAACCAGGATGTCACCCAAATAGAGGGGAAAAAAACAGATATGAAATTAGGGTGGAGGTGGGTATCTTTTTTTTTTTTTGGTCTTCTCAAAAAAATTAATGTATTGATTGAGCCTAAAAATATTATCTTAAGTATGATGTTATGATAAATAAAATCCTGCTTGGTTTTGGTTTTCCTATTATTTTAAAAATGTGTACAGAGGTACTTCTATGAATGAAAGAATATACTGGATTTCAGAAGCAGAAAATGAAGGGGTGATATTGAGCTTGCAAGGAGGATATATTCTTCCTAATATAACAGAGGCACTTTGGTTAGGGGTAAGGACAATAAATATAGCCAGATGACTTTCAGTGTTGTTATACATCTTGAGAGTTAGAGAAAGTAGATCAGAAGAGAGGGCAGTCAGAAGGTCATTTCTTTGATCACGGAGCATTTCAATTACTCAGTTATTGATTGGGATGACAATTATACAAAAGCTATAGAGGGGAACACATTCGTAAAGGATGTCCGGGATTGCTTTCTTAGGCCATTTGTTGAACTGCCTACATGATGAGACTCTATCAGAAACTAATCTTGGGAAATGTGCCATGTAGGATGAATAAATAGAACTCTGAAAACCTGAAACAGTTAGGCCTGCCTGAGACTGCCTAAGGACCTGCCTTACGTCTTCTCCACCACAAGCAAAATGACCCTCTCTTCCAGAAACTTTCCATCTACGCAGGTATCCACAGAACTTATCTCTATTCCTCCAACAAAATCTCTTCCTTCCCATACATTACCCCCCATACCCCCCCTTCGTACAGGCACACACAAAGAGACATCTTCCTTATCATTGAGTTGTCTTCTTTGGATGTGGAGGTCAGTAACCCTCTTTCTCTTCCTGTTCCTGGGATTCTTTAATCATGTGGCTCATTCAAATAAGCCAGGCTTTTTGCCCCAGTACCAATTTCCTGGTTTGGAACTGGGTGAACTAGTGCCCAGCATGTAAATAATCTGACAGCACAAAAATCATAGAATCTTAGGGCTGGAAGGGATCTCATGAGGTCATCTAGTCCAACCCCCTGCTAAAAGCAGGACCACTCCCACTAAATCATCCCAGCCACCTGTTTTCTTTGAGAATCATAAGTAGTGCTTACTATAATTATTTTTTCCAAGGGAGACCCAATATTGGATGTCCTCAAAGATGAGCAAGGAAACAGTTTTCTATGAAGCACAGTTTATTCAACAGTGCTCGTAGCTTTTCTCCAAACAGGTCAATAGATGTGTGATCTTATTTAATCAACATATAATCTACCCCTAAATAATCAAATGTTTACTCATCATGCACAGAAGTGTATATCTCTGGTACTAAGAGTTCTCCAGATAGCTTCATTAATGTCAGGGTGCATTGCTTCAAGGTTAAGGCTTCTAAATCATATTTGCAATTAATCTCACATATTTTTGTAAGGCTTGAACTCAGGATTAATATCTAATTCTTCTGTGGTTCAGTGCTGCCTTCCAGTTTCCAGGCTTTAAGATCA
Source organism: Pelusios castaneus (assembly GCA_007922175.1). Taxonomy (NCBI): domain Eukaryota; kingdom Metazoa; phylum Chordata; order Testudines; family Pelomedusidae; genus Pelusios; species Pelusios castaneus. The sequence continues at coordinate 2,873,199 of ML685766.1, read as the reverse complement.
GTTAATACTGCATCTTTCTTGGATCTGTTTTTCACAGTAGGGTTGAGTAGAATTAACTGGCATTGACTGTACCATAGCTGTTTGTTTAGCAATGATCTGGCCTATTTTGACAACGGTGCTTTCTCTGCACTTGCAGGGGAGTTCTGCCTCTTTCTCATCATTTCTCCTTCAGGCTGAGGTACAGTTCCTTTCATAGGATCAGTAGCAAGCATTTCCTTTTTAGCTGTCACATTATCACAAAATTGCGCATATCCCCAACCTCTCTCCTTTTCATCAGGGATGGCAATTTTTTTTTTTTAGGCATATTCAGTGTGGGTAAAATAATTCATTTCTTAGCATGAGATCTATACACCTAGTCCAGTTGCCTCCTGGCTGGGACTTATTTGCAGGCTCCCCTTGACAGGAAAGTCTCAAGTATCTGTGCTGGCTGGCTGGTCGCTGATCTCTCGCTTCAGGCAGAGAGCTCCTGCATTCTTGCCAGTCAGCTCCCAACCAATCCAGACTGCCTTCTTTTCTCTCCCTTCGAGGCCCGGCATTGGCTGCAGGTATAGCAGGGCAGGACTAGCTGGACCCAAAGATTTTCTTTAACCTCTGTTGTACCAGACAGCTCTCTCACAATGCCCCATTGTCTCATGCTACTGTTCATTTGCCATTTTAGGCTTCCATAATAAGATTCAGGGGTAACTTTATTGACAATAGAAACATTCCTCTACAAATGTTTGTGGCTGAGAGAAACTACACTACAGACTCCACATATTATAAGAAAAGTATGATATGTTACTCTGGGTCCTTTCTACACTCAGTGCAAACGAAAATTAATATGTTACTAGTAGATTGTAAATGTGTTCAGCTGGTGTTTCTGGTTGCTACACCCTTCTCTTCCAAGTCCCATTTTCAATTCTTGTTTTTTCTTTCACCCTCAAATTATGCAGAAAATTCCCCTACTTAACTTATGCTTTAATTAAAGAATCCTGTAGACAGAGACCAGCACTAAAACTTGTAAAGAAATCTTGTAAAGAAACTTGTGGACAAAGAGAACAAGCACTAAAAACATAATCATTTTAGGTTGACGTAACCCTCTAACATGGATTATGACAAATATAGGCAACCATTACAAAAGCTACATGTGTCCTAAACTGCAGCAAAATTGCACTGCAGTGCCATCTAGTGAGAGGTGCATATTAGAACCAAGTTTCCACAGTTTGTTCAGTAACTCTGTTACATTTATACTGTTAAATTATTGCTATGTATAATTATTGACCAGGTCTGACCCTGCTTTGTTTATGCAGTTATGGGTAAAGGTGGCACAGCTCTGAGCACCATGTAAATACTTTTCTAAAGCATTGATCTTGCTACTTTTGTGGTAGTAGTGTGTGGTTGAATCTCATGTGGAATACTGAGCCTGATTGTCCTCTCACTGATTCACCGGGGTGAATCAGGAATAGCACAGTTGGAACTAGTAAAGTTACACAGTTGTGGAGCAGAAGCAAATGAGATTAAATTGGACCCTACTGAGTTTAATATTAGTCATCTTTTCAGGGGAACAGATATGCTTGAGGATGGGGCAACAGAGAGAGCTCCAGGGATTCTGAGTTAATTGTTTTATTTTAAACCCTTGCTTGGGAGGAAAACCTAAAGAGGTTAGGGTTATTCTCATAAATGAAGATTTAAGGCAAGCTAATGGCTGTCTTCAGAATGATAAGAAGGTTGAAAAAATCTGGTGGCATTAGCTACAGATTAGAAAACTAAGAGAAGGAACAGGGATTCCAGGCAATGCTTTCTCCCTCAATGAGAGTAAAGATGTTGCCAAGAAAACACACTGAGGCAAGAAGTACCGAATGGTTTTCAGAGGTAGCTGAGATCCACAATGAGATGAGAGGTATGTATAGAAAGCGACAGTGAAAAAGCAGTGATGTAGGGTTGAGAGGTGTTTCCAAGGGACAAGTTTACTTGGGTCCAGTGATCCCTCATGATTTCTTAGCCATGTAATTGTTGAAATGCTATCTTCCTGGTGCTGCTACCAATGCTGCTAATAAATCTTGCGAGTATAATACAGTCCGTGGCTGCTTAATGGAAGCCTAGTAAGTCAAATTTGTTGTATAAAAATGAAATGCTTCGGAAAAGAATACCATGTATAATAAAATGTCACTGCATCAAAATTCTTCCTCTTTTATAGGAAAGGATATGAACAAATTTATCACTAATTTAAATTGCTTTATAATATATCCAATTCAGCTACATTCAAACCCACAGGGACTCCCTTCCAGAAACAGGGAAATGTATTGCATCACTACTTCATTATACAGTCCACTGATCACCAAATGCATCCACTCTGGGTTTACCCCAGAGCCCCTGCCAAATGCACTGTGCACTCAACGCACGGAAACTCAACAATCTCGGAAGGAGAGTTTCAGCTATGATCTTTTATCCAGCAGCTAATTAGCACACCTCACAAAGCACTGATTACAGTCTTTTTTTAATCCTGCCCTATAGTGTGGATACTACTGAAAGAAGAATGTGTTCATTCAGTTAATGGTCTCATGGATTGACATGTGATGCACATTGTCATTTTTGCAGTCCCTGATCATTGATTCAGTAACTGTTTCTAGTCAGCATCAGCCATACTTATCCATCTTGAATTACAGGAACCTCAGGTTTCCACTTTATGAGCCAAATTCTGTACCGAGTCCCATGCAATGCCTTTGATTTCAGTGGGATTACATAGGATGTTAATTTTTACTGATTCCATCCCTTTCTGTTTCTATGAAAGTTAATATTTAAAGTATAGGACTAGATTCTTAGTTGTGTTGGACCAGTGTTTAGTGCACCTGAGGAAGAGAACAGGGCATAGGAGATTGTCTCTCATTTGTCTGCCCTTTATTTCTGAAACATGGGATCAGCTTGGCTAGGGATGTTTCAGTCCCCAGCACAAGTTAAGGCTATTCTAACTTGGATCACCAGTATTGTGGAGCATGGTATGGTGGTTTTCTGCTATCCAGAGAACCCGGGTTAGCTTATTGGAGCCATCTTTCCATCTCCTTTGTGTTGCTGATCTGGTACAAAGGGGATGGAGCTGGATCTCTCCCATAGAATAGTTAAAAAAACATCTGTTAAATAAGCACTGAAAAACAGACATGAAAATGTATGTGGGGAAAAGGTTTTCCTATTCCATATATATGACTGACTTAATAAACTATAAAGATCACAACCCCTTGTATACGGGACATCCTTGGCTACATACAGGACCTATTTTCTACTCTCTTACACCTTAGGGAATCCACTCCACTGTGCACAGTTGGTATCAAACACTATAATACTGGAATGAAAGTTCTTTTACAACCACATTACTCAGGCGTAAATGACTACACAAGGTGTACAGCAGTGGAGAATGAGGCCCACAGCATTTATTGAGTGGATCGGCAGCATGTGAGGGCAAATGTGGATCCAGTGGTATACACAGATATTCACAGGACAAAGTAAGATGTCCCCAGAGCATGCACAATTTTTACTGTGAAATTCGAAGGACATGAAACTCTTCTGTTCTTGGGGTTCGTTGCTCAGACACTATTCAATCAAAGGCTCACTATAGGTCACAATTTTTTCCAAAAAACCTGGGACAGTTTCTGATGTATCAGAATTCTACCATTTCATGTGGTTTTAATGTAAAAGTACATGATTTTAGAGGAGATCAAATAATTTGTAGCAAAACAAGTTATTAGATGAATGCAACCTGTTCTTCTGTTCACAGGTGGTCCACCAGCAGCTACAGTTTTAACAGAGTTCTTCATGGCATTTTGTTTGTTTGAAGCGGACATTCAAAGTGTCAAGTTCAAAAAGGAGGAAGCTAATAGTCTCCCTCTATAGTTTTTGAGCCATTCTACAGAATACTGTAAAGAAACAAAAACACTTGTAATTGATTTGGAAAGTGTGATTATGCACATTGTTAGTCTATACAAACACATGTTCTCATTCCTTTTACCGGGTTCTTCCAACCCTCCTATTGTTTCTCATGGTAATATGTTAGGATTTGGCTTAATATAGATTATAAACTCTCTGAGGCAGGGACCTGGACATTTTATTTTTGTATTCTGCCTAGTGCAATAGGGCCTTAAGCCTAATTTGGGCCTTTTTGTAATTAATTACAAGGGTTACAGTTAGGGAGATTTAAATTAGATATTAGGAAAAACTTTCTAATCAAATGATTAGCTAAGCTCTGGAATAGGCTTTCAAGGGAGGTTTTGGAAACCCTGTCACTGATTATTTCTAAGAACAGGTGGGACAACAGCAGACCTGGTCTAGCTCAGTGATACTCTAACCTCCATGTAGTCAAGTTCCAGAGGAGTAGCCATGTTAGTCTGTTGCAGAAAAACAAACAGAGTCCCGTGGCACTTTTAAAGAGTAACAGATTTATTTATCACATGAGCTTTCGTGGAAGAAAATCCCACTTCGTCAGACGCTTCAATAAATCTGTTAGTCTTTCAAAGTGCCACAGGACTCTGTTATTCTAACTTCCATGGTTCAGGAACCAAATTAACGATCAGTGCTACCCCACAAAGCCACTCTAATGTGAATTCTTTGGTTCATTTATTGTACGGTACTGCTGTATATTCATATTTTAACAGTATGACCAGAGAAATAAGTATCTGACCAAGGATGATTATTTTATCAACTACAATTGGTTAAGAACATAGTAAAAGCATCCTCAATGGTTAATAACTTAGATTGACTAAAAATTAAATTACACATATTTTAATGTAATATGTTGCAAAGAGCTGCAGGAGACACATTAAAGGGACATTTATGGGTTGGGAGCCTCAGTCTGCATATCACCGGTCTAGGGGTATGTGGCCTATGACTAGGGCCTCAGTGCCTGGGCTGGACTCACTAGATGGCCTCTCACGGTCCCTTCCACCCCTACCTTTCTATGATTCTGATTTCTTGAAAATGGTTCCACTGCCATAACATGTGTGTGATGTCCCTTTTCTGATGCTGCCAGATGTCTGAAGCATAACACACTCTTTGACTACAGCTTGTTAAGGTCTGGATGAAGGAACTAAGGTGAAGAGCCACTTATAAAGTTACCACAGAAGCAGTCAGAGGGCTTAACACAAGATCAAGTGCACTTTCATTGTAGTATCTTCCAGCTGCAGCACAAGCACACAGGCTTTCCATTTCTACTCAGATTCAACCACCTTAGGTTTCCTTTGAGCACACGTTAGTGAGGAATACAAACACTTTATTTTGTAAGAAAGAGGTGAATATCTTTTCCCCATTCTGAAGCCTGAGAACGGGAAATTGATTGTGGCTATGTTACAGCTTGAAATAAGGTGCAGGTAGTTTTGTGGTGCAGACACAGTGATAATATGTTTCTATAGCAACAGACAACCATCCTTCTTTGCCTCTCTATCTTTCCTCTTCTTGCAGCTCGTGTATATGTAGAGATTAGGGCCAGTAGCATACAAGGGGGATGCTAAGATTCACAGTATTGAAGGGGTGTGCCGGAGAAATACCACAGGCAACAAGGTTATGAGATGAAGGCTGGTGCAGAATGAAAACTAGAACAAGAGGTTTGAGTGTGATAGAGGACTGGAGATCCACAGCCAGAATCATAGAGGAATAAATTGACTCTATAAGCAGAACAGGCAGGAAGAAGCCATGTAGCTACAGAGAACATCAGGCAGTAGTTGAGGCAAGAGATGACTAAGACACAAACAAGTGATTCGATCATTGAGGCAAACAGAAGAGGACATATGTATACATTGTGGAGGAAGTAACAACAAACCTTGTTCATGGCATAGAAGTGAGAGGTGAAGGAAATGGAGAAGTCAAGGCTGCCTGCCTGGGGAGAGTGGGGGGAGTGATGGCGTTGTTGGAGAATTGCAGAAGAGGATTTAGAAGAAAAGAAATGAGCTCATTGTTGACCACATCGTGCTTCTATAGTCAGCCAAACACAAGAGAGTTTATGTTTCTGACATGGTGAAGGGACTCGTATATTTCTGGTGCTCCTCACTCCCATCATTTAAAGATAATCACCCTGGAGAATCTGTACAGATGCAAAAACAAATACAGATTCTCCCTCAGAAAATTTTTCAATGTCCAAAGTGCTCTCCTGAATTTAGAAGACGTTAAGACAATCAAAAAGTCAGATTTTGTATAAAATCTATGATGCATCACTTGTCTTTCTTAGGTCGAGAGGAGAGAGAGGAGGGAGCTGGCCTGTAATAGGCTGATATGCTTTAGGATTGTTCCGTATCCCAGCTTTTCCTTTACTTCAGATGGCATGCTGCATTTCATGTGACTGAGAGGGGGAAAAAAGTTGTGATTTGTCCAGAACACTGTTCCTTTAATATCTGCCATTATGATGATTCATGGGATTGAGAGAAAGAGGTCAGATATGTAAATAATGTTTCCATTATGTTGCCCCTCTTTAAATATACAGATTCAGAAGAGTCAGTTCCATTGTCTGTGCCTTTGCAAAGAAAAAGGCAATACTTTACCTATTAGTATGAAAGCAATCAATACTTCTGAAAAGGAAAAGTTAGAGATGGACCATGTGTGGTTATGGTACCACCTACAGCATAAAGATAGAGATACGGAATTTCTCATCTTAGTAACTATGTTGGGGGAGGAGAGGGAGAGAGAGTAAGATTTGGATGGAAAAAATAATTTACTAAAACAAGTTTGGCAGCCAAAAAATGGCCAGGAGTAAGAAGATGAGAAATCCTCAGAAAAATTAATAAAGCACACTTTGAGCATAAAGTGAGACCAGAAAGGAATAGAGTAGGTTTTCTTTCCCTATTAGATTCAACTTTTACATTACTTGTTGATTAATTTCTGTCTGTCTTACTATTATTTTTAAATATCCCAATGTGATAGTGATCAATTCATTTTACTACATTTTTTTTTTATTTCTAGTAGGTAGAATAGTTCCTTTTTACTTTTCAGTGGGTACAGAGATATTAAAATGATCACGCCTACGTCCCTCGGATGAGAATACATTACATAGATGCATTGGCTCAAGTATGAGAGATTAGGGGAAGGGGAATCTCAAAATGCTTTAATGATCTTTTTAAAAACTGTTCTGATTGCTCTGCTGAAATGAGAGATAGTCATGTGACCTATCAGTTTCAAAATTCATTTCTCACTTGACAGTCACAACAGAAATTACCAACTGAAAACAAGGTAACATTTCTAATACTAATGTCACAGTGTTTATGGTTTTCTATCATAGCTGCTAAGGCATTTTCCAAGAAGGGATGTAGTTCAACCTATAGAAATATCAAAAAGCTGCCCCACAATTCACTTGGATAATGTATATAGCTATTTCCATAGCCGTGCAATGAAGTGTCACTTTCAGAGTATGTTATACCTGCGATTTCTCTCATACTGGAGATATAAGTAGTACAATATGCCTTGAATACTCTGTTGGTGATGGTCACAAAATACCAGTTTGTTTCCAGAAACCATACTATGCCTATCTCATTTGAGTATGAAGTGCTTGGATCATACAGCAGTTGGCAATATTAAAACACTAAGGGTGCGTCTACGCTTGTAAATTAAGTCGACTTAAGCAGGCTTAAGTCAACTTAATTTACTCTGTGTCTACACTTGAGTTTCCTTAATTCGACTTAAGCAGTTCCTTAAGTTGAATTAAGGAAAAGTTAGTTTGAATTAGTAAAACCTCATTTTACCTCAAACTAACCCTAATTAAGTCCATGTGGCCATATTAGTTCAAACTAACTGCTTAGTTCGAACTAACTTGCACATTGACCTTAATGCAACTGACTCTAGTGGGGCCATGCTAGTTAAAATTAGTTCGAATTAGTTAGTTCGAATTAACTAATTCAAACTAACTTTGGTAAGTGTAGACATAGCCTATGATAGATATGAATTAAGTGCATTCCACAAACCAGAATTTTATTACTAACGGGACAATACATTAAGCAGTCTACTAAAAAGAAACTTCTTGCTTGTATATTTAGATTGGAATGTACCGTACATGAATATTTTGAACCTAGTCCTGGTCCATACTAACTTCTCTTTGCACCATCAGAGCAATAAAAATTAGTAGCCAAGGATGTGCTGCTGTAAAGCTGGCATACTCAGTTCTATGTCAACTCCTCTGGCTTAAGGGCAATGAATGGTGCAGGACAGGACTAGCAGAGAGAGAATGAGATGAGAGTTAGCATTCCTTTGCCCCATGGGCCTACTGAAAGGTTAGAGCAGCCTTAAGACCAGTTCAGCACTAGCTATCTCCAGAATCAGAAGGGTACAGAAGTAATTTGGAGCCATCTTTGCTGTCCATACTTTTCACTTTGTTCTAATACCACTGAGGATTTACCCATTTGTATTTTTTTAACTACTGCATAGGAGCTGACATGAACAAAATCCTGCTCTTGTGCTTTGTTAGCTGCAACATAGGAAGATCTTTCTCTTCCCACTCCTCTCCTCACATTATTTTTCTTCATTATTTCCATTGCCATCTTTTCATTTGCTCCCCTTTAATTTTTCCTGCTCCTCTTTCCTTGTCATTTCCCCCCTCAGTTTCTCCTTTTTCTGCTCCATCTGTGCTCTCTTACTCTTCTTCTTGTCTCCATCTTTCTTCCATCTTTCTACATACCTTTCCTTCTCTCTTTCTGTGCAAGCCATGTAGCCTCTGGAACACCCATCAACTGCTGCCAAATTTGAAAGTAAGTGTAGACAGTGCTGTCCCATGGGGGGGGGGGGGGCCAGTGGGCCAAACGGGGGCCCGCCCGGGGGGGGGGGGGGGGTCGGAGCCGGGCGAGGGGGAGGGAGCCGGCCGTGTGGGGCAGGCCGGCCCACAGGCCGGGCCCCATGTGCTCTGCCCTTGGGCCTGCCTGCTCCACCCTGGGCGCAGGGAGGGCTAGCCCAGGAGCTGGGCATAGCCCTCCCGCCCCGCTGCCTTCAGCTGGGTGCCAAAGGCAGCGGGGCGACTGTGGGAGAAGGGACTGTGGCGCACACGTGGGCCCCGCACTGCCCCGCTGGGAGCGGGACAGTGTGGCCCACGGCGATCGCCCCATTCACTCCCCCCCCAGGGGCAGCCCTGAGTGTAGACCAAGGCCTGTTCTCTTCACTCTTCATTTCTCTTGCCTGCCATCTATTTTCTCCCATTTTCTTCCCTGCTGTCTCTTTTCCTCTTTTCTTTCTCCTTTCCAACCTTCATTTCTTCTGCTTCCTTTTCTCTTTACTAGGTTATTGCCAGAGAGGGGTATGGTCACACGCACTTGAAGAGCTTTGTTGGTGGCATTCCAGTGAAAGGTAGTATTTGGGAGGGTGGACAGTGACACGTTTTCAGAACCTGCTCTACATGTTGCTACTTGAAGAAGGAATTGGTGGTATGACAGACTAACTAATAGACATGGTGCTTTGTGGGCATGTAAGAAAGTCGATTCCCTGCTCCTAAACAGCTTATAGTTTATAAAGCAATACAGCTGGCAATCTAAATAACAAGGTGATGAAAGATAGTTTTATTAAGGCACAGGATGTGTGGCCCTGGTTTCATCAAAGACTTAACATGTGACCGTGGCCAGCTCATTATAATCTCACTGTTTCTGTGTTTTCATCTGTAAAGTGAGGATAATGCTTACCTGCCTTATAGATAATCTGGGAAGGGAATGTTCTAATAATTGGGCAGAAGATATGATATAATCACTAACACCTACTATGGTTTATTTCATTTGCTACTGTTCCTAAGTACAGTGGCTTAGCAATCTCCTAATGTAGTGTGCACACAGACATGTGATATAGTAGACTCCTTGTTGAACCCAAGGTGGTTTCATCTCCCCTGCATTGAATGAGCTATTCATTTGGGGAAGGACAAAATCAAATGCTGTAGTATATACGATAGTTATTGCATATGATATATAACAATCATTCCTATTTCCTATATATACACTTTAAGAAATAACTAAAATAAATATAAAAATATAAAAGAAGGAGACAAACAAAAAATGCCATCAAGCAGAGTGTAGAGCCTTGCTTGTTGTGATCAAGAATTATTGGTGTGTGTTATGCTGTTTCTTTTCACTGGAAATAGAGAGCTAGTAATGCTGCATTTCTTAGCTGCATTCCATTGCTTCTTGTTCTGTTTTCTGCCACCACTAAGAACAGTCTTGCTCCACCCTTCCTGGATGTCCCCTTCAGATAGTTGAAGACAGCCATCAAGTCCCCCCTCACTCTTCTGTTCTGCAGATTAAACAAGCATGGTTCCCGCAGTCTCTCCTCAAAAGCCTCAACTTGCTATACATTTTGACTTCCCTACACTGGACTCTCTCCAATTTGTCCACATGCATCCTGTAGTGGGCCGGGGGATTGGACACAATACTCCAAAGGTGGCCTCATCAGTGCCAAATAGAGGGGATTAATCACTTCCCTCTGTCTGCTGGCAATGCTCCTACTAATGCACCCTAATATGCCATTTGCCTTCTTTACAATAAGGGCACACTGTTGAGTCATTCTAGCTTCTTGTCCACCATAACCCTCAGATTCTTTTCTGCAGTATTGCTGCCTAGCCAGTCAATCCCTAATCTGTAGCAGTGCATGGGATTCTTCCATCCCAAGGGCAGAACTCTGCACTTGTCCTTGTTCAACCTCATCAGATTTCTTTTGGCCCAATCCTTCAATTTATCTAGGTCACTCTGTATCTTATTCCTACTCTCCAAGAGTGCGTCAGCACTGGCAATTTAGGTCGACTGAAGGACGCTTAAGTTGACCTACACAAAGCCACATCCACCCTGGGTTTTTATTAAGTCAACTTAAGAGCTTCCTTAAGTCGACTTAATAACAGCTTATGTCGACTTAATAGCACTACCTGTGAAAGTCAACTTAAGCCTTAAGTTGACTTCTTAAGTCGACTTAAAGCCAGGGTAGATGGCTATGTCTACTGTTAAGTCGACTGAACAAGGTCGACTTTAAGTCAACTTAAAGTCGACCTTGTTAAGTCGACATAATAGAGTCAACTTAACTTTACAAATGTAATCATAGCCCAACACATCTACCACTTCCCCTAGCTCAGTGTCACCTGTAAACGTGCTGAGGGTGCAATCCACTCCATCCTCCTGAACATGGGTTGGCAAACAATGGCCCACGGGTTGCATATGACCCATCTGAGCCTTTTCTCTGGCCCTACAGCTGGGCGTGGCCAGAACAGAGCAGCCACTCCCCACCCCCAGCCCTTCCTCTTCCCCCTACCCCTGTCCCCCCTGTGGGCCCAGCAGCAATCTGACTGTAGCCACTCCCCCCTAAGCAATGCTGTGCGGCAGCCACTTCCCCCTCACAACTCCACCCCTCTCGGTATGGCCCACCATACAATGTCAATTCCACATATGGCCCTTAAGCCAAAAAGTTTGCCCACTCCTGCTTCAGTTCATTAATGAAAATGTTGAACAAAACCAGTCCAAGGACCAACCCCTAGAAGCACTTTCTTATTACTGGCTGTCAACTACACATTAAGCCATTGATCATTGGCCATTGAGCCCAGTGATCTAGGCAGCTTACTATCCACCTTATAGTCTATTCAGCTAACCCATACTTTTTTTAACGTGCTGGCAAGAATACTTTGGGAAACTATACCAGAAACTTCGCTAAAGTCAAGATATATCACATCCCCCACTTTCCCCACATCCACAGAGTCCATCCTCTCATCTAGAAGGCAATCAGATTGATTAGACATGACTTGCCCTTGGTCCCTCTCTTCCAAGTGCCTCAAAATGGATTCCTTGAGGACCTGCTACATGATTTTTCCAGGAACTGAAATAATTCTGGCCAGTCCATATTTCCCTGGATCTTCTTCTTTCCCTTTTTTGAAGATGGCAATTATATTTGCCTTTTCCCAGTCACCTGGGACCTCCCCCAGTCACTATGAGTTTTCAAAGATAATAGTCAACGGCTCTGCAGTCACAACAGCCAACTCCCTCAGCACCCCCGGATGCATTCAGATCCAGCTCATGGACTTGTTCATGTCCAGCTTTTCTAAATAGTCCTATTCTTTCCTATTCTTTCACCACTGATGGCTGCTCACCTCCTCCCCAATCTGTGCTGTCCAGTGGAGTAAGCAGGGAGCTGACCTTATCTGTGAAGACAGAGGCAAAAAACACATAGAGATTTTCAGCTTTTTTCACATCATTTGTCACTAGGTTGCCTCCTCCATTCTGTAAGGAGCCCACACTTTCCCTGACCACCTTGTTGTTGTTAACATACCTGTTGAAAGCCTTCATATCCCTTGCTAGCTGCCACTCTAGTTGTGCTTTGGCCTTCCTGATTTCACTCCTACATGCTCAAGCAATGTGATTTCTGTAGTAGGTACAGACCCAGTATAAGGCCTTTAGCCTGAACCAAAGTAATGTCAAGACATTCTTAAACCGAGGTACGTCAGGAAAGTTGGCAAGAAGAGGATAAATGTTACATAAACATAACTAAGCACATTCTATAAACCAGGTACCAAGACACCCAGGAACATTCCATAGATAAGGAAGAACAGGCCAACCCATCCCAGTAACAGGAACATGATGGATAGTTAGAACCAACATGTACAAGGTAATAGGCGGCACCTAACTTCGTTAAGGGGTCGAACCTTAATACGTCAGAAACATTGCGAAAGTTGTTTGTCTAGGTGTATAAAAATGTATTTTTGGGGTGTGTTCGGGGTCCGGCCAAGGGGGCAGTGGAAAGTCCCGCCACTGACTGAGCCAAGTCCATTGTCCTAGGGTCAGTATCCGTAGTGTGCCCTTGGATGAGTCTTAGAGCACTCCAGGGGAACTGCTACTGTATCCATCGTGACAATAAACCTGGTCAACGTGCCTTCGTATCTTACTAGACTCTGTGGTTATTGGGGGTTCTCTTCGGGTCTGCTGTGTCAGCTATCTGCAGGAGCTGGGGCAGCCCTTAGAGGGAACACACGCACGCAGCCGAGTGATACCAACATTGGAGAGAGCAGAGCACCACACCGGGAGCTTCTGACAACAATTTCTTTAAAATTCAATCAGTTTCTTGGATTCTTTTCCCCTCATATTAGTCTCCCTGAGGATCATGCCCCTCAGCTCTCTGAGGACTTCAAAGTCTGCTTTTCCGATGTCCACAGACCATATTCTGCTGTTCTCATTTCTTTCTTTTGTCAGGATCCTGAATTCAACCATCTCATGGTCTCTGCTGCCAGGTTACCACCCACTTCTACTCCCCCTACCAAGTCTTCCCTGTTTGTGAGCAGCAGGTCAAGAAGAACACAACCCCTAGTAGGTCCCTCCAGCATTTGCATGAGGAAGTTGTCCTCAACAATCTCCAAATGCTTCATGGATTGTCTGTCCATTGCTGTATTGCTCTCGCAACAGATGTCAAAGTGATTGACATCCGCCATGAGAACCAGGTCCTGTGATCTGGAAACTTTCACTAGTTGTCTGAAGAAAGCCTCGTCTACCTCATTGTCCTGGTCTGGTGGTCTATAACGGTCGCCCACCATGACATCACCCTTGTTGATCTCACCTCTAAACTTAACCCAGAGACTCTACAGGCTTTTCTCCAGTTTCATGCTGGAGCTCAGAGCAGTTATATTGCTCTCTTACATACAGTGATACTCCTCCACCTTTTCTCTCCTGCCTGTCCTTCCTGAACAGTTTATGCCCATCTATGTCAGTGCTTCAGTCATGTGAGTTATCCCACTATTCCACATGAGCATTAAGCAGGAGAAATATAGAAAATGCGCCCATATTCTTTACTGAAGAGTACCAGCCTGGTCCGATCACTAAATAAAGCCCTGTTTTGAACAAGTCTCTGCTAATCAGTATAGATCTTGTATCAGTGCTCTAGCACAAAATTCTACTATCATGTAATTTTATGTTACACACACTCACAACTCAGGTGTTAGCAAACCAGTCAGAGCACTTGTTTCAACAGTTTTGAGATCATGTCCATGCTCTGACAAATCCAAACTTGTTCTGTTTCTTTATCAATGCCAGGGTTCCTCCCCTGTTACTTAAGTTCAAAAATATAAGAGTGCCTTTCTAATCAGGGTTCCAGTAGCAATGAGCTGTCACAAACCACATTTTTGGAAGTTGTGTTTTATACCATGTGCTCCTTCTCAATGTCTCATTTGTTTATTTTCTGACTTTTGAGTTAGCAGAACCCCAGTTTTTCCAATTACTCGTAGGTGGAAGTCCTGCAGTTCTATCACTAAACAATAGTGTTTCCCATTTATTAAATCTAACCCTTTAAATTGCAGCATGTAGAAGCCTTAAACAGTATCTGATAATCTCTCCATGTTCTATACTGATCAACCCATCTTTGACTGATGTTTGGCTAAATGTTTCCTTTTTATCACTAGTATCGCAGTCCAAAGAAACCAGAAAAATGGTAGAAAAATTAGAAATCTTTGAAACTGGAAAAGGACCCATTGTGCTTGCAGTGGCTCATATTTTCATCTGTTTATTTACTTTGTCTGCTCTCACATGCTTTGTCTATTAAAAATAAAGATTCATACATTTGATTTCTGTTCAGTGGCCTACAGGAAATGAGGGTTTGAGGCACAATGAGATCCCCAGTATTTGCAGTGAATGGATCCACATCATAATAGCCACTGCTTTAACTGGCATGTTTGTTGGCACTCCAGATTAGAGGCCGAGGACTGAACCAGCATGGAGAGTGGACTGTCCTCTAACCCATGACAAGACTTCTTGTGCTGTTTCCCCCTCCCATTCCTGTGCAGTTGATACATGATAGATTCCAGGGCTGTCTAGATCTGGCTGGACAATGGAAATCTCTTCTAGCAAAAAAAGTCTTGTTTTTGTTAAATGTTTTGTCCTACATTGGGATTGAAATTCAGAACTGCAGAAGTTTTCACAGGAAGGGATTTTCAGAACCATTCTGTTCTGGAAGAACAGAAATAGATTTTTGTTTCTACTTGCCAGCTGCCTACTTGGGTATTGTCAATTTCACTTAATACCTGCAGGCAGAAAGTGAAATTGACAGTAGTTTTCCAGGCAGGCTCCACCAGCAGAGAACCCAACCTCTCTGCCTCCCCGCAGGAGGCAACAGGGGAAGGGGAAGAGAGGGGCCCAAAAGGGGAGCAAAAAGCCAGGCACTCAGGGCTCCAGCTCCTATCCACAGCCTGGCAGCAGATCTTGGCCTTCCTGTCTGGAAGGCTGTTGTCAATATTGCTTCCTCCCTGTGGGCAGAAAGTAAAATTTACAGAAGTTTTACAGGTGGGCATCCAGGGAGCCATTATTTTTGTTTTCCAAGTGGAAAATCAATATTTTGGAGCAAAATTGAAATTTGCTAGAAGACTAAAATCATTCTGATGGAAGACGTCTAATCATCTCTGTTGTCAGTCTGGTGCTTTTCACAATTATTAATCTCACAAACAGCCCCTCTTTTAAGAAGTGCTATATCAGTAACTGACTGTTCAATATACAAATAACTACCTCTTTTCTGTGTCCTCTTAGCAATTTATTATATGTGTCCATTGCTCTTTGGAGAAACTGATATAGTCTTGTTTATTCTAAGGGGAAAAGGTTCTAATGTAATAGACTGTTCCTTGAAATACATTGTGTCTGTGGCCTTTGTTATTTTTTAAATTGTGGACAACACGCAGCCCTTCAATGCATTGGCTAAGCTTGAGCTGAAATCAATAGGAACCCCATTTGTATATCTGAGGGCTTTGTGATCTGTGGGGCTGCTAATCTCTTGAGTCCTTTGCACTTTTTAAGACACTCATCTGGTGATGAGTTTCAATTATACCCTTGTGGAGAAATTCTGTAAATGTACCCTTGGATTATTAATGAGCATTTCCAAAGGGACTCACTTGCCAGAGGAGTGAAGCATTGAAAGGATTTGAACTGCTTTCTAAAATCATAATGCCATGTCCTGTGTTTGACATATACAACCAATAAATTCATCTTGTTTGACTATTCTTCGGTACTTGGGCATTTGACTAAGACTTTTAGGTATAATAATAACAATTTGCATGTATTTCATGCTTCACATGTTCCAAACATTCAACAAACTATGTAGTCCTTCAATTATTTCAAGATGTCTTTACTCCTCAGTACACTGGAGCTCATTTTTAGTCAGTCCATATAATAGGAACCAAACAAATGGTTTTGCAAACAGTTACAACAGAGAAGTGGTTACACCAGACATAACATACAGTTAGCACGTAATGCTCTCAGCAACCCAAGAAATCAGACTTGTCCTATTCATTGCTTCTGGCATCTTTAACGCATAGAGCACAATTAATTAGTACTTAATTACAGAATCTTGCAATCCATCATTATAATACAAGACATGTTAGAAATATTTATGCCTAATGAGGGATTTACAGATTAATTAAACTAAAGGGGTCAATTCATATTATTGGTTTCAAACACACTGATTTAAGATATAGTGTTCCTCGTATATTGGTTCAGGATATAATACCAGGAGCTAAGGATACACAGTGATTGTCGAAAGAAAAATCTCCAGGGATATTGGCCCATTGCCATTCCACACATGCATGTAAAGCTTTTGTAGAACTTGACTAGAGTTAGCTAAACTCAATGATTTCCTACCATCTTTGACGGCAGAATGTAAAAATCATTTGTCCTTTAAGATGTCCTAGAAAGCAAAGAAGGCATTTCTGAGACTGTCCAATGTGGCTTTGATGAGAAAGTAATTAAAATCTCTGACTGAGCCATCCACATGTTTGAGTCAGATAACAATGTAATTGATTGCAGTGGTTCCTAGGCTGAAGGACAATAATCAGAAGACAAACGTGACTGAAACCAAATTTGCCCTAGAAAATTTTATTGACATTTTCTGATTGTAATGCTAAGTCAAAAATTCAATTTTATTATGTGCATGAATATGGCATGTGATGCTGATTTTATAAGCAATAAAGATAAAAAGGACATCATTCTATAAATAGATTCATTTACTTTCTAATACTCCAGCATTTATTATTTATTACTATTATTACCTCCTTTCCTCATGGATGCTATCACAACAGGAACATCAGCAATTCACATTGACTGTATCCCAGCACCTTGACTAGTCCCATCCTACAACAAACCCTAGACATGGGTAAGAGCTCTTTCAACCTCATCTCTCCCTCCATCCCCTCCCTTCTCAGGATGACTGGAAACTACTTTTAAATATAAATAATTTTCTGACTTATAGGTAAAAAAAATCTGATTGCCATATCCCCTTAACTTGATTAAGTTCATTTTAAAATATTTGGCTGCTGTCCTCACTGATGCTGTTGGGGGAATAGCTGCTAATTGCACCAATTACAGCTGATCAAAAAATGGGAACGTGTTATATGAAAAATGTGTCCCTGGTCTTCATCAGAAAAGTAGAATTTTAAATATTTGACAATCTCTAGTAGCAATTCAAGATCATACAATGCTAGTTTACTAGTGAGTTATTTTTATAACATTGTCAGCTGTACTTGTATAATTTAAAATAACTGACTATAAATAATATTTTGAGGTGTGTTTTTACGCTACATTAAGGTTCCCTGAGATTCCCTGGAGGTAATTAACAAGACATATTATTTTTTTAGGACCGAAGTCTGATACCCTAACTCACATTGTGTTGCACCATATTCCATATGTAGCCTCATTCACTTCAACAACATTTTTCAGTCTTGGACCTTAGTCACTGTGTGTATTTTGGTTTGTGCATCTTCAAAATAATTGATAACAAAAGGGTTGATCCTCAAGTGCTCTGAAGCAGTGCTTGAAAGTGGCAAAGGTGTCGTTTCACTACCTGTCTACCCTCAGCATCCTGAGACCTGTGGCTATCCAGGTCATGAATATGTCTGCATTGCCATCAAAGGTGTGACTGTCATATATGTGAATGTACCCAACCTAGCTTTAATCTAACTTGTGCAAACCACGAGTAGGAGTGAAATGGTGACATGTTTGCACATATTTTAGTCACCCTCCAGTTGCAATGTAGATGTACCCCATGTCACTTACAAATTCCTTGTACCAGAGGTACCACTATGATGGTTTTGTGCCATCTGAGGAGTCTTCCAACCCCAAGGAAACTTCAGCTGCTTATCTAGCTAGAACAGCAAAAAGGAGATTTGACGAGGGCCAGGGTCTAGCCTGAAATTCCATCTCTTTAGTCCTCATTGTTCGGGTGCAAGAAACAAAGATTGGAGTCACTTTCTGATACCAGGTTGAATTTGCATCATTGAAAGTTTATGAAAATACACAGTTTACTTGTAAACTAGACAAATTTGATCTGAAAGTCAGAGAGAGTCAGTAAATAAGGAACTCCATTATGCAATTTTCCCACTCATTTTTCAGACCAGAACTACCTTTTAAGGCTACAGTTTCTAAAGAGGGACTCAACCTGGCCTCTGATTTCCAGACATGATCAGGTACTTAGACATCTAAGTGCTATAAAGTGCACCTGCACTTGTTAACACCTGCAAACCAGCATTCACAGTTATCTCTATTAACACCCCTCACCCACACCCTTCTATCCGCTGTCCATTATTAGCTTTCCTTCCCCACAAAGTAGTGGACCTACATCCTTCATCATTCTCTTGCTTCTAATGTAGTCATAGAACCTCTTCTTATTTCCTTTTATGTCCCTTGCTAGTCATATCTTATTTTGTGCTTTAACTTTTACAATTTTTGTCCCTATACTCTTGAACTATTCTTTTGTATTCAACCTTAGCAATTTGTCCTTGTTTCCACTTTTTATACAATTCCTATTTAATCGTCAGATCTTTAAAGAGTTCCTGACACAGCCATGTTGGTCTCTTATTTTCTTCTTTTGGCATCGGGATAGTTTGCTATTGTGCCTTTAATACTGTCTGTTTTAGAAATGGCCAGCTCTTATGAATACCCATTTCCCTAAAATTTCCTTCCTATGGAGTCAGATTTCCAATTTCCTGGATTTGTTGAAATCTGCATTTTTTAAAATCCACTGTCATTATTCTGTTGCTGTCATTTTTTTCTTTTGATGAGAATCATGAACTCTGTCAGTCTGTGGACACTCACCCAAATTGCCTTCTACCTTCAAACTCTCAACCAGTTCTTTCCTTTTTGCCAGAATCAAATCATCCCTGCACACTCTAACAACATGCTTACATTCTTTTGCTGAACAGGAATGGATTTATGTAGTTGTTTAAAATAGGCACGTGGATTAGCTTTGCAGAATGGGGAACCTTAGCTGTTATTGTTAAGTAACTGGTGGTGAAAGTATTGTAGTTATTAAATGACTTTTAAGCATATCTTTTGGACAGAAAGTCCTCGTTTTTTCTTTTACAAATGCCTTTTTTTCATGTTTCTTGTTCAGAAGCTCTTGTTCTGTCAAAACAGAGAGTGTACATCTTTCAGATAACAATAGTCTCTGATCATTAAGATGAAATAGTTGAAATCACAAAGACAACTTCACCCAGAGACAACAATAAGTAAATCACATTCAAAGCCTCATTCTATTGTGTGTTTGTTCAGACTAGGAAAGTGAAAGATATTGTCATTCAAAAATCCTTATATGACAAAGAGAAAAAATCTGATATAATCAGAAAACTTTCTTAGTTAAATATAACCAGGTTCACTCACAGACATAAAGATTTAATGATCAAACACAAAATCACTTGGGTGGTATTTTAGTGTATCACTGTTTGAAACCCAAAGCTCTTATTTTAAAAATGACCAATTCTACTGTCATTCTGATAGGCGAAAGAAGATACTTTGATAGTCATTAAAGTATCTTTTACTAATGCAGGAATAGAACTCTTTAATTCTATTCTGTAGGAATGTACATTGGATATATGGGAGGTTGAAGTTAGAATCAAACCAACTGCTTATTTCAGGGGCTTTTTTGTTTTCTTTTGTTTTACTCTTTTCAGATTGTAAAATGAACTGGTTTCTTGTATGTCCAATGGGATGGTTTAATTCTGTAATTTATGTTGTTTATTTTTCATTAAGGAAAAACAAACTGTTTTGTTATTAGTGTCTTACAGAAATCAGCCTGAATGTGAGTAACCCTATTTTGATGGTGTTTGAAATCCAAACCCAAATCCAAACGGATGTCATGTGAACTGGTCTCTGTCTTTATAATGAATTTAGCTACAAACCAAGTCCAGATTTCCCTGAATTTTGGGGGGGTTTGAAATCTAGATCCTCATTGGCTCCTTGTGCCCATCTCTAGGGAGCTATGTATGTTTCAGGAGTAGTTAAGGAGTAGGATGGTTTGGAGGCTTAAGCACAACCCTCTGAGTCAGGAATTCCTGAATTCTAGTGCTTTCTGCCACTGAGTCACTGTGTTAATCTCCTAATCTCTCAGGCTTGTTTTCTCCTGATACAAAATAAAGATAGTCATTTTAGCGACTGTATTGACCCTATCTAATCTTGTGTACTGCATAGTAGTATCTGAGTACCTGTACCTATTTCAGAGAAGTGTTACAAGGATTAATTGTTCCATCCAGCATTTTGAAGATTAAAATTGTTGCGGTACTAATTGTCAGAGTTACAGGGCAAGCGACTCTTTACATCACTTTTAGTTCCTCATCAGCACACCCTTCCTGTGACAGACTTAGCTTCTTTCATCTTGCTCAAGGGTGATACCCCGCAACCCGATCACTCTGAGACTGAATCTCTGGGTAGCAGCCAGCCAGTTTCCCAGATATGTTAACATAACAGGCTCAGCAGTGTTTGGCACCTGGATTCCCTTTTCACTTGGGAGTCTCTGACAGTGGCTGATTAAAGTTACTCAGAGATAGCCTCTTAAAAATAAAGCATTATGTATTCACCATCCAAAAGCACACAGCTATCAGAGACAAGGGTTACAAACAGTAAAGGCCTATGTCCCCTTATCTAAATCTGAACCCATCCATGCTAGCTTTGGTAAATGCCGTTCCGCCCTCTTGTCACCATCTCCGGGCTTGGAGAAGCAGACTGCTGCTGCAGCACACTCCCTGTGTTTCCCTGGGTCTGATGCTGGCTGCTCAACTGCCTCCTTTCCTTCTCTCGGGGTCTCTTTAGCTGTTTATGGTCTTCCTATTACAGTCTGAAGAAACTGCTTGGAAATCATTTTGAAATGTCACTGCCCATGAGCTTGCCACTGTATGATGAGCAGAGAGAGAACTGTTGGCTGTGCAAAAACACCCACTACATTTACTTTTTTTTTTTTTAATTTGTTTTCCATTGAACTTCTGTAGGTCAAGACAAATGACCCTGGCCATTAAAAACCTTGTTATAGACTCACACTTCCACTTAACTGAAATACCTAGGTATGGGGTAAGAAGGAGAGAATTAAAATGTTATCACAAGGTCATTTGTGCTGAATAACTTAGTCCTCAAAATCCCTTTGAAACTTGAATTGGATCTAACCTGATTTGACCCTCCATAGTTTATAACACTCTTCAGAAGCACATAGGAGAGATGTGACTACCTGGGGCATCAGCGACCTAATCTTTTCAAGTCATACAAAAACTATAATATTTTCAAGGGAATTCTACTACAGTCATTGAGTCACTTCTGATCTACAAATATATCTATGCACAGAATGCCCGTATAGCCTGAAACTCTTTACAGTAGAAAAACTGCAGGGGAAAAAAAAACATTTCCCAACAAAAGTAATTGTTTGGTTTTAATTAAATGTTGACTAAATTAATAATAAAATAATAACTAAGAAATAATACGTAGTGTGACCACCAGTGAAAGTATTACATGTCTCCTTCTGTGACCAATCTGAAGAAGATATGAGTCTATGACAAACCCAGCTAGGTAGCTGTAGATCAGACTATAGTAGTTCATGCTTTTGACTCTAAGCATCTCTGCTTCAAACTCTGGTATTTTGGCAAATACGGCAGTTGTCACAGGAGCACCTAAAGGTCACAACCAGATAAGGATGGAGTACTAGGTTCTATAAAAGCTTTTTATTTGTAAAATATATCAAATTATACTTCAGGATAGATGTATACAAACCTAAAAACAGAGACTGAAAAAAAGAAAAGACGGGTAGCCAAACAAAATAGCACCAAAGCAATCACCACATCCCACCCACAAGAAAGTGTGAGAGAAGATCTGAGCACCAAGCCCTATGATCAACAAATTCTGATTCTGTGAGACAAAATGGAAAAGTAAATTCTAGACTTAAGGGACCTTTGTTGAATATATCTTGCCACCAGCCTCTAGGAAATACTAAGTTCTAGGGACTGTTACTTCAGGCACTCCACCTGATCTCAGTAGCCCCCATAGCTTATTGATATAAAGGTAATCTTGCATATAGCCAGGATCCAAGTCATATTGGCTATGTCTACACTAGAAAAGTTTTTTCTTTTAAAAGTCTTTAAAAGTGCCACAGGACTCTGTTGTCTTACTAGAAAAGTTGTCTACTTTGTTGTTTACTTTAATCAGGTCAACTTTAAGTCGACTTAGTCCACTTTGTTAAGTCGACCTAACCACCCTCTAGTCAACTTAATAAAGTCAACTTAAGGGTTACTCCATGTCCACACCATCCTTAAGTCGAGTTAAGGGTTAGGTCGCCTTAATGAGTGGTAGTAACAAAGTCGACTTAAGGACTTTCTTAAGTCGACTTAATGAAAGCCTAGTGTGGACGTGGCTCTATTTAAGTCGACTTAAGCCTCCTTAAATTCCAAAGGGGTAGCCGTGTTAGTCTATTGTAGAAAGACAACAGAGTCCTGGGGCACTTTTGAAGACTAACAGATTTATTTATCGCATGAGCTTTCGTGGGAGAAAATCCCACTTCGTCAGACGAGGAGAAATTACACTGGTTGCATTAGCTAATTACCCAGTTTTGGCAATGGCAGAAAAAAAGTGTTCTGCACTGATTCTTTTACATCCCTGAGCAGTCTTTGGCTATGTCTATACTTGCTAAAATTAGTTCAAATTAGTTAGTTCGAACTAACTAATTCGAACTAATTTTAGTTAGTTCGAATTAGCTTAATTCGAACTAGAAAAAGTTAGTTCGAACTTAGCGATCCCCATTCATTTCAATGGCCGGTTAGTTCGAACTAAGAAATTAGTTCGAATTAACATGGCCACATCGGCTAACTCGAACTAGTTAGTTCGAATTAACCCTTAGTTCGAATAGGCTATTCAAACTTATTAGTTCGAATTAAGGAAGCCCTTAATTCGAACTAATTAAAGCCTAGTGTAGCCATGGCTTTAGTTAGTTTGAATTAAGCCTCCTTAATTCAACTAACTTGCCAGTGTAGACATAGCCTTTGATATCAGTCACCAGAAGGTGTTGTTGCAGACATTAATGGGATGGATGACATTGCCATGGAGGAGTTGTTGTGTTCTTATTTCCTGAGATGACCAAACAAGTAACTACAGGCATTTGCTTTTCTGTCCTGAAGGTTCTTGCATGTGCAGTATTACCAGGGACTGTTTTATCACTCCCTTCTGGTCAGTGTTTTAGAAGACATTTGTGAGTCAATCCAGAAGAGACTGTAATAATGTTGGTTGGTCCACGGAAGCTGCCAAAGAAGTTGACAAAGGTTATATTGAAGCCCCAAGTGATTTATAACATAGGTGAACTTCCTGAGTTCTATTGCCCAGTTCTAGGCTGCTTCTGATGCTCAGGTAATAGCAATAGCCAAGTACATTTTCTTTTCTGGGGACCAGCTGAAAGAATGTGATCTCTTATCGCCATGGCATGCCTTGCCCTTGGCTCAGTTATAGTTGGACTTGGCACCTCAAACTAGAGTGCTGTAATGTGTAGTTGCACATTGGGACTGCTCAGAAACTAAATTGTCTGACTGTTACATGGAGTCTCATGCCAGAACCATATTATATCAGTTCTCCAGGATCTGCACTGGTTCCCAGTAAGTGTGGTGCCTGGGTCCTTGAACAACCCATTCCACACGTTTGCAGCTAACAGCAGTAGAAACACTGGAGCTCCCTCAATAAATGAGTGGGTACTATCAGCATGAAGAAAATATGAAGGGTCCTTAACTTTGGAATTCATATGCACTTGGTCCACCAGGGCCTTGAATTAGTAACTTTCTTAGCTCAAGCCTGTCATTGCTCCCATACATTTGTGTAGGAGATGGACTGAGGGTTGAAGGGATTTTATTATTATGCCTGCTGTGGAGAGAATTTAATGATTTATGCCAGGGTATTTATATCTGTTGATGGAGTGGGATTATAATGATTGTAAAATTACATTATAGCAGAACTTCTAGAGCATGGGATGGAAATTTGTTTGTATTATAAATCTAAATAAATAAAATAATTAATAAATAGTACATGAAATATAACCTTGAATAGTGCTTATGTTTTTGCCTAGTATAATAATGTACCATTCTTCTTACTGAAAGATGCTTTTATATCCCTTAGAATCAGGGATATAAAATTATATCCCTTAGAAGCTGTCAATTAACTGGCAAATGTAGTGATGCTATAAAAGTAACTTTTCTAAAAGACTTATACAGTGCATATATATTTGAATGTATCAGAACTGATTTAAAAAATTATCTAAATCTCTATTTGTAGCTAGGCCTCATACAGAGTAAGAGGGCATTGAATGTCCCAGTTACTCACTTAGCAAATATATCATAAGAATAAAACTTCAAGAATTAGAGAGAAAGAATATCTCCTAGGTCACCTAGTACATCCTTCTGCCATTGCAGCAAGCTCAAAAAAAGTCCTTTAATATATTACAGTTTTTTGTTTCTTTGTTACAAGAAAACAAATATGCTGTGTTTATTATGGTGGAAGTGTCTGGTTTAGTTAAGGGCGCTTAATGGTTTTTATTCAAATAGTAAATCATTCAGACTTCATGCAATGGAAATGAATGACGTAAATTCTGAGTGTCCGGTTCTTTTTTTTTAATTTCAGTCAAGGCTTTCTCAGGTAAGTGGTATTCTGCGTTTACCACTACTTCCTATGGCTATGGGTTGTCCATTGTCTCACCACATTATTTAACACAACCCATACTAATGTGTGACTGTAAATTGTTCATATTGCACAGCAAATTTGCAGTGAAGTTCTGCAAAATCAGTCTAAAAAACATCAGAAGTTGCCCACAGAAGCCCTTAGCAAGAAAACAGTGACTAATACAAAATAACATTATAGCTGTATTCCTTATACAAATTAACTGGTGAATTTCCAAAGTGGCACTCAAAAACATGTACACAGTACCGTGATAAGAAAACAGCAACTGATACTTGAGTTATACGGACCATACTAAAACCAGACATCTGTGCCTTTCAATACTGTCCCCTACAGCTAGTGGGAAATGCAACAGCATGACTGTTTGGAGGCTTACACCCACAACAGGGATGCAATTGCCAATACATGATAAATATCTCCAGGGATAATTGTCCAAATAAGCCAGAGTTTGGGGACCTGCAGCTGTAGAGATTTGTATACCTTCTCATGGCCCCACTAAGCTCTTCAACTCTCCTCAACATAACCATCTCTCTAGCAGGCAGACCTTAACCCTCTTTTCTTCTTGTTTTCTTGGAGAGCAATCTAATGGCCAGCCTCCTCCTCCGTGTACAGTGACCAATAAGCCCAATTCTCCATCTGATGTCAAAGATGGCAGTCTTACTGTCTTTCTACTACTTAGAATCTGTGTAGACCTCCTGTACTTTTTTCTCTCTCTAGTTCCTTCCAGGCCCTCTCACCAGGGTTTCCTGTTCTTTTCTCCTTCCTCAACCATTTTTTATTTCCACATGCATCAGCTCTCCCTCTTGTTCTGTGCTTCCAGATCTTCTTTCTCCTTGTACTGTCTTCTCCCACCATTCTAGCTCCCAGACTATGCCCACTAATCTTGCCACTTTTTGTTTCTCTGCCAAGATGGATAAGACTGAATTGAATCAGTCTGGATTGAACTCAAACACCAGATTTTTTGAGGTTCACCAATTACGTCTGCTTTGTAAGCTGTTGATCTTGTCCTGGGAAAAACAATCAGAATGTTTTACTCTTCCCAGCTTTCAGAACAGGCAGACATTCACTCCCTGCCCAGAATTTATTAACAGGATCTTCCTACTGCCTGATAGATCTCTGGGGGCTCTTATTGTCACCTCTGAGTTCTCATCCAGCGCTTTACCCCTTATAGCTGTATTCCTTATACAAATTAACTGTGTTAATCTGCCTCTTGTGGGTTCCTCCAGCCTGCAAACCCATAGGGTTTTTCTGCAGAGGTGGCCTTTGGCTATTGGGGGACCTCAGCAAAGACCCATTGTGGGGCCCCTTATAAGCCCATGCCCCCCATAGGTCTGGCTCCCCATCATCACCACCCCATGGCCCCAGCTCCCCAGTGCAGCCTGGCTCCTTTGCTGCCAGCCCCAGCCATCCTCTTGCCACCAGCCCCCGCTCCCTGCCCCGACCCGAGGGGCCAACTCCTTTTTCTGCTGCCAACTGAGGCAGATACGACTTTTGGGGTAGGTGAAGGAGGCAACAGGACCCCTTACTGCTCGGGGCCCTAGGCATGCACTTGCTCCACCTGCCCCAAAAGCTGTCTCTGCTTCTCTGGAAAGAACTCACTGGCTTTCCACCTTTCTTCTGTACAACTTCTTATACCTGGTTGCTTTCAGGTGTAGCCTGTCCTAGAGTATCATCATGAGCCACTTGGGCTCTCATTCTCCTGAAGGACAATGCCAGTTGGTCATCTCTTTCTAAAACACTTATGCCATAGGACTGAGCAGATAGTGGAAAAACTATACACTAAAAACTGGTTAATGGTGTTGTGGGGAGCTGTACTATCCAGAGGCCCCAATCATGTAATAAAAATAGATGACCAGTGTGGCCAGCAGCACAAATTAGAAAAGCCTACTGTAATTTTCTGTGCTTTAACAATCCACTAAGGGCTGTTATGCCAGCAAGAATTACTGGAGCACAGTACACACCCATAACACCTTCTCTAAGCCTGTGCTGGATTTACCCACCCAAGTAATCCTCTACCTCAGGGGAATAAGGAGCTGCTCTTCTATCGACTTAACAGGGCAGGATGGAACCCTTAGGAAACATCACCTCTAAAGGAGCAGTTACTCTAATAATTATATTGAATAACATATACATAATCTCCTTCAGACATACATTTTCTTAATTAAAACAGAAAATTTTCTTGAAAATCCCCTCTGTTAAGATTTTTTTCCATGTTTTTGCATGTTAAAAAGCCTTCAGAAAGAAACAGATGTGTATTTTAAAAGCAAGTTCATTATTTATATATCATTTTAAATGTGTGTGTTTAATCTTACAGTCTTCCACAGCAATACAGCTAAGCATTCTGACTGCACAAAGCTCACATTTCATGGACACCTAATTTTCTTCTGAGATTTGTACCATTGCTACAATCATATTACACTTTAGGAGCAGTTTCTCATGCCCTTACTATGAATAAGATCTCATTCCCTGAGTAATCCCACTGAAATCAAGGGGGCCACTAATATGAGTAAGTGTTTAAGACTATAGTCCTACATTATTTTCTGTTTTATTCACTTCAAGGACTAGTTAATAAAGTTCTATATTTTTTCCATTGGACCCTGTAAATATTAAGATTTGATAAAAATATTATCAGCCTGTGTATAGGTCTTGGTATGCCAGCATCTACTGATTAGTTGTGTAACATTTTTTTCTGCTTATAAAATACATTATGGTGTATTTGTGGTAGTATAATGCACAGTAGACATTTATAGACTTCTAAATATTTTTAAGAGGTAGATGTAGAGCATTCTCCAGAAAATCTAGAATTAGATCCATTAGAGGGAAGAAAGTATTGTAGTTCATGCAGTGGACTGAAATTTAGGCAAGAAATGGGTTCAATTCATAGCCAGTCCATAAATTCACTGTGTGTGTTAAGTCAAATGCAAATCAATTAATCTGTCTACAACTCAGTTCCCTGCTTGTAATATGGGCATAGTGATATTCCACAACCTAGCAGGGGTATTCCAAAGTTAAACCAATTGTGTACGTCTATACTGGAGGCTCTGTTAAGTCAACTTAACCAAGGTTGACTTTAAGTTGACTTAAAGTCGACCTTGCTAAGTCAACTTAGAGACTCCACAGCCCTGCGTCCACACTGGCATGTTCTAGGTCGATGGAGTAGTGGCCAGGAAATCTGTGAGAGGGCCTGGAGGCCAATTAGGTTGATTTAAGGGCTATTCTCCATCTACAGTGACATAAGTCAACTTAATAAGGTCGACTTAAGCCTTAGGTTGACCTTAAAAGGTGGTGTTATTAAGCCGACTTGAGGAAGCACTTAAGTCAACTTAATAAGCGCCCAGTGTGGATGCAGCGGTCTGTAGGTTGACTTAACCGTCCTTAAGTCGACCTAAGGGCCCCGTGTAAATGTACCCATAGATACTTGAGGGACATTCAGGTAGTAGGTACTATAGCGAAGTGGGCAAATAGAAATAGGAAGAAAAGTCCAACAGAACCAGCATCTCTTGACCTTCAGGTCACAATAAAAGACCAACCAGTTTTTTCTCAGGAAGAATGATTGTGAGATTCAGATATACGGTAAGCCTGTGGGAAAACTGTACCTTGAGAATTGTTTTAGGAATTCCAGGACATGTGACAAGGTCATTATGATAGTGTATTATATTTTTAAAATACAATATAATGTAATTAATTTTTAATAAAATAAACATGGTACAATGTACTTAATATTTTTGCTACAAATTTGCGCATTGTCCCTACTTATTCGTGCAGTGATTTGTGTTAAAACACCCAGGACGGCTGCATGAAAGAGTCTTTTTCAGGAAAACCCTTTTTTCTGTGAATAAGCCCATTTACCTATCATTTTTCCTTCCTACCAGTTTTAAGTTTTAAATGTTCATCCAAACAAGTGGTGATATTATGCCCTGAGATACATCCTGCACTTCCTGACAGGAATCCTCTGGAATTAGTCAGGTTGCACAGGGTATCAGTTATAGCACGTTATGGTCCAATAAGTTTAACCTTCAAAATTGTTTACCTGCATATGTGACTAAGTAGTGCTTGAATGGTCATTGTTATTGCTGCTAGCACCTCTAAAAATAGTGCTTATAGGAATACAAGTTTAAAAATATATATATTTGACAACCCATTGATCAGAAGCTTATATTTACCACAGCCAAATTGATATGGTTCAGTGAAGGCTTTGACAATTAACCTTGTAAATTCCACCCTTCTTGGACTTCATAAGGGTGTGATACCGCTGTGGTATCTAACAGAGGTCTCTGTTCTGACTGGGACAGAACCAGACTGGCTTTGGGACCACAGGCCAGAAAGAGAGCTGTGGTGCGCTCTGAAAGTGCGTAGCATACTAATCTGCAGGCCAACAAGAAGTTGGTGATTCTCATATCCAGAACTGCTGCTGGTCATTATGCAATAGTTGCTCACTCTCAGCACAAAGGCCAAAATCGTGGCTTCTCCTTGCTCAAGCATGCAATGGATGGAAGATTTTCTTGCCCCCCTCTCACTTTTTTTTGCCACAGTCTAATGAAAGAGTAGACTGTCTAAAGGAGGCAGCAAAGTGTCTAGGTGATTTTTTTCATAGAAACACCCATGTCCCTCAAGAAACAGTTGTTTTTCCTCCTAGAATACTTCTTTGGTGAAACTTTTATCTTAGCTTGTTTCTTTTTTTCTTTTGTCTTGTTGACCAACAGGAGCTGCAGTACCGCTGAAAAGAAAGGAACTTCTCAAGTTTCCATATGCTGGTTAAGATTTCACCCAGGCAGAAATAAATAACCACATCACTCTAACAATATCTCTGGCAGGGAAATATTGTGCAAGCACAAACCATTCCATATAGTTCACAACATCTATGGGCACAATGCTTTCAGAAATGCTTAACATTCAAGAGCTATATTCTACCCAGTGTGTAGTGGTGCCCAAAAGGAGAAGAGGGCATATGTACACGAATAGACACTTCCATGATATAGAACCTCTTCCTCATCCCCACGGACGTAGCAGAGCAGGCTGTTTTCAGTAGCATTCGTGAGTGTTGGGAGAGAGCTGAGGGATTAAGTTCAAGGGGTAGGTAATATATCTCACTCCCTGCCACATAGCAGATACGTTTACAGCAAGGGAGCAGATATGTCTACAGTCCAGTGCATCAGCATGATGCATTCCAAAATCCATTCACCTTCCCAACATGAAGGATAATGCACTGCCTGGGAGGACTCCTGAAAGAGAGGATGCAGCAGACAGAGAATCTGTTCCCCTGACTGTGCAAATCACAGCAGGATTTAGCTCAAAAAATTAGTGAGTGAGGAGTTATCTTTTAATTTGGTGCAAAGTATGGATAGAAATTCATGGTCTGTTACCTCAGGACACTCCGGACAGAAGTTAGGCACAGAAGGGAAGTCTCAGATCAGTAGTTATATTTGCAGATAACCATGAGATTTATGGCAAAAATTTCAAAAGTCCCATTTTCAAAAAACGAATTAGGTCCTTAGGAGCTTGAAGGTATGCCTACCCTGCAATCAGAGGAAAGACTGCAGCACATCTAGGTATATTTGAGCTAACTTGGATCTAGCTAGCTGGAATAACAATAGCTGTGAGGCACATGTTAGCCATGGCAGCACAGGCTAATCGTTTGAGAAAACCCCCAGGGACTCCAGTGGGATTGAATAGTCCATGCTGCTGCCACTGAAAGGTTGGTACCTCCAGGATTTTAATGGGAATTTGTGTAATGGCTCGAGATACCTAGAAGGTTAGACAGCAGCTGAGCAAGGTTTTGGAGCATCTAAATGTTGGCCCTAGGCAGGGAGATACCAATGCCCCCCTCTGGTGAATCCCACCCCTAAGTCTCTTTTGATAATGGATGGAGATGCTTTTTAAAATCTTACCCTTAGTCAAGCTCTTCCCTCTACAAGAGCTTTAAACGTTACAACTTGAAGCCAGCAATGACCGGTCGCCATTTTGTACCCACCTACTGGTGCAGAGCAGCCCTTATGCCAGAATAGTGGCCATGGGAGGGTTTCCCAATGTACAGCAGCAGCACAAGGAGAAAGGCTGGGGGAAAGAGGTGTGGCTAAATCACGACTCCTTTTTGATGTCCAGCTGCTGAATCAACCATTGAGGATGTGGCACAACCTAGAACAACCATCAAACTGCTCTGATACATTCCAGGAAACCAGCATGTCACACATCCCTTTTCTCTTCTCTAGCTATAGTCAAGTACCAGGGCTAATGTTTTCTATGAAATATAGTTATTGTTGTTCCACATTCATGTAGCAAGGAGTGCATGGTGCTTTCATAAATTTCTTCTAGAGGAACATCAAATACAATTTCAAAGGGTAAAAATAATAAATAAATGTTTGCTACAGCTGATGGAGGCAGCAGTTGCTTTTTTGTGTATAAGGCATCAATACCATGTGCTTCACAGCATAGCTGGTTTGGGAATTACATTTTTTTCCCAGCTCAGTTTGCAAGCATTGCTTATTAACTCATTTATTATATAAATTAGTTACTTCAAGCCACACACCAGATGGTGGTTCTAAGTCTAAAACACGGAGTAGGGTATCAGTCCATAAGTAAATTATCCTCAGCTGTCACTCAAACTGACTGCATGCCTTGATTCCCCAGGAGCTACAAAAATCACAGTGTAAGTGCCAGTCAAGCTTACTAACGCTCAACAACAGGGAAACTGTTAAGCCTGAAATATTCTCCCTTTGCTGCTGTTTATACACTGTGCGAGAAAATTAGCCTCCCAACATTTGTATGATGGTCTTGCATTTAGTATGGCAGTTTAAGCTGTTACATTATATACCGCTATTTTGAGGTTCTCATTACCCTGAAATAAAAATTCAGCTGTGGAGGACACCTACTGTACATTTTTTTTTGTGGGGATAAGGGAAATCTGCAGTATTTGACTTAAGAAAATATTAATACAGTTGCAATTTAGTGCTTTCTGTTCTAATACAAAATAGATGTATTTTTGTTAATATGTAATGGTCTTTGTCCCATAATAGGATCCAATAAAATTTGGACTGGCTTGGAAAATATATCCAAGCCAATAATGCCAACTCAGGAAATGCTACTTTTGAACTGCTGTTTAAACAGCTTGGCTGTTAGAGCTATAAACATGAGTGGTGATGGAGTCGCAATGCAACATCAGCCAAAAGGCATCAGTTCAGTCCATGATGCTAAGTTATGTAATTTTGAATAAAGTGGGAGATTTTCAAAAGCATCCAGGGGGCTGAGGGACACAAATTGATGACCTCCCCCCGCCCCCCAATGGTACTTCTAAACACCTTAGGCACTCTTCAAATCCCCTGCCAAAAATCTGGGCCTGATTCAGAAATACAACTGAAGTCAATGAACTCTCACTGCTGTGAGACGGATGGAAATGGTGAAAGAATGCGGCCTCTTGTTAGCTTTTTTTCTATTTCTCATGACTTCTGGATGACAAAACCTAATACTGCATTTTTAGACGAAGTCTAGATTGAAACTAGATCACAAGGCACACATGGTATGTCTACACTAGCAATTTAGGTCGACTTAAGGACCCTCCAGTCAACCTAAATTACTCCATGTCCACACTGGGCTTTCATTACGTCGACTTAAGAAATTCCTTAAGTCGACATAATGAAAGCTTAAGTTGACTTAATAACTACCACTCCTTAGGTCGACTTAAGCCTTAAGTCGACTTAAGGATGGTGTGGATGGGGAGTAGCCCTTAAGTCAACTTTATTAAGTTGACTGAATGCCAGTGTGGACGCCTATATCCAATGTTAAGTCAACTTAATAAAGTCAACTTAAAAGGAGCCACTTTGTTAAGTCGACTTAATAAGGTCGACTTAAAGTCGACTTTATTAGGTCAACTTAACTTTTCTAGTGTAAACATAGCCACAGAGCTGCCATCTGTCTGCGGGCAGGTAAATAAACTCAGTTTAACAATCCTGTCCACCAAGTAAAAGCCAAAACCATCGTACACCTGTTTGGATGGGGGTAAAATCTTGAACAAATCCATCCTTGTCAAGAGAACCTTGTAAACTGCAACTAAGGTTAGAAAAATCGATGAGGTGCAGCTCTGAAAGCATCTCCGAGGTGGTGTTAGCAGCATTAATATGGCCATTCATCTGTCTGATAAGCCTTAATATTCTGAAAATACTGATCAAAATCTATCGCAGCAGAGCAGTCACATATAACCTCTCACATTATGCATGGAACTACAACCACTCTTTCTGAATGTGGAGGCCCATTGAAGGAAAAGACAGCTGTATGCGATGTAGTTCCCTGGAACAGCTAGTAAGGAATACTCTGAACTCTAATTGCCATACTCAGGTCATTGGGTGCTTGTGGCAAACCAGACTTTGTCATACCACAGCACTGCTGGGTGGCTAATTCATGAACATTTTCTGCCAGTTACCCGGACCTATTTTCCAAGCT
The DNA here is from genome assembly GCA_007922175.1 of Pelusios castaneus. Taxonomy (NCBI): domain Eukaryota; kingdom Metazoa; phylum Chordata; order Testudines; family Pelomedusidae; genus Pelusios; species Pelusios castaneus. The sequence goes on along the minus strand of ML685766.1, from coordinate 2,839,894 downwards.
TGACCACTTTCTATAAATTGAGCTGGACTCAGAGGGCAGTAGCTCCCAAATATAAAGTCATTTGTCTTTTCAGTAAGCAGATCTCCCAGCATGGAGCCCTGCAAAGATCCAAATGCACAGGGAGAATCTACTTCTACATTGCAGATACAAACTCTGTTCCAGTCTGTATTCACTGACCATAGTTCTTGTGTATGCTTATGGAAAGGAAACTGATACAAGGCAAACTTTGCTTTAAAATTGTTAGATAGTTTTATCAAAGATTCTGCTTTGAAATCCCAATTATTCAAAACGGCAAAGTCACACTGAACTTTAATACCCAAATAGAGTGTAAAGAGTGACTAGAACAGTGCACTATTGTGATATAACTACTGAATCTTACTCCTGACTTGGATATTAACTTTCTCTCTGAGTTTGGGCAAATCACCTACCTGCTCTTTGTCTTGATTTATCCATCAGCAAAACAGATCTAATACCGACCTACCTCAGAGGGCTGTTGTAAAGCCAGCTTAATGATTGCGGACCACTTTGAAATCCTTGAATGAAAGCTGTTAGAACTGCAAAATATTAATAAAATCACACCATATCCCAGCAGCATAGTTATGGAAGTTGTATACAATCTGTGGGCAATAATGTTGCCAACCAGGAAAGAGATAAAGGAATGTAATGTTGATGTAAGGGGAACTATTGTCATCTTGCGCTATGTCAACAATACAAGCCAAGGGTGTGATTTTCCCATTTATGTACATATACTTGTGCTAACTCTCACTGAATGCGCACGAGTATAAATAGCATCATAAGTGCAGCAGCACAGGGAGACCTAACAAAGGCATGGCTTAGGTACACCAAGTACAAACCCATCTGAAATCTGTGGCTGCTCTTATATTACTTTAGATGGAATATATGGGTCAAAGGTGTTAACATAACATAATCACTGCTCAACTTTCAACAGTGTTAAACAAGGTTTGGCATTCAGGGACCTCACCATTAAACACACCATTAAAATCCTTTTGACCTTTTATTAACCATACAGAAAAGAAGGGAAAAGAGTTAAAGCATTTGAACTGTAAAGTATTACGAAAGGCATTCATTTTAACAACATACCTTTTCCCCTTTCCGTTTAGCTAGAGAGAATTTTTAGATGGGAAAAAAGAATGTGGTTTGAGAGTCTTTTAGATGGTATCAGTCCTTTTGGGGGAAAGAGTAGTTGATATAGGCTGGAGCTGTCATTGCTGCTGGCTGCTGTTGTTAAAGCCCAATCCCCTTTCCCAGGAGACAAAACAATTCAAATACACCCCAAAGGGGAGAGAAAAGAACAGCAAATACAGAAAATGCAGCTTCTATCTCTATTGTTGACACTCACTTGCAATCTCACTGCTGCAAACACACAGGCATGGTACACAATCTTATCAGACACTCCTAAACGTGATAAATCCATACCAACATCAGGCTGTTTAGGACATTGCTTTTAGAATCTTTCTAGCCATAGGCTTACAGGAGTGTTACAGAATATAATCTTGGCAGGCTAAACCACTCTTCTTAGACAGAAGGAAAAAAGGAGCAAGGATAGGAAAGAAAAGAGATGGGAAAGTCTGGTGTTTGGGATTCAGTCAGAGCTGGTAGAGGTGGCAGTGGCATCTGGGTTTCTCCTTCTGGCCAGGTTTGGTCAGAACATCTCTCAAGACCAAGATGATGAAGGCGGGGTGAGGGCGGGTCCCGGAGGTGGTGAGAGTAGCAGCCATGGTAGTGAAGCTCACTGCTGTGTCCAATTTTTCTCCCAAAATCTCTCTTTAAGGACCCCCAAAAGAGAGAGATGGGTGGAAGAGGCCATCCCCTTGTTATTTGTCCACCAGTTAGGCTTCATACCTCACACACCAATTTTGGTTCTTTGATTTTCAGTTCTTGTTTACCAGGCATGATCTTAACACAGTCCTTTAATTTTATCAGTCGGACTTCTTGTTTGGGTGACTTCAATCTTTCTGTCTCCCTTTTGTACCTTTTCCTACTAACATTTGTTATGGTGGGTTATTAGGACATCTTATGAACTTACACTCTTCTTACAGTTGAGCTCATAATTAAGTCAAGGGAGGGTGAGTGGACTGCTTAGGAGACTGGGGAATTGTGGTGGGAGGAAGGGTAGCAAGGGAAGTAAATGCAGGTAGAGGAAGCCTGGAACAGCAGTGGGTGAGGAGGACAGGAGAGTGGCTCCTTGCATGGCTGCGGAGGGAAGGGGGGCGGCCGATCATCTCTTGGCTGTTCCTTTTGGGGGCTCTCTGGGTTTTCTTTACCACAAAGTAGTGAGCAGGGTAGTTGGGTAGCTGGTCTCTCCCCCAGTTTCAGAGTGAGTCACATGTGACTTAGCTATCTGGTGTGGTTGTTTGTAGGGAAGCAGCCAGGTGAGTGGGGCAGTAAATTGTCTGTGCTCTTCCTGCAGAAGAGCTGCGTGGCCCCTCTTGCAGCCAGTGGGAGAGAGAGAGAAAGGCTGGATGTCTGGGTTCCACCCATCACAATAGCTGTGAGGGACAGAATGGAGGACGGGGAGATACAGAAACATTCCCATAGTTTGGAATTTCTGACCCACGATTCCTCTGGTCCTAGAGACTTGACATTAAGGGATAGGAAAGCAACCCTATGGGCACTTCGCAGGTGACGCAGCGGTGCAGGCAGCAGCTAGCAGAGCATCTGTCTTTCTAGCAACAGCATGTAACAGTTCACACACCTTTGATCCAACTCAAAGAAGGACTTTAAGGACAGGAGCCAAACAGTCATTGAGAGCATTTCACCTGTGCGGGGGGCATACCGTATGACGAGCATGCTGACTCATACTATCACCTTCTTATCTTCTAGGAAGTGTTTGCAAATTGATTGCTTAATTATTTGCTTCTTTATCTTGAGATAAAGTTAAGGCAACTGGTCTGTAATTCTCTGGGTTGTCCTTATTCCTTTTTTTATAGATCGGCATTATATTTACCATTTCCAGTTCTCTGGAATCTCAGCAGTCTTCCATGACTATTCAAAGATAATCACTGGTATTTCAGCTGCCTCGTCAGTCATCTCCTTGAGTATTCTAGGATGTATTTCATCAGGCCCTGGTGACTTGAAGACATCTAATTTATCTAAATAATTTTAACTTGTTCTTTCCCTCTTTTAGCCTCTTATCCTAACTCACGTTCACTGGCATTCATTAAGTTGTGCAATTGCTACTAAACTTTTTGGTGAAAACTGAAACTAAAAAGTCATTTAACAATTCTTCCATTCCCATATTTTCTGTTATTGTTCCCCCCGCCCTCACTGAGTAATGAGCCTTCCGTCTCTTTGGTCCTCCTCTTGCTTCTAATATATTTGTAGAAAATCCTTAGAATATCCCTCCTTTTCTTATCTCCTGTTTCCAGCCTGATCAGACTCTTGCACAATCTCAGTTTTGAGTCACAGAGCTCTGTTTATCTAAGTCATTTATGTTCCAACTTTTGCTAACAGTGGGGTGCTTTCATATTGCAAAAGAATCAATCCACTTGTTATTGCATTTGAATTGACTGTATCTATTTTTTTATTCTATATTTTCTGTCCCACCAAGGACTCTTTCTGTTATATATACTTATATTATTTTATTTAATTTATATGTCCATTCACATATGTTTATACTCAGTATATAGCTATTTATGTATTATATATATGTTCACATAAACATCTATTTTTATTTTTAATACCATTCTATATAAAGAAATTAATACATCATGAGCAAATATGTAATAAAAGATAATCTATGGAGTATAACTTTCAAAGGGTTCCAGTAAAATTATGGTCTATGTGGCGGGGCAGGGGGGAAGAGTTCAGGTTGTCTGTGATGTCATAAAATCTAATGATGTATACTTTATTTCAGTAAATAAAGACAGGTATAATATAGAAAAAATCAGAACTAAAATAGGCAACAACAAGTTTAAAGTAATTAGAAATTAGGTTTGGGCAGTGCTTTTCTTGTATTAAAAAAAATAAAAGTGCCAGTACTCAGCCCAATCTGGCCCTGACGTACAGGGCCCATGCCCACGCCCACGGTCCCACCATAATGTGGAGGTCCTCCACCCTACTGGCAGGTCAGCCCCAGAGGCTGGGCTCCGTGCTCCTGCCCTGCCCCTGTGCCAGTCGATCCACCCCCCGGGGCAAGGCAGGCTGGTGCAGCTAGTTGCTCTGCTCCAGGGGGCGAGACCAGCTGGTATGCAATACAGCCTCCAACCTAGCCTTTGGGCCACACTGCATGTGCCAATCAGCACCGCCACCCTCGGACACCAACCAGCGAGGCCACAACCGACCTCTGATCCCAGCTGCCCCCCTCACTCCCCCATGCACCAGCCCGCCAGGGCCCTAGGCTGTTGGGATGAGGCCCCAGGAGGGAGAGGGGCCCACTAGATCCAGCCCCATCCAGGGACTTGGGGCCACCAGCGGCAGAGGCAGGACCCAGGGCCTTATCATTGTGAAAAAAGGTGCCAGTACTCCACACCAATGCATACCGTCACAAAAAAAGCACTGGGTTTAGGCCTAACTTCTATATGCACTTCATATGATGCACTTCATATGATGTATTCCTTAAATTGTATCAACTATGGAATCAAAGTCTAACTGACTTTACAATGCAAGTTGAAAAATATTAGAGTTAAATTCATCCCACAAGCCTGTTCACCTCTTTCAGTTCAATTTAAGATCTCCAGTTAAGCCTTAATTGGGATCTAGAGCATTGGCCTTTGCTGGCCTTCTTCATAGTGTGAATTTCACCCTCAGTGATCCAATTGGTCCTGTCAGTCCAGTGCTATTGATTTCTTTTGTGGCTTAGAAGGAAGTGTTGGGAGTACTTTATATTCCAATCTACCTCTTGTTTTCCAACTCTATCTGCAGTAGATCAGTCATTTTCAAACCATGGGTCGGGACCAACATTGGGTTGTAGACCCTCAGGCGCTGGGATGCAGCGTCCCCTGCTGCCACCACCAAACAACTGGAATGCATTGCTGAAAGATGTAATTGTTGTGCTGTGGCCATAAATAGTTTTTTTAAACTGGGTCCTGAGGAAAAAAGTTTTAAAACTACTGGACTAGGTAATAGTCTAGTAGTATGGCCATTGGAAAACAATACAGAGTATTCAATAACATTGAAATTATGAGTCAGCATAAAAAATCTCAATAGACATGTCCAAATATAACAGTGATTATATACATTCTGTTGATGTGTAATGTCTTCTGAGAAAACAAAAGTGCCTCAAAAGTAACATTGAGCTTGACTAGATTGTACAGGATTTCAGAAAAAAGGCTGGAAGCTGAAGCTTAGGTACCATTTTTTGTATACTTCAAAAATGTCATTTTTTCCCCTGAAAAATCCATCCCTATTTCAGTGTAACTGCATTTTGCTTTATTTACTCTGTTTCTGTTGTGTGTAGTTCATGTAAGTGTAACGTTCCTGAAGACAATTAGTGTGCAGACTTGATCCACATTCCCAGCACCTGGTCCAACTGGCAGCTTGCAGGGTCTGTGATGTCAGTCATCTGCCAGCTAAAAAGACTGCATCCAGACCTTGAAGAAGATGACTGCAACAACTCTTCTGAGGGAGCTATTATGGAGTAATAATGCTAATTTCCTCCATAATGATGTAGTTACACAGAGGGAGATTGAATATCCGAGCTGTCACTCAGTCTTTAACTCTAAGTGTGAAGGCGGGGGGTGGGGGGGGGGAGAGGAGGGAGGAATTCTTATTACGGTGACATGAATTCAATTCAAAGAGACCGTCTGGATAGATAGGGCCAGATGTTCAGTTACTATAAATTGGTTACTTACACCAAGTGAATAAAGCTACAGTGATTTACACCAGCTGGCCCATATTCATCTCTGGGAATTTCCTTTATTTTGTGAGTTCCCTGGATCTCTTTTTGAAATTTGATCTTTAGCATATAACTGTTGGTTTCTAGCCACCTCTAACCTTGAGCCAAGCGTTTGTGCATGCAGTTTCTAGAGTACTGAAAATTTGGGGCTTAGCACAAGCTAATCAGGTATTTCATCTGACTGCCCCTTTTGCACATTATTGCAGTTAATGCACAAAATAGTGAATGCCTCAACACTTGCATTTGCAATGTTTGAGAGGCAAAGTTTAGAGGCTGTTTTTCGAAAGTTCCCTCCCAAATGTACCTGCTGTTCCTTAGGCTACAGTGACATTGTTATAATCTATGTATGGAGGACACATTGTTAACAGCAGTTTAATACAGTATCATAGAGGGTCTTGCCGCTGTCATAGAAAGACTTTTAGGCATTCCAAATACAATGACTCAGATCAGTCAAGGTGGCTAGAAAAGTAATATTGTTCAGAGGGACATGCTTCGATCAGCTATCTTCTTCAGCTATCTAAACCCATTAGGAACTTGAATATTCATCCATTGTGTTCACTAGAACATCCTCATTGATTCTGGGACTATTCCATTCTGAAGGCAGTACTTCTGGGAGTTGTGAAGTGGGGAAAGAGAAAGAGTAGAAACAGAAGGTGCAGAGACAAATCTTCAGATCACATGATTATGCCTTTCAAGTGGCATTGGCAGTAGAAGAACAAGAAAAATGGTCAGGGTGAATTATGATAAAAGGCTAAGCTAAAAACTGAAGTTTGACTAAGCAATGACTAAAGAGCATGATAACTGTCTACAGATACATGGGGTGCGTCTACACTTGTAAATTAAGTCGACTTAAGCTTACTTAAGTCGACTTAATTTACTCTGCGTCTACACTACAGTTTCCTTAAGTCAACTTAAGGAAAAATTAAGTCAACTTTGTGCTTAAGTCAACTTTCTAAAGTCGACTTAAGCCAGTGTAGACGTAGAATACCCCTAAGTCAACTCTAAGTCAACTTAGGGGCCTCCAGGGCTTCCCTACTGCCCTCCCTGCCAGGGTGGCTGGCACTGGGAGAGCCTGGTGTGCCCCCCCACAGGGCAGGGCAAAGCCCTGCCCACCCTACCCCTATGCCCTGCCAGGGTCCCTGTCCCCCTTTGCCCTATTGTACCCAGGTACAATGGGGCAAAGGCTGAGCCCCCTGGCACTTGGCAAGGGGTGCCCCCCCTGCCACCATGGACCAGTCCCAGATCCACCTAGCCCCTACAAGTCAACCTAGGGCGTCCAGTGTGGACGCTCTAGGTCGACTTTGTAGGGTCCCCTCAAGGTTGACTTAAAATTTAAGTGTGGACATGCTAAGTCGACTTAAATTAACAAGTTAACAACAAATTAACAATTAAATTAACATAGCCCTGGTGACTGTTTAGACTTAGAAGAAAAGTTTAGTACACTAAATCAGAATGACTAGGATTGATGCAATGAAAATTTAAAAGGGAAATGTAGATTATCAAAGAAGTCTTTCAAGCATATATATTAGCCCATCAAACAATTTCCTAAAGCAAAGAACAGAAGGCCCAGCACCTGAGATACTCCTAGATGGACACAATACTAGAAAGGGGGGATGTACTTGGCAGCCAAGTGGGATTTTCACTGTCTTTAGATTCCATATCAATCACAGAGCTGATGGAGTATTTCTGGGATTGACACTCAGCTCCCCACACTTCAAGTCAGACAGAGTGAAGCACTGATGTGAGACAGTGCTTCTACAACTTGGAACAGAGAACAGAATTACAAGAGCCAAGAGAGCTGAGTAAAAAGCAAAGTAAAGGATAGAGGACGTGGGTAGAAGAAGGAGCATTGACTGCACGAGAAAGGAAGGATGAACTGGGGACAATGACCTAGGAGGGAACTATCGAGGAGTACTGGATAAGGTATGGATGAGGGGAAGGGTGAGGGACTGAATGACAGGCTGAGATTGGAAAGAAAGTGAAGAAGAGGATGAGAGAAGATAGACAAGAGAAAAAAGAGGAATGGGGAGTGGACAGATCCTTAGTATGAAAGACCAGCTGTGGCGTGTCTACACTGCAGTCGGAAGGATGATTGCAGCACAATAGGTATAGTGGAACTAGCTTTAAGATAGTCTAGCACAAACAGCAGTGAAGCTATAGCAGCACCAGCTCCAATACAGGTCAGCTGCTCCAATTAGTACCCAGGAACCCTGGATGGCCTATGCTGCCACAATTTCACTACTACTGGTAGTCATGCTAACTAGATCAAAGCTAGACCAGGTATGTCTTCATGCCTGGCAATCACATCTCCAATCCAGCTGTTGTGTAGATGTACCTTCAGTGCCCAGGCGCATAAATATGGCTCTACATCCTTTAATCTCACTGGGCACCTACCTCTCTCTTGGCATATTTGGCTACTGGTGGTGGATATACAAGTGGCCTAAGAGAGGAGGGTACATGGGGTGGGTTCTGAGTTATTACAGAGAATTGTTTCTGGGGTAATTGGCTGTTGAGACTTGCCCATGTGCTCAGGGTTTAACTGATCACCTATTTGGGGTCGGGAAGGAATTTTCCCCCAGGGCTGATTGGCCTGGGCTCTGGGGTTTTTCCCCTTCCTCTGTAGCAAGGGGCAAGGTTCACCTACTGGTGAATTCTCTGTATCTTAAATTCCTTAACTCATGATTTAAGGAGGTAAATAACTCCGTCATAGGTTAGTGGCCTATTGCTGGAGTGGGTGGGTGAGGTTTTGAGGCCTGCATTTTGCAGGTGGTCAGACTAGATGATCGTACTGGTCCCTTCTGACCTTAGAGTCTATGAGTCTATTTCCAGGCCTCAGAATCCCTGGTGATTCTGTCCCACAAAAGACTTGCAAAGTATAACTTACAGGAAGAGGCGCACAGTCATCATATGAAATCAGACAGGAAGATCCAGGGGTCATTGAACATCAGGGATGGTATAGGAGAGATCAGAACATCTTGAATTAATGAATGCAAATCATCTAGATCAATTAGCACCTGATTATGTTATGAAAGTCGAGAATCAAAAGTACTTTCTTTCCAAAAACAAGTTACCTGGTTTGACCTTGTTGTGAAGGTCCAAAATAGATAGACTATTTTAAGAATATTACCATTTTCACAGCTTCAATCTGCAGCATATGAGCACTGCAGAGATCAACACGCACTGGAACTTTATGGAAACCATGTGGAAGTGAAATGCAATATAATTTATTTTAAAATAAAATAAAAGGGAGGGATATTATAAATACCGATGTATTTCCAGTTTCTCTTTCTGCCATAATACATCAACAGATTGGTTTTCAAAAACAGCATCCATTTTTAAGATGCTTCACAAAAAAATAAGAGTAGAACAATATTATGCAAATACCTTAGGAACTTGGGCATTACCAGCATGCATAAAAGTGACGAGAGAGTACTATTATTCAATTGTACCTTGGGTGAAAATTCGGAGATCAATATTCTTCCTTAGTCTTTCAAATAGCAATAAGGCTAGTTAGACAAGGTGAAGTCAATAAAATGTATGTCCACATAATACTGAAAGCACAAAGACAGGGAAGGGTTGTAGAAGAATGTAATAGAGAACACTAACTTTTCTACAGAATTTGTAAACCTAACTTTGGAAATCTAGGCTTTATGGAAATATGAGTGGCAGTCCAGTGGACAGAAAACTGGATTGGGAGTCAGGAAACCTGATTCTACTCCTGACTATGTCCTGGGCCTACTGGATTACCTTAGGTAGGTAACTTCAATTCTCTGTGCCCAGTTTCCTATCTGCAAAAAGAGGATTGATACATACCTCCTTCATAAAGTGTTTTGAGATCTACTGATGAAAAACTATGCAAGACATAGCTATTAGCATAGTAGGGGATATCATTATCTTTCATATTCTATGTTCTATAGCGGTAAAACCATCAAAAGCATTATCTACACTAAGGCGGCCACCAGTTATAATTCAGGTATAACTCAACCAGGTGTTATCATCAAGTCTGAAGATTCAAACTGTGCTGCATGTTGCCCTTGTTCACACTGGGAGCTAGTGCGCATTCAGCACAGATTCTCCTCCGCATGAGGTCTTTGCTTTGGAAGCCCTACACACCTATAGTTTATAAGTAGGTGGGATATGTTATCTGACTTAGTCATTTCTCACATCCCTGCCTAAACCCACACATGCCCTCTATATGTGTGGAATGCCTCCCCTGATCTAGGTCTCCAAGACTCACGTCTGCCACCCACACAAAGTGAGTCAGACAAGGCATTTTTCTTTTAAAAGACATTTGGTTTTTATAATAGTTCAATCATTTTACATACATGTCTTTGCTGAGTAAATATGTCACCTTACTGTGTTGACCACTGTATCTCCCTCCTCCATGTTGGCCCTTCATTACATTGTATGTAACATAAGACTGCAAGCCTTTCAGGACCGAGGTCTTACATAGGCCATATGTACTGTGAGCACAGTTCTGGACATTGCAAAATAAGAGTTCTTTATGGCCCAGTCCCACTCCTGCCAAAGTTACTGTTATTTAACTCCATTGGCAGTATTATAAGACCCTTACTTACAAGTCGAGAAGTGAGGTTAGGATTCTGCTTTTCACCTTTACTACAGATGGCATGTGTAGCTCCTTTAGGAAGCAGATACAGTGGAATTTTTAAGAATAGAACAGTATGAATTCCATGTTTGTGCACAGGTCTTTCTTCTCACATCATCACCAGAGAAGCAATGGCAGACAGAAGCTAGAAGGCTATTCCCAGTGGATTGTCACGATGGGATAAAAAAATAATACAACCAACTTTGCAGATGACAGGAAGAAAATGAGCTATTTTGTTTTTTATCTTTCTCGAGAGCTCTTTCAATTTCTTCTGTCATCTACTTTCCCCATTTTTGTTCTCATGCCCCTACTCACTTCTTCCCACCCCTAAGCTCTCTCCAGATCTCCCTGTAGATTTAAAAGCAGTTGTAGAAAATAAAACTCACAGGAAATACTGCACTGAGTAATAGAGTTGAGCAATTTTGTACAAAGTTCATTTTCTTAAAAAATGCAGTTTGTGTCAGTTGAAACTAGTCACAAATTTGGGTTGAATTTGACAAATATAGTTTTGCTGGAAAAAAAGAAAAAGAAAAAGAAAAAGAAAAAGAAAAAGTAATCCAAGCATTCTGTTTCAACATTTTTAAAAGGAAATTATTTCATTTCAAAATATTTTGAAATTTAGCTAGAGAGATAAAAGAAGAGTAAAAACCTGAAAGTCACCTGAAACTAAATGAGAAAAAAAATAAAAATTGTTTGAGGTGAACAAAATATTTAATCCAACCCAAAATATCTTTTTGTTTCAGTGAAGAAAAGAGTAAGAAGCAAAATATTTAAGAGTTTTGCTTTCATATTTAGATACCATCAGATTAAAGTGGCATCTGAGGACTGAGGAAAAAACAAAAACAAAACTGTTTTTTGTGATATTCTATAGACTACATCAGTTCCCCAAAATGTCATTTGGACTCATGAATGCACCAAAGATATTTCAGAGGGAGGTAAATTGATCTAAGTGAAGTTTGAGAACTGAAGACATCCTCACATACTCAGATGACTTCATTTGTTTCAACAAAAGATGGAAGGAACATGTGGTAGGAGTGGGATGTGGGAAGGATTCTAAAGCTTATTAAGGAGCTAGGGTTTAAAATTTGCAGGAAAGAAGTGTCACTTTGCAAGGAGGTGCAACACCTTCCTACAACACAGAGTCCATGAGAATGGGTAGGAACCCCAGCCACAGAAACTGATTGTTCTAAAGGATTGGAATGTTCCTACCAACCTGGAGGAGGCATAGCAATTCATAGGTCTCGGAGATCCTACAGGAGATTTGTATAAAAAATTAGAATGGAAAGCACCATTACATCAGCTAACTAAGAGCAACTTTGGATGGACAGAACAACACCTTCCCGTCCATTTATGTTAATGTGTGACACTCCAAAGTTGCTATCAGATTTGCAATTGAAAAAGTTGATGAGCTCAGTGGGTGGCAGCAGGTGGCTTTCAAAGGATGCAAATTAAATGAGAGGGAAACCAAGTACAGTATTCAGTTACAAAACTGGAGCATCTGTCTGTTGTGAAGATCCTCATGTCCCATCACCCCTATTTACTAGGTACAATATTCACAGTTTATGCAGCAGAATGTAGACTGATACCTGTGGAGATGGATTTGCAAAATCTCCAAATATACTTTCATAGTTCACCATAAACCTGGAAAGCAAAATGTGATTGCAGATGCTCTCAGTCAGGTGAGAATAGATTCATCCTGGTCTTGTGAGGACATCTGTCAAAAACAGTCTAAAGACCCTGAGTTACAGTCAGAGTAGCTGCATACCTGCTGAGGGAGACCCAGATGGGGGAGTTTCAATTCAGTTCCGAACAATTATCCATTGATCCAGCTACCAACTTCCTGGTGTATGAAGGTAACAGGATTGTCTTGTCAGCAAACAACAGAGAACAGTACTGGGGTGTCTTCACGATGAACGAGCAGGCCACCTGAGATATAATGCACTCATTTATTCTGCAATACAAAGGAGAGTCCACTGGGTTGCTGGTGTTAGTGAAGCTCAGAGAACAATAGTGATAGAATGGATCCCAAGAGTCAAATCAGAGGCTAATGGTTTGTGCATTTTTCATTAGCACTTTAGAACTTCCAGTCTCCCCCACCTCTCCACTCTACTATTGTTTTGGTAAAACAAACAAGGAGTCCTGTGGCACTTTTAAAGACTAACAAATTTATTTATCGTGGGAGAAAATCCCACTTCGTCAGACACTTCAAAGATGGGGAATTTACAGAATGGGAGGAAAATAAATGCAGGCAAGTGTCAGGTTGTAACAGAAAATCAAAGCTATTTTATCAATCCAACCATTAAAAATGTCGCTCGTCTGTTCTTTTGAAATCTTGGTGCAGTGTTTCCTAGTCGTGCCCCCAATACTTAGCAAAGGTATCACTGTGCCCCAAATAACAGATTACCCGGTCATTTCTACAATGATCTGAATATGTCACAGGATGCTTCTTCAACTACACAGTGAGCAGCACTGCCTAGCCTGTTTTCATGGATTCTTCAGCACAAATACACAGTCTGTTACTTTCCACCATGTAGCCTTTAATCCCTGTTTCAACGCCCAACAAGATGTAGCACAGGTATAGAGCAAAAGGAGCCTTTCATACAGCTTCTCTCCTCTGCTTAGCTCACCCTCCGAACTTTCTCTTTTACTTCCTGTTCCTCCCAATGATAGAGCTGCCTATTACTAAGGCAATTATCTCATTAGCCCAGCAATTACCACCCAGGTGTCAGTAATCCCCCTCTCCCCCTCAATTATCTTCACTCAAGCTTGGAGTCTTCAGAGGTTTGCAGCCACTTCAGTGACCAGGGTGCTACAGATGGTGCATAGAGTTATATTTCATTAGCAGCCATTTGTAGCAAATATCATACCCTCTTTCTTCTATTATTATTCTCATTGTTAATTGTTTTAGTAATTGCTTAGTGATCTTGGCCATGTATAATACAGCAAAATAAAGACAATCCTCACCACGAAGCATTTACAGCCTCATCTTAAATCTGTACCCCTAGTTAGCACCTTTAATAGCACAAGAACAGATATGGTGAAGACTTTAATCTTTAGTTCTTTTGTACTGAACAGGCTCTATCTACTACACTTTTCCATCAGCTACTCAGAATTACTATAGACAACAGAGTCCTGTGGCAGGACTCTGTTGTCTTTCTACAACAGACTAACACGGCTACCCCTTTGGAATTTCAGTATTACTATGTTTGTTTCACAGTAGCTGTGGATGTTTCCTCATTACCAGGGTTTTAAATAACACAAAACTACCTAGCTCTAGGATCTGTGGTTTAATATCAGAGAAAGTGACCTTGAATTTAACATTTTTCAAATAAACTACTATGTGAGAACTAATGAATGATCTTGCACAACCTCAAGTAAAAATGATGAGTTCCAGGAGGTAGCCATGTTAGTCTAGTTCAGCAAAACAAACAAGGAGTCGTGTGGCACTTTTAAAGACTAACAGTTTTATGTGATAAGTAAAACAGATGGTATCCATGCATGATATTTGGGGATTGTGTGGTCCTCAGTGAAGAATTTGCAGAGAAAGCATAAAGAAATATCTCCCATATTTTATTCTGGCTATGCCAGTTATACAATTTTGGAATTCTTGTTCACTATTCACTATTTAACTTTATTTATTATATTTATTTCACTATAAAATTCACTATTAAAATTGGAAGAAATACTCAGGCTATTGCTACACTAGAGAGTTCAAAGTTGCACAGCTACATTACTGCTGCTCTAAGCTGATGAAGGAAAGAGGTCTCCTGTCACCATTGACTAAGAGATCTACTGGCATTGGGAATTACTGAATTTTGTGAATTAGCAAGTAGGTTGCCAGACATCATAGAAAGGCAAAGACAATGTGTCACAGGATATTTTGTGTTCAAGTTGTCGATTCTAATTGAATTGTGCTCATTATAATATTTGATAGTACACAGACACCTATAAAGCAGTCTATTTGTAAAAACAATTAAATATAAGCAATACGAGAGCTGTCCCTAAATGATTGTTGAACAATGGGGAGATGGTACGAATTCCTTGCATTAATTACGAAGGAAGTGATTTAGCATAATGTGGCTCCAACCAAGTTGTAATGCACTAATTAACTCTTTACTGCATCTCCTATTTTTTCTAGGTCTTACAGCTGCAGCATCTCTTGTGTCCCTGGCTTGGGCTTTGGCTTCCTACCAGAAAGCCCTCCGTGACTCCCGCGATGACAAGAAACCCATCAGTTATATGGCCGTTATAATCCAGTTTTGCTGGCATTTCTTCACAATTGCAGCCAGGGTCATTACTTTTGCTCTCTTTGCCTCAGTTTTCCAGCTGTACTTTGGGATCTTCATCGTTCTCCACTGGTGTATCATGACCTTCTGGATCGTCCATTGTGAAACAGAGTTCTGCATTACTAAATGGGAAGAGATAGTGTTTGATATGGTGGTTGGGATTATCTATATCTTTAGCTGGTTCAATGTCAAGGAAGGAAGGACACGTTGCAGGCTTTTCATTTACTATTTTGTGATTCTTTTGGAAAACACTGCCTTGAGTGCTCTCTGGTATCTGTACAAGGCCCCACTGATCTCTGATGCTTTCGCCATACCAGCATTGTGTGTGGTATTCAGCAGCTTTTTAACAGGCATTGTTTTTATGCTGATGTACTACGCCTTCTTTCATCCCAATGGACCAAGATTCGGGCAGTCGCCAAGCTGTGCTTGTGAGGACCCTGTATCTGCCTTCACTATGCCCACAGAAGTGGCAACAAACACTTTGAGATCTATCTCTAACAATCGGAGTGTCACAAGTGATCGGGATCAGAAATTGGCAGAGAGGGATGGGTGTGTGCCTGTCTTCCAGGTAAGGCCGACTGCACCTTCAACACCATCATCTCGGCCACCGAGGATTGAAGAGTCAGTCATTAAAATTGATTTGTTCAGGAATAGGTACCCAGCCTGGGAGAGACATGTCTTGGACAGAAGCTTGAGGAAGGCTATCTTAGCTTTTGAATGTTCCCCTGCTCCTCCACGGCTACAATATAAAGACGATGCCCTTATTCAGGAGCGTTTGGAATATGAAACCACTTTATAAAAAATAGTAAAGACTTTAAGAAACAACAAAGTTACAGTCCCAATTAAGGGTTGACAGTAGGTCTGTGGCAATAACTCAGCTGCATACTACAATAGAGCAACAAGCTGTAGTTGGCTGTCATCATGATTATCATTTGATCCTCTGTATGCAGTCTGTCTGCTGTACACTTAGCAAGCAGCATCACCTGAGAGCTCAAAAAAACTGTTACTTCATCTGGGAACCAGGCCCAGCTCATGACTCTTTGCTGCTATAAAACTACACTACACAATACTTATGATCAACAGGAAGATTCTGATAAGAGCTTTCGACTTTAACCGGTAGTGCATTTTATTTTAGAAATAAATGATTGATATTTGCTTATTTAATTACCAAAAAAACTTGTCAAAATAGCTTAGCTGGACCAGGCAATGTTGCTGTTATAGAAACTCTGGTTTCTGCAAAAATGATAGGCGCAAAATCCTCCAGACTCCAGCAGATAAACCAGTCCGTTCAAAATAGGTTTGCTAAATAGTTTGCAATCAAAAAAGTAGACTGTCATATTTGCAAGCCTGTCAAAGGAGATTAAACTAGATTCTGGTTACATCAGGTAATAAGCATTACTACCAACAGAACAACTAGTTTTCTATAGAAATCAAGATTCATCTTAATAAAAATTTCAGTTCAACAAGTTACTTTTGATAGAAATCCTATGCAGTTCACGTCTGGCTTTCAGCAGGAAGAAGGAGCTCTAGCACTTAGTAATGTAAATTAAATGATAATCATGATTCTGTATTCAATTTGCAAAAACTATAACAAGGAAAAGAAAGAATAAGGAAAGTGGAGGATTCATATGCTGAACTTTTGAGGGCCATATTAAGATTCGGAGAGGAAAGCAGCAGGATATGAACCCATTGTAACTTATATCTGTTTCAGGACTCAGAATGCACGGCTCTGTGTGTGAATGTATGCAGGTATGATAAGAGACGCAACATGCCATACCGTTCTAGTGCCAAACACTGTATGAGTACAAGATTGTTGCCTGAAGGACAGAAAATGAGCAGCATGAGCCCTACAAGAGCAGGAAGCAGGAAAGAACAATCAAGTTCTCCACATGTACAGACAGCTCTGGGAGGGGGGTTCCCACCTAAGGTGAAAATGACGTCTTTTAGAGGCTTTCAGCCACCAGTTAGTAAGTATATACAGTAAAGTACAATTAAACGAAGCTTTGTGGAAGACCCTCTTGAAACTTGGTCCCATATCTATCTAAAAATGATGTTGACTCGCTTGTAAAAAGAGTGTTTTTGCTGCAAGCTTCTGGGTTTTAAATACCATACCTCCATAGGGTATGATCAAGTCAATGGTATCCTTTATGTTAAAAGTATCCCCTGATGGTGCTTTCAGTTGCATTAAAGGTGCAAGTTAAAATTTGATAGTATTTTTTTTAAAGCTGGTGCAGAGTGGATAACTCATGGATTATTTCAATATTTTTGTAAAGTAAAAATATGGTATATAACGGTGTTACTTTGTATAAACCTCAACTCTTTTACTACATCGCATTCTCTATAATAACGTAGAATTTAAAAACTGGTCCCCAAATTATGTCAACTGGTCTCCGCATGTTGATGTAAACATGTTTTTCACACATTATGGGTTTATTTTGCAATGTAATGCCATATGAAAGCCTACATGGGTACTTTTAGAATAGTCTACAAAAATGAATCCTGTTTCAAGTGTAGGTGGGTTGTAAAGATGCCAAAGGTTTCAATGAGAAACACCACGGTATAACTGTGTCTATCCATTTTAGGAAAGTGGAGGACAACTGGAGAGGTTTGCTGTTTTAAGCAGCATTGTCAGGCTGGAGAAGAGCTGTGATTTTAATATTTTAACCTTTACTGTCAGGTATATTATGTGGATATGCTGCTGGATAATTTCATCTTTCCTCTTATAATATTTGTAATATGAAATAACTGAGGTTACACAGTTCATATTGTTTCGCTGCACACTATTCAATTAGCTATTTTCAATACTGAAATCATTTTTTATTGCTGAAATGTTCTATAGCTATTATTCTTTGTTAGAGGCAAGATCCTCAAATCAAACTATCTCTGAAAGAGAATCTGCAAGAGAGAAAAGTAGTAAAAATGTTACTGTGACCTGAGAAATCACCCAGACTGGAAGATTTGCGTGGAAGTTTGCAAATGAAGCAGTAGCCAGATGTGTATCTGATCAGTTTTAAGTGAAATGATCATTTGATAGTCAGAACATGAAATCTTGTAGGAAATGATTGCCCCCTTCCACAGGGGTTCAGCTGAATATTCAACAGTCTGCGTTTGCCAGAAAATACCCTGCTGCTACAACCAATCAAAAAGTTTTGGGGAATGAAGTCCTTTGTCTACTCTAATCAACTTCAATAGAGCTTTCATTCTATAAGCAAACACCAGATCATCACATGAAAGGAGCGATCAGTTTATACAAACCAATCAGCCCCAAGTTTTTCTTAACTGGGACATCAGGGACTAGATTCACAACGGCTAAGTCCAACATTTAGGCACCACTGGCATTTACAAAATGACTGCTCAGCTGTGATTTAACCCTGCTGATGCCTAAAATCCCTAAATTCCTCCTTTTCAGATACTGAAGTCCCAGGGGGCCCTAATTTTCTTCTGCTGGGCACACAAACAGCCACCTAAGTCCTGACACTACTGAGCACCTTGGCAGCTAACTCACACATAAGCACTGGTGGGATTCATAATCTAGGCATTTCCCTGCCTACCTCTCCAGCAGGAGATGTTCGGAGTACACCTAACCGCACAAAAATGATGACTTATGAAGGAGGTGGTTCCCCCCATCTTGACTGTGCGAGACCCAAGTTCAAATCTCTCCTCTGTCTGCTGTAAAAATCAGGGATTTGAACCCAGGTCTGTGCCCTAACCACTGGACTATAGGTTACGTCTCCCAAGTTCTTCTTTTGGAGGTGTTCCTACACCTTCCCCTGGGTTATTCCTGAAAAAGGACTAATCTGGTTTAAGTGCCTGACTCAAGGAGAGGGCTCACTCAGCTGTAAATCCCAAGTGGAGATAGGCACTACCCTTCTGTCCAGAGTTAGGCAGCTAAGTCCCTTGAAACCCTACCCATCTCCGTGACACTTCCTACTGGCTCTCTGAGGCAGCTCCCTGCTCAGCTTGCTGGCTTCTGTGCATCTCTTTCTTAGGCGCCTAGCTCTCCCCATGCATTGAATAAGTGCCTACCTTGGAGTGGTGAATTCCACTAGGTGGCAGGGTGCCTAAAAGATAGGGCAGGGGCCGGCAACCTTTGCCGACTCCTGTGCCAGCCCCTCCTCCTCGACTCTCAGCTGGTGCCAACAGCCCATTCGTAGAAAGAAGCCACCTTGAGGGGCTCCTCTCAGCAGTGTGCCTGGGGACCCCTATCCCCAGTTACCTGGAGTCACTCCTTTTGGTGGCGGCACACCACAGAGAGGAGCTGTTCTGGGCGGCTTCTTTACATGGTATCCTGGGGCATGGACAGAGGATGCCGAGTGCCGCTCCAAATGGGCTTGTGTGCCACTGTCGGCATGCGTGCCGGGGCTTGCCTATCCCTGAGATAGGGGTTGCAATGCTGAGCATTTTAACTCCTACATCCCATTCGTAAATCTAACTCCAGGTCTTTTGAAACCAGTACTAGAAATGGACTTCTACTCAAATAATTAAAAACCTACAGGTCATGTGAAAAGTGTGGAGGGTGCTTTTCTAAGCTCTAAAAATAAGTTTTGATGACACTTGCAGAATCACTTTGTCGAAGCCCAAACCTTGATTTGCATCACAAGAGTTTTGCTTTGGATTTTTACTTTCTAGAGTTCAATTTCTCTGTTCTTCCACTAATTTCTTTTCTATTTGTAAAAAAAAAAATCTGATTTTCAGTACCGAGAAATATTTGTAATGGTTTATTGCAATTCCTAAATCAAACAATTAAGTCAAGTTTGTGTTTGGGGAGAAAGAAATATTTTATTGTAAGTCAAATTTTGATCCCCCAAACCTTCATTTGTCACATTTGTCAATATCATTGATATTTGGAATGTGGATTAGAAGAGCAGTTCTCAACCAGCAGCTTGGGGCCTCCTGGGGGACCACAAGCAGGTTTCAGGGCATCTGTCAAGCAGGGCCAGTGGTAGACATGCTGGGGCCCAGAGCAAAAAATCTAAAGCACTGAGCCCCTCTACATGGAGCTGAAACCCAGAGCCCCATGTCCCAGCACCCAGGGCTGAAACCAAAGCCGGAACAACTTATCTTCATGGGCCCCTTGTGTCATAGGGCCCCAGGCAACTGCCCTGCTCCTGCTTGCTACCCCCTAACAGCAGCCTCAGCTTTTATATGCAAAAAAACAGTTGTCGCACAGGTGGGCCATGGAGTTTTTATAGCATGTTGGGAATCCCTGGGCTAGTTACCCATTGCAATCCATCTTTGAAATGAGCAACATAGACTATATGTCTTGTCATGAACAGGAACGTCAACAGAGGTAGGAACTTGTTTTTTGATTACAGCCCCTTCCAGAAACCTTAGCACTGCCTTATGAATGGTTAATAATCAAAGTGTGCTCGTCTTTTCACCACAAATTGTAGCGTTAGGATTAACCAATAAAGTTCAAGCAGGATGGCAATAGGAAAAATGAAATATTGCAACTTAAACCTTTGCTGTAAAATAATGAAAAATCAGTTCTTTAATAGTCTATTCCAGAATAACAGGAAATTGAACATAAAATACATAAATAAATGAGAGCTCAAAATTATGCTCTGATGAAGCGAAAGTATTATGTCTCTTTATCTGTCAGAAATTAATATCACATAGCCTTGTCTTATTGACAACTGTCTCAGTTGATCTAAATGAAATAGATCTAAACACAGTCCTGAAACATGGGCATCCTAAAGTTTGTGAGTTCATATGTTTACAAAAAGACCATTTAAATAACTGCACAGCAGTTCCTTAAATGTTAACACTGATGTTTTGAGAGGGAGTCCTGATCATTTTAAAATGTGGTGTGCTATATATTTAGTTTTCACTGGTTATCATAAATATTCATCATTAGCGTCTTTGTGCCTGCAAAGCTTTTAAAATGATTTTTCGTTGGTCATCTTTTCTTAAAACTCATGCAAAGCCTTAAAAGCAATGACACATTTCATGGAGTGGTACTTGGCTTCGTTATTGTTTCAGCTAACAACGTTGCTGTCCTTTTGCTGCTCACTTTCCAAAGGAGCGCAGTTCACTATGACAGAGAGACTGCAATTGACCCTGTGGCTCTTCCAACTCTTGCACTGACCTGTACTATGCCAAGGAAATGACTTCAGCAAACAGCTGGGGTTGTAGCGCTGCCTCTGTTACCCCTGTGCATGGCTGGAAGCAGAGTAAATTGCATTCATCCGAACAGATAAGCATCCATCTAAACAAATTCATTTCAGTTGAGCTGCTACGGAAGGTGCATGGTGAAAATAATCACAACATGTGGCCATGAATTAACAGGCTCCACACTGTAATTACTAATGCTATAGTACAACAGCACAGAATGTGGGAAGAATTATATAAAAACACAATGAGCCATTTAATATTGCTAATTGTAGCAATTAGCTAGCTCACATGAAATCTGCTCTCTCAGCAGAAAGCCAAATGGAACAAGTGGCAAACAGCCATTTATACGCTATAAATAACATGTTATAAAATGCACTCACAATAGTTTATAGAAAAAAATGTCTGTTTATTATACGTATGAATCTTTTTCTCTTTATGTTGCTGCAACAGCTAGCTTTTAAACTGAGACCAGACCAATCTAAATCTAAGAACAGATGTGAATACAGTCTTGTGCATTTGTACTTTTCCTCGTATCTCTTTGTGTTCACTTTGCTTTTTCTTTAAACAGGTGACTGCAATTAATATGAATGAATAAATTTGTAGAGAAATTCTGTATCGGTTTTACTCATTTCTAAATTGCTGCAGTGATCTGTTTCCAAAATGATTTGCCTATTCAATCAAAAGCAAATTTCGCTATAGAACTGAGAGCTTGATCCTACAAAAACCGGGTCATGCAAGTAGTCCTCATAGAAATAATCGCTCTGATTTCAATTCTATGTAAATATTTTGCAAAGCCTTTTGTAGTCCTGACTGGACCTGATTCCGATCTCACTTACTTGTTTTACAGCACTAACCTCATTGTCTTTAGTAGAACCTGATTTACAGTGGTCAAAAGGAGAATGAAACCAGGGCCATTGACTTCAGTGGACAATTTGCATGAGTAAAGATGGCTTCATGAGTAAGGGTTTTCCAGGTCTGGCCTTTAGTCTGCAATGTTATCTTGTCCTGGGGTCAACTGGAGATTCACTGTGGATTGTGAAAGGAGCAGAACTTAATATTGCTTAACTACTGCCGAAATCTGCACTCTAGAATTAGTGACACGTGTCACTTTTCTGTCTTCAATGCTCACCCTAATAGTAGTTGAATTTTGTCTGGCTGACCAGTTTTTATTTGTTGCTTTATGCCTTTTTAAGTGGACTTGAAGACTGTCTATCCAACTTCAGTCATTTCAAAATAACAGTGTACAATTTACTCTGCAGCAGAACAATTGCTGTCAAACAAATTTCTCAAAGCAACTTGACATTTGATCCTACAGTTGTTGTTTTTGGTTTTCATTATTTGAACTTACTTGTGCTGGGAAAATTCCAGTACACACAAAGTAAGCCGCATGTCTAGTCTGAATCCTGGAAGGAAGAAACCGGATACATAAATAAGCATCTGGCTGATGGAGGCACACAAGTGGGGACAAAGAGATGGTAAGCGCTACAGGCAAGGAAAGATACAACCTTCAGTATATGTGTGGAGTAATTTGTGCAGTCCGTGCATCTAGAACTTATGGGATGTGGTAATTTTTGTAATAGGGAGTTTTTTCTATATTATAGAGGAGTTGTGATTATCATATTTGAGGGTCAAGGTTGCTAGGATTTGGTAAGATAAATTACTAAATAGTAGAAAGACCACCTGTAATAAATGAAAACAATTTATTATTCATGAAAAACCTGAACACTTCGCCAAAACCTTGTCCTCCAGAAATGACTAGGACAAGGTAAATTTGAAATGTACCTAATAATTCATGTAGAATCTTCAATAGTAGAAATACTAGACATGTCTAAAATAGATACTCCTCTGTAGTACAGAAATATTGCATCTACTCTTTTCAGCCCCTATAGAGGGGTAACCCCTTCTGGTCTCATATTCCTTGGGCAGTTAATCTTGGTCTAGGAGCAAAAAATCTCCAGATCCAATCAGTGGCCATTTTGCAATTGTACTGCATGTCCAGCAGGTAGAACAAGTTGGCTGGCACTCTGATGCACTTCTTCTCTAGCCCTAATGTGCCCACTTTTGCTGCTTTGCTTGAAAGTGATCAGGGAGGGCTGATTAAAAATGAACAGACCCTGTACAGTCTAGTGCGGCAGGGCAAGTAGTCACTGCTCCTCAGGAAGTCTGTCTATGACCTGGAAGTTGTTTGCAAATGGCCCATTCAATGCGGTGTGCAAAAACTAGGCTTGAATACTCACAGGCAGATCAGGCTATACCCAGTACTGTTTATGAAAGTTGGATGGTTGGTTGGCTTTTCTCACACAAACAATGGGATCACACTTCGGCTATATCAAACAAACAATTAAAACTTTTTATTTGATTTTATGTGTGGAGGTAATAATGTCCATAGAGACACACACTTTGTGTTGTGCAAGGCATTCCCAAAGTATTGGATGGGAACATTTTGCAATTGAAATAGATCTACACTAAAATTTTGTTATAACATTAAACCTTTTTCTCCCTTGATTTTGTATTTTTTTTTAACTCGGTGTGAAAACACAGTCTAGCAGAAGCATGTGCTTTAGCAAGTCACTTAAGTGTTTCTGTCAAACTGACGAGCTATAGCATATAAACTAGTTGATAACTGGCATTATAGACCATTTTATTTTTCTTCTGTACCTCAGAAATTGATATAACAAACTAATTTTAACACTCCAGGACTTGTACCTCTTCCTGGTCACTAAGGCTATGTCTACACTTGAACAGTTAGGTCAACTTTATGAAGTCGACTCAATAAGGTTGACTTTAAGTCGACTTAAAGTGGACCTTATTAAGTCGACTTAACAAAAGTCGACTTAACTTTTCAAGTGTAGATGTGGCCCCTTTTCGACCCTATTAAGTCGACTTAACGTTTTTAAGTCGACTTAATAAGCTCCACCAAGGTGCTAATCCCCGTCTCCACTGGCTTAAGTCGACTTAATAAAGTCGACTTAAGCACTAGTTCGAATTAAAACGAGATGTTATTAATTCAAACTAACTTTTCTTTAATTTGACTTAAGAAGCAGCTTAAGTTGACTTAAGGAAAGCCCAGTGTAGACGTGAAGTATTTTAAGTTGACTTAAGCCTCCTTAAGTCAACTTAATTTGTAAGTGTAGACACACCCAATGGGCCTTATCCAGCTTCCACTGAAGTCAGTGGGAGTCTATTCATTAACTTCAGTGACTATTGGCTCAAGTCTTCGATAAGGCTTTGGAGCTGGCTCCATCACACAAAGCATTGCTCAATACTGTGAAGAGCTCAGCCCCTTCAATTGCCATGGAAGTCAGCAGGAGCTGAGGGCATGGAGGACATGCTCAGGATCACGCCCTCATTTCTTAGCTAAATTCAAAATAATGGTAGCTGTGAAGTTCATTAAATTGCAGATCTTAATTCTGATGTATGTTTAGGGTATGTTAAGTACAAAAGTGAAAGCATTTTGTCTGGATTAGTCAATGGTTCTATTCTATCTGTACACCAACAGTGTACAGTTCACAGGGTTACACCAGCATACCTTTGTTAAGTCGACATTTGACTTCATTAAGAGCAAAAAATATATTGAGTCTGCCACCAACTAGTGCAGAAATTACAGAAGAGAATACGTATCTAGTTTTTTAAATAGCTTTCACAAAGTAAATGAGTCTGCCACTAATAATGCTATACTGTTGTAAAGAGACAAAGAACTTCAGTGCCCATTGGCACTAAAATGCACTAACATGTCGATCATTAACTGGCCCATGAAGACCACACTGGTACACATAAAGGTTCCCTCATGTTCTTTATCACAGTGCTGTTTCAAACAACACTAGAGTCAAGTATACCAGCAGGCGCTACATCGGCCAGCTGATGTGCAAGATGTTAGAGTTGAGAAATCACACCTCCATAAAGTGGATTACCCCACTGTGTACACAACTCCTCACAAATACCTGGGTTACTAGAAAGTTCAAATAGTCCTACAAAACTTTTAATTTCAGGAGACACTGCAAAGACCCTTAGGCCAAAAATACAGTATCTTAAAAGTTGTGTGTGTGTGTGTGTGTGTGTGTGTGTGTGTGTGTGTGTGTGTGTGTGTGTGTGTGTGTGTGTGTGTGTGTGTGTGTGTGTGTGTGTGGAGAGGGTCAAAAATATATTGACCTTCCACAATTAAATGATACTTAGCTGAGATTTTGATTAATCTATAATAAACCAGATCTGCTTTGGTGAAAATCACTGGCTATGTCTACACTGGCAAGTTGGTTTGAATTAAGGAGGCTTAATTCGAACTAACTAAAGCCATGGCTACACTAGGCTTTAGTTAGTTCGAATTAAGGGCTTCCTTAATTCGAACTAATAAGTTCGACTAGGGTATTCGAACTAAAGGGTGAATTCGAACTAACTAGTTTGAATTAGCCAATGTGGCCATGTTAATTCGAACTAATTTCTTAGTTCGAACTAACCGGCCATTGAAATGAATGGGGATCGCTAATTCGAACTAAGTTTTCCTAGTTCGAATTAAGGTAATTCGAACTAACAAAAATTAGTTCAAATTAGTTAGTTTGAACTAACTAATTTGAACTAATTTTAGCAAGTGTAGACATAGCCACTCATGTTCAGAGGGCTTTGCAGAAGGCTGAGCATTACATAACTTCTACTTAAGCCCTGAAACATAAATAATGCATATGTCCTGTGCAAGTCTTTGCATAGGGTGAATTTCATCCTCTGCATTTAAAATACTATCATCTTCTTATTAATTTTTATGAGTATTTCTGTTGTACCAGCTATTGAAACTATGAAGGAAAAAATCAAAAGCCTGAATCTCAGGTACACTAAGGCCCTTTTATGCCACTTTGGCAGTGTAAAGGAGCCTTAATGTAAATGAGAATCAGGTCCTAAGTCTCTGACAGATCTTTGTTTTTGATCTATTTTAAATTCTAAGTCTAGTGGAGCAACATCCTAAGGAATAATAAAGTGATAACTGCAACAAGGAAAGCATATTTCTATTTTAGTGCTTTTGGAGGTTGTTGTACAATATCGAATGCTGGTATTTTAATAAAAAAAATAGATGGGGGTTAACAGGTGCCTCTAGTTATATTTAATCTTCTAAAACCCTAATCTTCTAAAACACTGCAGGGCTCCTGTTAATGCCCCTGGAATTCCACTGAAAACCATAGAGCTACAGAGTATAAGTGGAGTAAACAGTGATGAATCAGCCCCAGCCTATTTTTAGCTAAATTTTGATTGCAGAATATTATAAGATCGTTTGTGGTCAAGACAGATACCATTGCCAGACATCTATATTTTAAAAGGAGAGAAGTACTATTCCACGCATTATGTGGTGGGGGGGGAAATATCAGGTGTCTATATTTTAAGTTAACACTACATCTGCCAATTTAAATACAATACAAGGGCATACTAGGAGGTATGTCAAAAATATATTTTAATTTATTCCAATTGCATCTATATATAACTAATACAATTCAGTCACATCTCACTGACACATCAAAAAGCCACATCTTTGTTCTTGCTTATGCTGCATTATTTTCAATGCACCCCATGTTTTAACCTCTGATTATATATTGTAAAGCTAATGGCACATTGGCCTGCTCGATAAAGACTCCTGAGTCTGTAGTTACCTCAAGAAAGCCCTTAAACCTTCACAAACTTCTGCATATCAAGACCCCCAATTTAATAAAGCACTTGTTTAGCACAGCAGTGAGCCTACTGTCTTCTTAAAAGCTATGAGATTACTCGTGTTTAAAGTTAAGCATATATTTAAGTGCTTTGTTGCACTGGATTTTATGTAAACAATACATGAGTTCCAGCATTGTAATGCTAGCGTTGCACAGATGGGGTAACTTTCCAATGAGATCTGAATTATATATGTTGGGTGAAAATGACCCAGTAGTGCTGTAACATGCAAGGGGGCAAAGAAGGCAAAAGGAGGGTGCTTTCTCTTTTCTCCTTTTCTCTTGTGCACATGCATGCATAATCAGTAAGGCAACGTCTCTGCAGCAGAAATCAACAGATTACAAGAAACAAACTGGCTAGCTCACCAGCCTACACACCAAGGCATGGTGGTCTCTATTTTATGTAGCCTTTTCCCCTCCAACCAATCAGTGCATGTTAGTGATCAGCAGCATATACTAGCCATAGGCATTTTATGCTCCTGCTCACAGGAAAAGCAATGGGTACTCCATAGCGCATTCATAGCCCAACACTCTTCATGGTTTACTTCCCTGGTCAGCTGGAGACATTTCACTAAGGGCACCAGACGGTCCCGGGGCTGCCTCTCCCTGCACTGGCCAGGGTAGGGTTGAGCCCAGAGTCAGCGCTCTGTGAACAATAAAAAAAACATATTTATCTCAGCGGAGAAGGAACCCATCACTATTGAAATGCTCAGAGTGCCAGTAGACATCATCTATTCGGTGATGCTATTGATTCCCCTTTTCTATTTTTACAGAAACACCTTGGAACGTGTCAAGTGTTACTCAAGATGATTTGCAATTAATTAATTCAAGAGACATTTTAATTTTGCAGATTTGTGACGTTTAATAAAGTAATCAAGCCACTGAAAGTGAATATTAATCAGTTAGGTGAAAAGAACAGCATTGTTAGCTTTGTACTGTACTAGGCCCAAGGCTGGAATGAGAGACCTACAAGGAATATGTTAATAAATTCATGCTGCCTAATTTCTCATCATTTAGCTCATGAATCATTCATCCATTTGATTTGTTTCATACAAGTAAGAAGCTGTATTTAAAATGGATTGGTGGGGCCTAGATGAGACAGGATATTGGTAACGAGACACAACTTTTCACTGGGTTAATCACATGCCATAATGACAAAAAAGGCATTTCTAGCCAATGACTTTCCACTGGCCTTTGTGAAATGAACTGCTGGCCATAGAGCAGGTGCTGGTGGAGAAATGTCCACATAACAAAAGTACTTGGCAGCCCCAGCACTGAGGCCAAGGACTGAAAGGACACCAGAGGCGTATGCTTTTATCCCAGAGGTGGTAACTCCAGATCAGTATGTAGGCAATTTGATATGCGGCAATGTGGGGGAAAAGCTCTACCGTTTCCAGTACTATATCTGATCTGTGAATAAATTAAAACACTTTACTCAGCAAAGCACTTATTCTAGTATCTTTCAGAAGCACCAAAATGGTAGGATGGCACACGGTCAATGCAACTGGTGAAAAAAGCACACGCGATGAGCACAAATCAGTAGTGAGCGGAAGTGTTCCTTACCAGTTGATGGTTGGCAGTTGGTCTCCCCTACTGCTGCTTTCTGGTGGAAATGTACCCACATCAGACCTGACAGTCTCAGCAGGGACTGAAAGGACACAGAGGAAGACGAATGTTTGTGCCAGTCTCGATGAAGGTGCATTTGTGGAGCTGTGTTTGGAAGATGGGTCTGCTGCTTTCAGTGAATAAAGAGAGGATGTCAGTCACCAGAGCACTCACAGTGCCCCCCCCCCTTAATTAGAGCTAGCTTACACCTCTACTGCCCTACAGTTTGGATTACGGGGGTGTGACAAGCAATGCACACCAAAGTAACCCCCTTGTGCGGATGCTGCACATGCAAACTAAGAGGTTGCCAGTCAGCAGTAATATAGTCCTGTTTGAAGATGATTATATTCATGTGAACTAGGACCTTTAGAGTTCACTCACAGCATCTACACAAAGGAGTTACAGGACACACACACACACACACACACACACACGCACACCCCACATAAGCCAAACTTCAGAGCAGTGTAAAACCAGTGGCTCTCACCCTTTCCAGAATACTGTTCGCCTTTCAGGAGTCTGTTTTGTCTTGCGTACAAGTTACACCTCCCTTAAAAACTACTTGCTTACAAAAACAGACATAAACATATAAACAGCAGAGTCCTGTAGCACTTTTAAAGACGAACAGATGTATTTATGGCATGAGCTCTCGTGGGAGAAAATCCCACTTCGTCAAGGATTTTCTTCCACGAAAGCTCATGCGCTAAATAAATCTGTTAGTCTTTAAAAGTGGCACAGGACTCCGTTGTTTTTCTGCAATAGATTAACACGGCTACCCCTTTGGAACTTATAAACATATAAGTAAGTGTCACAACACATTATTACTGAAAACGGGCTTACTTTCTCATTTTAACCATATAATTATGAAGTAAATCAATTGAACTATAAATATTGTACCTATGTTTTGGTGTATAGTGTATAAAGAAGTCTGTCTGTGCGATGTTCTAGTATCTACTGACTTTGCTTGTGCTTTTTGTGTGGCTGATGTAAAACTAGGCAAATATCTAGATGAGGTGATGTACCCCCTTTTCCCCCCCAAGAAGACTGCTGCATACCCCAGGGTTCACATACCCCTGGTTGAGAACCACTTGGGTAAACAAGCCCCTAGATTCTCTTAAAAGCAATAAAAAAATAGCCCCAATGTCAAAATGTTATTTATTTGAACATGCAACTTCTGCCTCTCCCTGTTAATAATTTCAATTTGAGGAAATCATCAGGGTTTTGTATTTTTTTAGTTGACTTGAACAAGAAAGACAAGACATAAAATATAGCCTTTAAAAATGTCACTTTATTTCAATAAACAGTGGTTATTGATTAACAATAAAATGCAACGCTGCCTTAAACCATGCTCATGAGCAGCCAAGGTTTTGTGTGCATGTGTTGATGATTGTTAAAGTTTAAAACCAGTGATTTACAGAAAACTAAACATGTACATTAAGTTTCAGGTCAACAACAAACATGTTGTTTCTTTTACCGAACAGAGATTCAAGATGGCTTCTGCCAGCTCATAACTTTTAAGCTAGACTGTTAAGATAGACGTTTCCGTTCATGAAAAAGTCGAGGCATGATGTTTTTTAAGTGCTTGTGCATTTTTTCATGCACCTAGTTGCACATTCAGTATCCAATGTGTGCTTGCAGGGGCTGGCTTTTCACAGGCACATACCTTGTTTGCATGCAGGACTCACTTTCACACGTTCATATAGGCTTGTTTTCTGTGCACAACTCAGGCAACTGTAAAAGTGTCTGTGTCCTTTTAAATGTATAGGCCAAAAAGAATAATAATACATAACTATGATGGAGTTCAGTGGATTAAGACATTAGCTGGTAATGGGCTAATTTATGGGTAGGTGGTAGATAGCCTTATAAGAGTCTGGGGGTATGGGCCCTAATAATATTTCACCGTAGTCTTTGTTGTTTTGCTGCTTGATCTGCTCAGCATGCAAAGCACTGCTGAAAACTTTTAAAGCATGTTATTCTAAGTCACTGTATTTTGCCTGCGTAAAATCAATAATTGAGTCATCTCACCCCAAAACAGCACTCTGCTTCAGGGTACCACAATGTTATATACTGCCCTCTTCTAAGTTTTCAGTGCTACTATCATAATTCTGTTTTGTTTACAAATTTATGACAAATAAGTTTACAAGATTTAGCAGCAATTAGTTTTATTTCTTTGGGCTTTTTTGTTCCTGAAAAATATATTCCCCTCTCCTTGTTAGAAGTATCACATAAAACCATGTTGATAAGAGGATGAGAAAACACTCAGGTTATGCCATTGACAATGCTTGGTTTTCTTATAGGCTATGTCTACACTAGAAAAAGTTAGGTCGACTTTGTTAAGTTGACTTAATAAGGTTGACTCTAAGTCAACTTAAAGCTGACCTTATTAACAAACAAATTAACTTTAAGTCAACTTAGTCCACTTTGTTAAGTCAACCTAGCCACCCGTAAGTCGACTTAAGGGTTCCTCCATGTCCACACCATCCTTAAGTCAACTTAACAAGTTGACTTAAGGCTTAAGTTGACCTAATGGGTGGTCCTTATTAAGTCAACTTAAGGAATTTCTTAAGTTGACTTAATGAAAGTCTGGTGTAGACAGGGAGTAATTTAGGTCGACTTAAGGGTCCTTAAGTTGACTTAAATTGCTAGTGTAGACATACCCATAGAGTAATTTACTGCTGAATATGCCATGGTCACCCTTACAAAGTTGCCAATTGCCTTAGATAATGCCTTTGTCATTTTGATAGCTTTACCTGCGTATTTGTAGTAGTTGAGATAATGAGCATAGGAAAATTTAGTTAACTCTGAAGTAATCATAGTTATTTTATCTGAAGCAAAATCAGTATGTTTTTAAAAGTAACAACTCTACCTTAATGCACCACATCTAATCTGAAGAAAGAAAGAAAGAAAGAAAGAAAGAAAGAAAGAAAGAATATATGTCCATAGCACATGGTTTTTCTCTCCAAGATCATTTGTGCAACCACAAACATCAAAGAAAGGTTCAATAAATTAAGGAAATATTTGATCAGCTAACATAGCCCCTTGCCCCACCATGGGTCAAATTCAGCACCATTGTGAATATAGGCCCCCTGAAATCCAAAGGGGGGGCTGAATCTGGCATTATACATTTTATTCTATAAATAAAATTCAGGCGAAGAGATTTTGCTATTCAATCTTCAGATCATACGTTATTCACAGGAGACTGTGTACCCTAACAATATGAACATTGCTTTGTTTGCCTAAAGACACTATTACAAGTTCAAGAACAACTGAACAGTAGAAGATGGAGTCTTATTTTATCTTAGGCATCATGGACAGAATTGTTAACTAAATACTAGTTTTAGAAGCACTATTGTTTATGACGAAGGGATCAATTAGACTTTTCAGATCCCAAGCTGAGTTTAGGCACTGGCAGCTGAGACCCAGTCATCTTCTTACTTGTAAGCTGAAAATCTCGGACATGGAAGTCATTGAGAGGCAATAAACAAAGAAGCTCACAATACTACTTTTAGAGAGTCATTTTTTCAGTGTAGAATCGCACTTTAAAAGTTCCTGTAGCGCTCTACATTCTTCTTACATAAGATACCAGTCTCTTGAAACAAACTGACAAGTACGTTATGATCTATCAAGTCATACTGGAATACTAGCATTTCCACTGTAAGTAGTTCAAATTGGCCCATACAGGAAAAAATCCAATAATAATTCTGAAGGGAGCGTTGCTACATGTGACATATAACTGCATGCACAGACGTCAGTATTTGCTTGCCTGGTTTGTGCCTGCTCCTCCCTTATCCATATCTTGAAACCCGCAATCTCAGGTATGCTGTTCAGATTGAACTTTTAGGCTCTGATTTTCATTAATATGTGTGTAAAGTATGGTTCTAGCTTAGCAGTAAGACAGATGCACTTGCCAATGCACCTCTTCATCTAAGTTGATTTTTGAAAGAGTTTGAGACCTGATTATACATTCATTCATAGCCCTCTTGAATGGCTTTCAATTATTCAAAAATAGCTGACTTGCAAAGAGAAAGTCTGTTTGGTGAGCACTTACGTTTTGCTTTGGAACATGTCACTTAACTACCATTTCATTTCTTGTACCATGGTAGGAGCTGCCTGTATGGCAAGACAGCCACACATATGCCGGCCAATTTATAGTCTTAAAGAGCCTGAACCAAAGTTGACTGAAATAAATGGATGTCTTTCCATGGACTACAATGGGTGCCAGATCAGGCTCCAAATAAGGGTTGGTAGGTTGGTTGGATTTTAAAGCCACTATGTCTTCAATTTAATTTTACTTATGTGGAATCTTGTGTAAATAAAATCTTCTCCAAAAAGCAGCTCACTTTAATTCTACCAATAGGTGAAACTGGATAGTAATCAAGTTTCATTATGGGCCCCCTTCCTGGCTGTCCTGAAGTCAGTGTGAATTTTATATTGCCTACAACAGAAGAAGGGGTCAGTTTCTATATAGTCAAGGATGCACTGTAAATGTAATTAAAACATTTTAAGCGAGATGTTCTTTTAATCAATGGCTAGATGGTAATTGAGTGGAACTCAGCATTGTCTAGTAAATTAAAATCCTTGCCAAGAATTGTAACAAGATTGCCATTTTCTATTTCAAGCGGAATCCAAATCTCCAACCTAAACCCTGAGCTAATGGACTCTAGGCAGGAGCCGGGTGAACAAGTTGAAATTCTACCCTTTATCTGGGTCATTCACTCTCATAACCAATTGCCAGCCTCTGGGCTGGCGTAACAGCTGCAGCCCTCGCAGTACCTGCATAGGATGCTGAAGGCAGTGGAGTCGCACAAATGTGATCCTGATCCGCTCCATCATAACTTAATACTGGGTTACACACGGTGGGCACAAAGGTCTCTGCTGTGTGGCTGCTCACTGGACAACCCCAATAGAAGCCTGAAGTGGTATGGCAGGGTCAAGGAAATGTTACCCTCCATGCAGAAGCATAAGTCCCATTAAACTCTAATGGGCTTTCAGTGACCTTCGTTGGCAGCACACCAGCAATGAGAAATCATTCTTTTCACATTCATTTTCACTGGCACACCAGCATTTCATTCAACTGTGATTTGAACTTGTCTTCAAATCTGACTGCAGGAGAGGAACATGGAAACATATGTTTTAAATCTATGCTAATTTATATAAAGAGATCTACTCTCCCCCATTCCATTGGGGAATTTAAAAGCATAGCTCCCACTAATGTTTTTAATAGAGCATTGTGTAACAACATAATGGGGGAATTAAGGTCATGAGTATAAACCTTTCCAAGTCACTGTTATTTCTTGCAAAAACAATGGGAGTCCTGTGGCACCTTAAAGACTAACAAAGCTTATGCCCCAAGAAATATGTTAGTCTTTAAGGTGCCACAGGACTCGCATTGTTTTTGCTGTACACAGACTAACACGGTTACCCCTCTGGATATTGTTTTTTCTTGGGTCTCAGAATTAGGTTAAATTCCATTTCCAGTTATGTCCCCTGATCCACAGAGAATATAGACACAGAATGTGTGGCCTGCCCTTTCAAAATCACTGAAGGAACCAATGGATTCTCATTAATTTCGCTGAGCTTTGAAGCAACAGTGAGTGCTTTTTCAAATGAAGCCATGCTCAGTAAGGGCTGAGTTGTATAAGGCCCTGAGTATCGCTTAAGAATATTTCAGTTGTCAATGGGAGCATCTTCCAGGACTGGTCTCCAGTGAATGAATACAAAGCAGCATTTGCTGTCTGTAATTCCTGAATAAGTTATTGTCTTTTTATTAATATGTTACAAATGAGCATACCAGATGGTTAGAATTTGCGTTGAAGGTCTCCATACAACTGTACAAAAAGAGAATACAACCAGTAAAAGGGTGTGGAGAGATAAAGGAAGTAATATTTAAATCCGCATTGTGAAATAAATGATTCAAGAAAGTATTGTAGTATATTCAGCATGGGGGGTTTTTTATGTGTTTTCCTAAATTTAGATTGGTACGGTAACATAGAGTAATAACACTGCTATCAGTACAGTAATGCTTTGCAGTAGAAATTCCTGGGGAATAGACTGTTTCTTAAGGTCAATACACAATTACTTCATCCTGATTAATCAATGAATAATGCTGAGCCAGTTACTTTACAGGGTTATGCTGTCAACACTAGCATGCTAATACCCAAATGCAGGTGAACGCCACACCTCTGAATTCACTTAGTACATTGTACACTTTCCAGTCTGATTTCCAAACATAAATAGGCCTAAAATACAGTCCTCTCTTACTGAAAAGAATTCTCTCTCTCAGGAAAGTCTGTCCCTTTTTTTTGCCTGGCAGTTTAGCTCCATGATGCCACCCATACTATAGAACATTGACCAACCCTGGAAGATGAGTTTTTTTCCATCCTACCAACAACCTAGACTCCAAACACTTTTTGTCCTTGTCTATACTGGCAAATATGGGCCCTGTAATTCATCACTGATGTAGCGCCACTGGTGGGAACAATGATGGAAGCTATGAAACCCAAGCTTTTTATCACCATCTAAATCTGCCCAGAGCAAGGTTAAACGACATGGTAGTAAAAACATGTGAATTAGTCTGAACCTATCTACCTTTGTGTTTTTATTTTGGCAGAGTTTGGATCCAGGATGAATGAAAGATCCCATTTTTTTCCTACTGTAGCTGCTACTTTTGAGTTCTGAGACTTAAAGTGTGGCCTAGTATCATGCTATAAGAAAGGAACAAAAATTATGAAGCATTGTTTTAAGAGGCTGCCTATAACATATTGGTTAATGAATGGAGGCTCAAAGGGCACGTCTACATTGGCAAGTTAGGGCAACTTAAGGAGGCTTAAGGTGACCTAAACAAAGCTGCGTCCACACTGGGCTTTTATCAAGTCAACTTAAGCCCTTCCTTAAGTCAACTTAGTAAGAGCTTAAGTCGACTTAATAACACCTCCTCTGAGGTCGACTTAAGCCTCAAGTTGACTTTTTAAGTCGACTTAAAACCAGTATAGACGTGGATTAGTGCTAAGTCGACTTATTAAGTCGACATAAAGCCATTAAGTTGACTTAAAAAGGTCAACTTAACTCGACTTAAAGTATTGCCACTCTGTTAGGTCGACTTAACAAGGTCAACTTTAAGTCAACCTTGTTAAGTCAACAAAGTCAACTTAACTTTGCCAGTGTGGACATAGCCAAATATAGTAAAATGTCAAGCAGGATAATTAGCTTTATGTCTAGACTTTAGTGATAACAACAGGAAAACCATCTACTGTCTGGTAAACTAATATAGTCTACAAAGATGCAGTTGATTTTTTTTTTACTTTTGAAAACTCATACTTATATAGCTGAGGATATAAAGACACTATAAAATCAGGAATCATCCTCTGGCTTGTTTCCGGTGAGGAGCAAAGATCCTGATTTTTTAGTTTGTGCTGCCCATCAGTTTTAAAGGTGTGTCCATTTCCTTCTTTGTGATTTGAAAGCTGAGGAACTTTTCTCCAATTTTTCTTTTAAAGAAATATCA
Organism: Pelusios castaneus; assembly: GCA_007922175.1. Lineage (NCBI taxonomy): Eukaryota > Metazoa > Chordata > Testudines > Pelomedusidae > Pelusios > Pelusios castaneus. Next base: position 2,804,241 of record ML685766.1, on the reverse strand, counting down.
GGTCTTGACGTCTCTCAGTTTGCTGCAGAACTCAAGAAATATGAGATTAATGGAGCATCACAAGAAAATGAAACCTGAATAACTGAGAAGGAATTCCTGACAAACTGTTGAGTGAAAGTTTCAGCACCTCATGCTTTCATTTGCGCATCAAGATAGATTACATGCCAATTCTCGGTTCCTTCAAATCCTCCAGGACAATCAGGAAAGCCTGAAGGCCAACATTTGCAAAAGCAATTGCTGATTTTTTGATTCCTTCATTTGTGAGAGCCCAACTTGAAATGCCTTAAAGGGCTTTGATTTTCAGAGGGGTAGGTATGCTTCACTTCATGAAAATTGAGGCTTTATAAGGTACTTCTGGCTAGGTAGCCAAAAGTGGAGGTACCCTAGTCACTTTGGAAAAATCTTGGTCTGTATGCCTAATATTCTGATGGTAAAAACTAGCAGGAAAGGTGAAGTTTTTCCTTATTTATCAAAAGAAAGCATAAGGGCACAAACATATTTTTCTCTCTGTGTCAGCTACCTTGAAACCTTGATGAACTGAATTTAGGGCATTTTTGGAAGTATAAAACATACAGTCTTGCAGAATAAACACTGCTCCTGATTAAGGAAAACACCTGCAACTTCCACTTCAACTTACATGCTTTATTGAACTGGAGCTCTGCTTCTGGTTCTTTTTTATTTGGATTGGAAGCTTGTGGTAACTGTCATTGTAATGAATGAGCATCATTGCCGAAACATTAGCTAAGTGAATGACCCTTTGGATTATTGGGGTGCAGTCAATAACATAGTAAGGATATATAATAAAACACTAGAATAGGCTACTTTTGTTAATTTGGTCTGTTCATGTTCCACGCAAACCCATTCAAAGCCAAACATGGTTATTATTTAATCTGATTAATCATTTGTATTGCAGCAGCACCTTGAGGCCACAGTCCAAGACCGGATGCTCCATTGTACTAGAAATTGTACACCTTAAAATAAAAAGATGGTCTCTACCCCAGAGAATTTACAATCTGGCATCCACGTTCCCCTGAATAGCTCAGTGTTTGTGTTTCTGTATGTTTATCACTGGAACTTTTAATAATTTAAGGAGCCACTGATGAAACCAAAATAGCATGAGATCTGGTGGGCCTGTGGTATTTCTACCATTTAGGAACAGAAATCCAACAAGAAGACACGATCTCAGGTCAGCCCCATAAATTGATGCAGTAAAAGGCCTGTAGGAAACGTTCATGCAAATAGACACAAATACTTGAAATTCAGATAATATAGTCCATGTTCACTCCAAATGTTAACATAATGGGAACCTCTTTGTTTAGAACTTGCTTAACAGTTAGATTCTTGCTTACATTAAATTATTGCATGATAAAAAACGTAATTCAAAAAGAGTAGGATTTTTATTATCTATGTACTAGTTTTGGGTCTCTGGTTATTTTAGGTAAATGCATTTTACATCTAACTACCTCAGCTGCCTTCAGTTTTGATTTGGAGCCTATTAAGTCATGCACTTTGTAATTAGTTGGGGGGAGGAGGTAATTTCCATTTCGCAAAAAGCTGGTTCAAAGCCATGTTGATCAATTTATAGAAGACATTTAGCAAAGTATAATTGCTGGTGGTTTCAGGGCATACACTTTATTTCTAGGTTCGGTTGGGGTGTTATATAAGTATCCAGAACAAATATCCATGTAAGCTGCTTATATTTGCTTTATTTGCCTTAAACGATTTGTGCTCTTTCTTGTTCCAGTTGTATTCTTTATCGCTGTCTTGTCCACATTTAAACAACACAATCTAATGTAACATTTGGCAGATGAATAGCAAAATGAACAGACTGGACCAATCGTTTCTCAGTTGTCTGATTGTGCTAAATAATTGTTCCCATACTTCTACTCCTTAGTCACCATTACAGAAATAAGTTATGAAAAAAAAATCACATTTCTGTTGATGGAACAGTGTAGATATATCCTTGGTACAAGCACAGTGACCTGAGTTGAACGATAATCATGGCAGTTCTTACACTTTGACTTGTAAACATTGTACAAATGTATTTGGTATTTTATTTGAAATGAAGAATCAAAATAGTTATTTAAAAAAAAAAATCTTCCTGTAAATATATATATTCAGACTCCATGTATACAAACATTCCTCTAGAGTCCAGATTGTGAAGAGTGTCTTTATTGGCTAGAGACTGCTGTCTTCCATGACAGTGATTACGTGTGCTAGAGTAAAGAACACAGTGTGTGAAGTATTTGATGTACTACAGTACCGTAGTTCTTTTGGTCTGTTAAGTAAGTTGCCATTTGTGATGAAATGAAGTTGAAAGTAGTGCTTCATACTAACAAATTTCCTTGGTTACAACTTGATTTTTCTTGTAAAACTTAAAAGGGAAACTTGAAAAATTTTATATATTTGGATTTTGTAGATTTTTTTTTATTTTATTGCAACACAAGGTACCAAAATCATTAAATAAAGTACACTGTGGTCATTTTACTAGGCCTCCATAGTCTTCTTGTTTCTTTTCTTTTTTTTTTTTTTTAAATAAGTACCAAGTTTCTATTTAATGTATGTCTTATTTTAGTTATGATGGAACAGTGGCAATATACCAATGGTTCCCAACCTTTTTGGCTCAAGGGCCACAGATACCACTTTTACAGCCCTGAAGGGCCGCTAGCCTCCGCCAGCAGTCCTTCCACCCCCCCCCCCTAAAAAACAACAGTTTGCGTCCTTGCTCTCTGATCTACCCTTTCCCTGGCTGCAGCAGGGGAAACCGCAAGCATCATGCAGTTCTGCATACTGTGTCTGCAAGGAGCCTGCATCAGTCTTTTAGCCCTGTGGAAACGTACTTTGCCTGGCTCCTTATGCAGTGACTCCAATCTGCAGCCAGCAGGAAGGAAGCTGAGGGCCACTTTGAAAGCCTCCAAGGGCCACTTTTGGCCCGCGAAACATAGGTTGGGAACCACTACAATACACATAGAGTGAGACCAATCTTGCAATTATAACTAAATCAAAAATCCCCTGGATGCAAAAAATCTGTTCTGTTACATTGGTGTAAATCCAAAATAACTGAACTGAAACCAGTGGAGTTGTTCTGCAATTACACTAAGTAACTCAGTCAGGACAAAATATAGACTGATGAAGTCAGAGAGTTTTCTTCAAAACAGTTTTCAGGATCTTATAGACACTAAGGGTGCATCTACACTTGTAAATTAAGTCGACTTAAGCAGGCTTAAGTTGACTTAATTTACTCTGTGTCTACACTTGAATTTCCTTAATTTGATTTAAGCAGTTCCTTAAGTCGAATTAAGGAAAAGTTAGTTCGAATTAGTAAAACCTCATTTTACTTTGAACTAACCCTTAATTCGAACTAGTTAGTTCGAATTAAGTCAATGTGGCCATGTAGTTCGAACTAACTGCTTAGTTCGAACTAACCGGCACATTGAGCTTAATGCAACTGAGTAATTCGAACTAAGCAAGTGCCATGTATGGCACTTACTTAGTTCGAACTAGCATTCTAGTGGGGTCATGCTAGTTCAAATTAAGTTAATTCAAACTAACTAAAATTAGTTTGAATTAGTTAGTTCGAATTAACTAATTCGAACTAACTTTGGTAAGTGTAGACGTAGCCTAAGGTCAGAAGGGGCCAATATGATCATCTAGTCTGACCTCCTGCACAGTGCAGGCCAGAAAACTTAACCCACCCACTCCTATAATAAACCTCCAGCCTATGACTGAGTTATTTAAGTCCTCAAGCCATGAGTTAAAGACTTTAAGGCACCGAGAATCTACCAGCAAGTGAGTTGTGTCCCTTCATAATAATAATTTAATACATCTTCCATACAAGTATGCTAATGCTTTTTCAAAACATTAATGAATTGAACTTCCGAAGGGCTATAAGATAGGATGATCTCTATTCTGCAGATGGGAAATTTTGGGCAGCTCTTTAGAGATATTTAGGTGTCTTCTGGGATTTTCAAAAGTGCTTAGATACTGAACTCCCATTGATTTCAGGGAAATTCCATTAGGTGTCTTAATACTAAAATCTGGCACTGTGGCTCCATCTACACTACTCATGGCAGCATGTAGGTACATGCGCAGAAAAAAGCCAGCTGTGTCCAAATTGCAGCATGTAGCTTTATATGTCACTGGAAGACACCAATGGAGAGGAAAACTGTCAGCGGGTCCCCACTGATGGAGCTTTTTCCTATGGAGAAAAGGCTGGCAGTGGGGAAACCGCTCTGTCAGAGCCTTTCCCTGCTGGTAAGGTCTTGTAGTGGGACTAGGCACCATCAGCAGGAAGACAGCAGGACCCTGCACTCCTAAAAATAGTAGTGTAAAATAAGGAAGCACAGCTTGAGCATGTAGCGAGCTGTGTAAGGTATGTGCTCACATACATATCACTCCCTTCAGGCATTTTACTCAGCTAAGCCATGCCTCACCAGCTCTACCATTATATGTTGCTGTGCTAGAAGAGGCTATACACTTATGTACAATACACACCTCTGAAAAAAGCCTGGCATGTAGTTATATCTTTAGAGACTGACCCAAGTGATACAGTAAATCTGGCAGAGAAAAGGACCAGAGCCCAGCTCTCCAATCCTGCCTATACTTAACTGCTAGACTAAACCATGTTACCGCTCTTCCGCCATGGTTCCTACTTGTGTCATTGGAAGCACTGTATAAAAGACCAACCTAGCTGGAATACACGGGGGGAAAGAAGCATAGAAAGAAATGAGGGGATGGTGGGGTTGATTTATTAGAAAAGATTTTTAAAAGCTAAATGTGTGTGTGGTTTAGCTAAATGACAATGGAAGAAAATAGAAATAATATGTATCAATTTGCATGATTTTATCAGCAACCTTGTGATATTTGGAATTTTTCTTAAAGCCTAAGCTCCCACAATCAAGGGCAACTCTGCTTCTGGTCTTTTTTAAAGCAGTTTTACAAAGAGAAGCTTGAAAGTATGATCAGCGCATACCCTAAAGACTTAAAACCCCAGTAGAAAGAACCCAAAGTTATTTTTAATCTCAGTTTTTTTGGAACATTTGTGGTTATTATACTAACGCTTCATACGTGTGTGAACATCCTAAACCAAGCTCATCTCCGTGAGATCAACACAGGGAGCCCCAACAGACCCATTGCCCTCCCCTGTCTTCCATGCCATTGCACTATTCCTAACCCCACCTGCCCCCCTCCAATAGGAACCAAAAGTGATGTGTTCCAGAGAGGTAGCCGTGTATGGCCCCAGAACACAGTTCCGCGACCCACAAATTTGAGGGACCAGAGTTCCGGGGCCCCTAAAAAGAGAAAAATCCAGCGGAATGCATGTTCCGCCCTGCCCTGGCCGCTGGCAGGTCCGACACCCCACCGTTGTTAATCACAATACTTATTGTGTTATGCAGCGTTTGCTAGTTTGTGACAATAATTGCTATAGCCATAAATGCCATATAAAATTATAAATATTTTTATGGAGCAATAACCGATGCATGTGGTACTGAGAAGTGGTTGCAAATGCCTACCTGGGCTGAGGCCCACACATGCATGAAGGGGGCCCAGACAATACGGGAAGGGGGCCCAGGGATTAGGAGAGTTCCGGGGCCCGTCAAATTATACTTTAACCACTGGCCGTGTTAGTCTAGTTCAGCAAAACAAACAAGGAGTGGTACTTTTAAAGGTGATGTGGACACACAAAGCCTCCTCATCACAGGCCCAGACTTCCCCTAGATTCCCTTGGACCTCCCAGATCTGGTGGTGGGTGCAGGGCAAGAACCCTACAGCTCCCATAGGATTAATAAAGATAAATGTCATGAGGGAATATGTAGCAGGTGCATCCCTCAAAGACTGAGCCATTTCTACACAAAATACAGTCTGTGATACCCAATATGCAGCAGCAGTACCTTTCCAATAATAAATTAGTCCCTAGTGCAGGATTGCCCTTGTACAGGAAATTTTTCCCAGAGTAACTTTCTGTGAGCTGACCTTTTAAATTTGCCAAGCCAAGCAGCTGCAGGCCTGAAAGTGGCTAGTTGGGAACTCAGGCTTGCTGCATTGCCTTCTTTTTCAGTAGATTCTTAATGCTAGTTATGTTTCCCCCCTCACATTTTCCCTTCTTATCATTGTGGTTATAGCACATTCTCAGAGCATTTTTACACCCAGGGGAAATGAACTGGGCCCAAGAATAAAGGGAAATTATTCAGAGGTCAGTCAATCCACTGCGATCAGTAAGTGGAAGGAATTCTGACCCTATAGGTATGGGTTTGTGTGAAAGGGATAGCAACCCAAAGTCTCTGGGGGTGCGTCTGCACTGGCAATTTAGGTCGACTTAAGGACGCTTAAGTCAACCTACACAAAGCCGCATCCACACTGGGCTTTTATTAAGTCAATTTAAGCACTTCCATAAGTTGACTTAATAACAGCTTAAGTCAACTTAATAACACCACCTTTGAAGGTCGACTTAAGCCTTGAGTTGACTTCTTAAGTTAACTTAAAGCCAGCGTGGACAGGGAATAGCGCTAAGTTGACCTTATATAGTCGACTTAAAGCCAGTGTGGACGCCTATGTCTACTGTTAAGTCAACTTAACAAGGTCAACTTAAGTCGACTTAAAGCATAGCCACTCTGTTATCTCGACTTAACAAGGTCGCCTTTAAGTTGACTTAACAGAGTCGACTTAACTTTACAAGTGTAGACCTAGCCAAAGGTAGGTAGGGGCTTAACTCCCCATTAAAGTCAAATGGAATGACGTACATAATACTTTTGGGATTCTGGGTCTGGGTGGCTGCTGTCGCCATGGCACCATCCTCCATCCATGTCTGGAGTCAGTTGGACTGGAGGATCTGTCATGGGGAAGGAAAGGAAGCATTATTCGAGTTTTTAGTAACTGCTGAACGGAGCCTTCCTGAGACAAGATTTCACCATGGCTCTAGGCCTTTGTTCTTAATTTGTACTTCTCATTGAAAAGGAAATTACATTTGTCCTCTGCTTTGGCCCAACCAAATACAGCAGGTAATTTATCCAAATACTTCCAAAATACCAGAGAAAGCAGAGTAGTGAGGTAGTGTTATTCAGGCTACTGCTCAACTGAGTCACTCCTAAAGGGGAACAGCACAAAATGCTTATTTGTTAAAGTGGAAAAGTAAATATCAATGATCAGACACTGAAGACCTAAGAGCCTGTCTTAAATCTGACCCCAGCAAAATTAATCACCTATTTTACTTATCTCACAGGAGTGGCGTGGAGTCAAACCAGTTACTTCTGGTATAGCATTTGGAGATCTTTGAATACAAGGAACAGTAAGCGGGAGAAGTGCATAGATAGTATGGTGGTTGGTTCAGTCAAGACAGACTGAAAATTAGCTTTTGTTCATTATGGCTGGGCTCACCCATGTATTACAAACAACTTCTGCAATATGTAAATACCATGAGATAAGAAGGAATGGGCAGCATTTCAGTTTCAATGCCCATGTTCATGCTAGTAAAAAAATAAGATCTTCATCAGCATGGGACTCAAAGCATGAGCTATACACTATAGCTATAGTATACTGATGTAAATCCAGCACAGTGGAGCTCAGAATCTGACTACTGTTTATAAATTGAGAAAGACGTATGCAATATTTTTTTTCTTTTTTTTTTAAACAAACCAAAACGTTCACTTTGATAAAGTGTATCTGCATGTGAGATTGACAAAAATGTACTTGTACACTGAGCTTTGCAACAATTAGTCATTTATTTTTAATTTATGTTCATGATAATATGTTGTAATCATATGCTGTACACCCAGTAAATGTGCAAAGATACCCAGCGCCAAGATTTCTCAATGTTATTGAGCTACTTGGCCCTAAGTATGTTTACTGATGAAAAGTTGTTAACATGTATAAAATGTTCAGTTTTATACTTATTGTGCCAGGAATACATTATTAACCAAGAAAACCAGTTTATTCATGGAAGAATATGAAATGTCTCCCAAAATGCAGAGAAACAAAGATGTGGAGGTACAAGGAAATGCAACAGGACATGAACTTAATCAAAGCTGAATCCACATGAAACAAAGATGTGACTGGAGGAAGAGGAGGATGGGAGAGTGGAGTTTGAAATCAGTTGAAACCACTTTGCCAGTGCCTGGATTAAAAATTGGAATCTATTAAATTTTGAAACATCAGACATTCTCACAAGCCCAAATTTGAAATTAGAGCTACTCGTGATTTTTACGACAATCTCATGATGTTCTGATTTGTGAATGATTGAAATTGGCAATAGTGGATTTTGCAGACATTCTGGTGGCAGGGCCGGTTTATCGCTCACAATGAGCCTGCCACCATTCCAGCACAGCCTTCCAGAGACCATGACCCTTGGGGGCTGCATCAGAGGCCCCCATGCCGCACGGCAGCCGGTGCCCCCTCCTACTCTCTGGGCAGACTGGCCGGGGCGAGGTGGGAGTGCCCTCTGGCCCCCAGCGATGGGGAGGCCCCACAGTGTGGGGACAGCAGGCAGGGGGTGGGCCCATGACGGGGGACAGCTCGGGGCCCCCGGACTGGTTAATCTGGCCCTATCTGGTGGGGAGAAAGAGCCTCCTCTTTCCTCAACATTGTGATAGCATAAGAATTCAAAAAGCCTTTATAAAGCTGAATTGTCCTGAAGTTTTTCTGACCAGTGATCTGGCCATCTGCCCTTATGCATCACCTGTTACAGGCAAAACAAAGGTGCCTAATGAATGTCAAACTGTAGAAGAGGGTCCTTCCCGTTGATGGCGAAGGATAAGAGAATATAAAATCTAACCAAACCTTCAGTCGAGAGTTTGTTGGAGAAACCATAACTTCCCTCAAGGCCTTTTGAAAACATTTCCGTCCCATTACCTGGGTTGTATCAACCGTACTAAAATCAGTGTCACTAACTTCATCCAGAAAGTTTCTTTTATACGTGCAAGATCAAGGGCCCTGTCTGTAATTAAATCATGGGCTGTTGACACTTGCAATTAACTTCATGAATCCAAAAGCCCTGACATCTGCCAACACCTATGCCACTCGAGAATTAACTACAGTTGCAACTCATGTTGTTGAAATTAAACTTCTTGATTGTCACAGATTCTTCCGGCCATTATAAGAGAGAGAGAAAGAAATAGCCCCCGCTCTCCACTGGGCCTTCATATGCTTCAATGGCCACAGCCATTAGGTGCCACAACCATTTCTTCCCAGTGAAGGTATAAAACTAATCTGAAAAATGCCCCTTTTATACAGCAGCAGAAGGCATAAAGACATGATTGCAACCAAAGGATACATCTACACTGCACCATCTACACTGTAAATCCTGGTTTGGATGGATGGGCACACACTACATCTGCTCAAGCAAGTGCATTGAAAATAGCTGTCTGGCCTCTGCAACCTATGTAGTGGCACAGGCTTGTCACCCAAGTATGTACCCCAGAAGGTGGGTGGAAGTGTACTTGAGCAGCTAGCTCATGCTACCGCCTGTGCAGCTGTGACTACGCTGCTGTGTTTAGCATGTTAGCATGCATACATCCGCCTGAGCTGGAACTTATGCCTCTTGCTGCAATGTTGGTATACCCAGAAACAAACACTCCCACCCACAAATCAACCTCCTCGCTTCACCTGGGGAAAGCTCTCATATTTATACGATGGGTTCATAACTTCCTCCTGCTTTTCCGCAATAGGTCTCCTATGCTCAACAAAATAAGCCACCCAACCCTCTTGGACAAAGCCCCCACTTTTTCTTCTGAGATTCCTCAGGCTCTGCAAGAGATTTAATCTAATTAAATTGTAGTTTTAAAACGATGAGTGAGAATTGTATGTTTGTATATTACATGGAGAAATAGCATCTGATCGTGTCATTAAAGACCATACTAATTCTCACATACTTGCAAGAAGAGTTAAGATTAGAGTCATAGAATAATAGGGATGGAAGGGACCTCATGAGGTCATCTAGTCCAACCCCCTGCTAAAAAGCAGGATCACTCCCACTAAATCATCCCAGACAGGTTTTTGTCTAATCAGGCCTTAAAAATCTCCAAAGATGGAGATTCTACCTCCTCCCTAGGTAACCCATTCCAATGCTTCACCACCCTCCTAGTGAGAAAGTTTTATGTGTGCATCCTACACTTTGGTACTTCCTCTCTTGCAAGCGCTTACCAATGAAATCCCAGTCTTTCTTAAACGTAGCTGTAGCTTCATAAATGCAATCATTCTTGCTGCTTTTCAGATCTCATATTAGGCTTGCCACACTTGAGGCTATAGTATTTGTTCCTCCCAGCACATTGGTTTTTCTGCATAGTTTTAGAAATAATTTTGAGATACATTTCAATAATTTGTTGTCAGCTAGATAACCTAGTAATTATGAGAGGTTAAGCAAGTAATAAGTAAAGTTCAAGGAAAACATCTTCTATTCTTCACCACTATGGTGTCTGATGAGGATAACAAACAGAAAAAAAGCTGTTATAAAGTGGTCCACTCTGTAAAACAATTTCTAATAGACACATTCCTGTCGCTCTCTTGTGGCTGACTGACTTATTTTTATTATCTATGTCAATTTATATTTTTATGTCAAATAAACAGTGACACTTTTATTTGCCATATTATATGCTAGGTGACAGTGCGCATCTTTTGCAGACATAACTAATGACTGATTAGGCTTTCACACCGACTCTCCAGCAAAGCAAAGTAAGCCAAATATAAATCAGGCATACGTGATCTCATTCCATTGCTTAGCAACATTTTAAGGATGCAACTGCATGATACTCAGAATTATTTCATAGCATAATGTGCAAATATCATGGAGCCCTGAAAATGTCCCTCATATCTTACAGCGTGTTTTCCTATATTATGCATAATATAGCTTTTTAATTGTTACAAAAGCAGCTCAGAGGAAGAAGAGATCACATGTTAATTATGGTTCTATTTTCCAGAAATTGAATGAAGGAGTTCCTAGGTTCACATCTTTTGTATGTCTATCTGGTTAACACTTAAAAAGGCTCCTCTGGGATAGGATCCATCACATGGATCTGTGTTTGTATAGCATGTACACATCCCATCAAGAGGCTAACTGACTACTATTGTTACCAGCTAGTGTTACTCTTTAACCAGACGCCCATCGCTCCTCAGACTGAAGAAAGGCATAGGCCATGTACACACTACAGACTTGTCCCACAATAAAAGTTATTGCAGCACAAGCAAGCGTTATAATTATATCGCTTTACCCCATCCACACAGCACACCTTCTAGAGAAAAGGAGCGTTCACACACTCCTTTGAATTTGCGCTAGAAGGAGCAGTGCGTGGTGGGTACCTATCCCAGCATGCACTTCCCTGCCAGCCGAAAGGCTGGCAGAAGTGCCGTTTCCAGCTTGAGCCCCAGTCCTGCCCCTGGGGCTCAGCTGGACTGGGGCTCCCTTGCGGGGCTCAGCTGCTGCCAGCCAGCTGAGCAGCAGCTGAGCCCCACTGAGCTCCGCTCACGGCTGCAGGAGTTCCAGCTGCCCTTGTGGGGCTCCAGCCCCTGGGCAGCCGAGCTGCTTGAGTCCGCAGCCACTGGCCAGCTGAACCCTGCCGGCCAGCTGAGCCCAGCAGCCGAGCCCCACCACAGCTGCGGCTACAGCGGGGCTGGAGCCGGGTTCAGTGGGGCTCAGCTGACCAGTGGCAACTGAGCCCCACCACCCACCGGGCTCCAGCGGGCCCCGCTGAGCCCAGTCAGTGGCTGGGCTCAGCTGCCACTGGTCAGCTGAGCCCGGTGGATGGCAGGTCGTGGCTGCTGCCGACCAGCAGAGCCCCATCCCTGGCCTCAGGAGGGCTCAGCTGACCAGCGGCAGCCGACCCCAGCCACAGTGGGCCCATGCTGAGTGAGGCTTGGCTGCCTCTGGCCAGGGATGGGGCTTGCCCGTGGCAGCTGAGCCCCTCCAGGGACAGCGGTGAGCCCTGGAGCCTGGTGGGTGGTGGGGCTCAGCTGGCTATGGCTGGAGCGGAGCCGGGGCTCAGCAGGGCTCCATCCCCCGGCCAGCTGAGCCCTGAGACCCTGTTGGAGGAGCCCAGTTGCCGGCTTGAACCAAAGTCTAGCTCAAGCCACTATTTGTCAATTTCGCCGCTCTGTTAGAGGAGTGAAATTGACAAATTTGACCACTCCGGTGTCCCAGTGAGCCCTCGATTGGCACTCTGGGATATTTCCGGAGGCTGTCAAAAATGGAACAAGTGTCCACACAGGCTGTACCATGGAACAACTGTTCCGTGGTAACCCTTACCACCCTCGTTTGGGTGGTTTCCATGTTGCACGGCAAGAGGGCTGTTGCCGCGCAACAAGAAGTATTTGTGTGTGTACGCTGTGCTTGTTATTGCAGGGTAAGGAGCCTTACCCCGCAATAACTTTGCAGTGTGTACAAGGTCTTAGTCATCTAAGCACTGGCCTAAGAACCTGGCATACCCGATACTACCTTCCTCTAGTTTTGAAAAGTTAGCGAGGCCCGGTGAAACTCCTCTGCAAGGGTAGACACCTGTGTGGAGGCCCACTGAGGTCAACGGAACTGCAAGGAACAAGCAGCAGGTGCTTAGGCTTTAATTTTCATGTGTCCATGAATTTTGGGCTAGCTCTGTTTTTGGATGCCCACTTGGAGAGTCCTAGCAGGGCTTGATTTTTTCAGAACATTTAGCATGATAACTTTTGTTTCCAGTACAATTGGAGACACTTTCATGTTAAATGGTCTGCAATTCACCATTCCTTATTACATATGGCCAATCTTATAGGGCTTTTTTTCTTGTCCGCTAATTTTTTGTAATTCTCTCCCAATCAGAGGCATGCACAGGGAGGACAGAGGGCAGTGGGGGACAAACAGAGGCAGTGAGAACAACCTTCTGCTAGAGGGAGAGGGAAAGCAAGCTTCTCCCAGGGATGGGTTGAAAGGTGAGAAGGAAAAGCAAGATCCTGCAGGGGCCAAGGTGGGAAGGACAGGCAAGCTCCTAAAGGCTGGGGCACCGAGGCCGCAGCTGGAAAAGAACTACTCCTGGGAGCCCAGGGAGAGAGGAGAGCAAGCTATTTCCTGGATCTAAGGGACACACAGGATGCCACTCCAAAAAGGGGCAAATTTAAATTCCTGCACATACCCCTGCTCTCAAGATTTCTTCTTTAGTTTCTTTATATAGTTCAAATGCATATTTGTCTCTTATTTCATTCTGGTTTTGCTGTTGTGATTTGTTTTTGCTCTGAGTTGTATTTTGCCATCTGAAGAGTCTGATGAGACTAAATTTCAATTCCTGTAACCCATTTGTGCTGCTTTTGAATCCAGTGGACTGTGACAACATCACAGTACAACAAAAAGCTGACTTGGAGGTTATATAAAAACATCTTTTCACATTGTCTTTTATTTCTTATCAGAGTCCTTTGTGTTTTCATTGTTACTGCAAACCGCACCTGACCCAATGTATCTGATTACAATGTTTACCACATTCATTGTTTAATCTGCTTTCTCTGTTGTCGTCTTCCTGCAATTTTGCATAGGATCTTATAAGCACTCTCAGTCTATAGTCCCATTAAAGGGAGGAAAGAGTGGGCCCCAGCTTCCCTTGTTGTGTAGAGGAATTGAAAAATGTTTGAAGTCATGAAGCAGGGATACTGAGTGGGGAGAAACGGTGACTGCTGGGAACAGAAATAGCCTGGTACTATACGGGTACTGATGGGAAATAGAAAGTAAGTCTCTTATGGCTTTGGTTCCAGACAGGGATGTTACTGCCACGAAAAAATGTTTGGGGCCTGAGCCCCAACACCCACCCCCTGCTACGCCACTTCAACCCCCTAGACCCAGGACCATTCTGACCCCGGGGCCAACTGCCGCTGACCCCAGGGGCCAGGGCCAAATTGGGCTCCTGATGCCGCTGGCCAGCCGGGGGTCCCTGGCCACAGCCAGATCCTGCCGCCGCAAGCTCCAAGTACCAGCCCCAGGTTCTGAGCTCTGGCCTGGGGACCTGGGGAACCATGCCCATGGGTCCAGTGCCAGTGATGCCCATGGTTCCAGAGGGGTGGCCATGTTAGTCTATTTCAGCAAGACAAAAACAGAGTCCTGGGGCACTGTGCCACAGGACTCTCTTGTTTTCTTCTGGTTTTAGGTGTACCGAAAAACTATAGCCATTAGTGTCAGAGCTAGACATTCAATCCCAATGTCTCCCTGCCTCCCCCTCCAGGAAACCAAAGGGTTGAAATTCCAGTTTTCTAGTTTGGTGCCACCTTTAATTACAATGGGAACTGGAATACTAGATTGGCTTCCAAAACAAACATTGCAAGATTACACTAGAGCCCACAAGAATTTAGATGCACAGGGCTCACATGGCCAATGTTTGGTCTCTTTTACAGCTCTGGCATTGCTCATATAGATTGGCTTTGGTTGTTCCATTTTACAGGGTAAAATCTTTTGGGGCTTGAAAATATGCTTGTTATACCTCACAGCGTTGAAATTCTTTGTAAGTTTAAAGCTAAATTAAGGTTTTAATTTTTGTAATGCCACTTTGTATCTGGGGCTTTGTTAGCACTAAGCATTTTTTAAAATTTACTATTCATCTTGAGATTGTCTGCTTAGTAAATGTGCTCAGTAAATGCATGTTAGTTTTAGAGGAGTTTTGTTTGGGGTCCCTCCTCACATACATTAATTATTTACGGTAGTTTACAGTGTACCAGTAGAGGCATGAGTGACCATGCTTGTTTTGAGATATACAATGCAGCCTGTCCTTGAAATCAGGGGGTGCGTCTACACTTGTAAATTAAGTCGACTTAAGCTTGCTTTACCCTGCATCTACACTACAGTTTCCTTAAGTCGACTTAAGCAACTTGCTTAAGAGGTTGCTGAGAGATAGGGGCACAAAGCCCCAGAAGGGAGAAGGAACATTAGGGAAGACATTTTCCATGCTCCCTCTCTTCTACCTGCATCTACAACCACAGTCAAGCAACTGAAGTGCTGACCAAAGGGAAGAGCCTGGCTGAAGGAAAACCAGCCAGCCTGTGGCGAGAATCACCTAAATCTCCCACTCTGTAACTTTCCTATCTTCAAAGCGTCTGACGAAGTGGGATTTTCTCCCACGAAAGCTCATGCGATAAATAAATCTGTTAGTCTTTAAAAGTGCCACAGGACTCTGTTGTCTTTCTAAATTTGTACGGTTGCTGAAAGTGTTAACCTGCGTTTAGAATGTGTTTGGCTTTTGTTACTCTTGACCAAATCTGATTTGTTGTGCTTTGACTTTCAATCATTTCAAATCCTTCTATAATAAGTACATTTGTTTGTTTGTTTTACTGAAAGCAGTGTGTTTGGTTTAAAGTGCGTTGGAGACTCCACTGGGAGTAACAAGTTTGGTGCGTAACAGTTCCTTTGTTAAGTTGATGAATTTGTATGAGCTTACATTAGTGGTTCCCAACCTGTGTTTCGGGGGCCAAAAGCGGCCCCCAGCTCCTCTCCTGCTGGGTGAAGACCCAGGTGAGCACAATTTCCACAGGGCCAAGAGACTGATGCAGGCTCCTTGCTGAAGCCAAAGGGATAGGAGATTAGTGCTCCCATACCCCTGTCTATAACAGGGAGCAGGGCAAAGCACTCTGCCTAGGTCCACAGCTGTTAGAGTCCTTGCTGGACTTAGAGGGAAGTGAGCATTGATCTTCTGTCCCTCTGGCCTCTGAAAGGAGCCACTGCCTTGGGACAGATAGAGTGTACAGAACTGCAGGATGCATGTGGTTTCTCTGCTGCAGCCAGGGAGATGGGAGATCTGCGAGCAAGGAGGAAAACTGCTTTTGGGGGAGGAGGGGTCTGCTGGCAGAGGCTGGTGGCCCTTAAGCCAAAAAGGTTGGGAACCACTGGCTCACATTGTTCAGTAGGCATAACTGAAGGTTCCTGGGGTTGCATCTGGGACTGGGAGTACTGGCTGGGGTCATTCTGTGACATAATACAAAGTGGGGCTGGCTAGAAGCGCTCACTCACTTAGGCTATGTCTACACTGAGAAATTTAGGTCAACTTTACCAAGTCGACTTACTAAGTCGACTTTAAGTTGAGCTTATTAAGTCGACTTAGAGAGTCTACACTAGACTCTTTAAGTTGACTAGTTAGGTCCAGGGGTAGGGAGGCTCCTTTGGAGCCTCGGCTACGGGGGCTCGTCCTGGGGAGAGCCAGCCCCACATGGGGCTGGATCTCCCCGAAACAGCAAGCCCCAGTGCAGTCCGGGGGAGAAGGGAGCGTGGACCTCTCGGCTCCTTCTCTCCAGCACCCCAGTGGTCCCGGCAGTCCCAGCTAGAAGGGAGTGCCCCAGCTTACCCTGTAAGTCGACTTAGGTCTTATTAAGTCTACTTTAAATTTGCTTAAGTCGACTTAAGGAAACTCCAGTGTGGATGCAGAGTAAATTAAGCCTGCTTAAGTCAACCTAATTTACTAGTGTAGACGCACCCTTAGTGGGGAGTGGCTTACATGCCAGGGATTGTGCATGAACAACCCAGGAGTGAGGGTTCTCACAGCAGAGCAGAATAAGACAAGCTCCAGGAGTGGGCAATTGGGGTGATACAGCAATACACCAATACAGATTGTACTAGGGGAGAAAAGTCATTCTCCAGATAGGGACTTCAGTAAACCAATAAAGCTTTATGCAAATCACCCCCATTGTTGAAAGTCTGTTTTAATAAATTTCTTTACTCCCACTTGAATGAATTTGTAGCAAGATTTATACATATAGTAAATTGGATTTTTTACTTTGTGATGAAAATCCAAATATATGGAAAATTGCCTATAATCTTTGCTGAAAAATTGCATCCTATTATCACTAAAAACTTCATCTGACATTCCATGCCTGGGAAATATCCCTGTTATGCTGGTTATAACTCACTTACTACTAGTACCATGCAAAGTTCAGGATACAGGGAATTATGGAGCGTAATTATAATCTATGACTTTGATAGTCAGGTAAACAAGTCAGAGCCTGAACTTCTCATAAGGCCTTTGTGGAGCTGGATGAAGTTTCAGCGGCTCTGGCAGTTGGCATGACTTGTATTTCAAGCATGAAAAGCAGTTTCCTACCACCTTAGTAAATTCCAAAGGGGTAGCCATGTTAGTCTATTGTAGAAAGACAACAGAGTCCTGTGGCACTTTTAAAGACTAACAGATTTATTTATCGCATGAGTTTTTGTGGGAGAAAATCCCACTTCGTCAGACGCTTTGAAGATAGGAAAGTTACAGAGTGGGAGGAAATTAAATGCAGGGGAGTGTATGACATAGTATCAGGTCAGGTTGTAACAGCAAATCAAAATAGGTGTTAGGATTCAAAACACTGGGGAACAGCACATAGAGGAGGGGGAGGTCAAATCACTTGTTGTAATGCGAGAAAAATCCATAGTCCCTGTTTAACCCCAAGACAACTGAGTCAAATTTGCATATAAATTCGAGTTCTGCAGGGTCTCTTTGAAGCTGTGATTTGTTATTCATCTGTTTCAACACAGCTATTAACAAGTCGTCAAGGGAGTGAGCAGGGAGATTGAAGTGTTCCCCTTATTGGTTTTGTAATTTTGCAATTTCTGATGTCAGATTTGTGTCCATTTATTCTTTGGCGCAGAGACTGTCCTGTTTGTCCAATATATAAGGCAGAGGGGCATTTCCGGCACATGATGGCATAAATCACATTGGTGGATGAGCAGGTGAACGAGCCCTTGATGGAGTAGGTGGCTTGATTAGGCCCTGTGATGGTGTCATCAGTGTAGATATGAGGGCAAAGTTGGCAGCGATGAAGGTTCCTACAGATACCTACAAGGAAAGTATTGCTATCACCCTCTTACAACTTTATGGTCAAAACTGAAGACAAATGGTTTATGCATCATCACATAGCACTAACAAAAACTGAGTAAGAGTACGCTGAAATAGAAGAGGATTCTTTGGCCTTCGCCCACAGGCAATAGTTGAAACTGACCATACACTATTTATTGTCATTGCCAAAAGGGGCCTGGCAAAAAAATCTTTAAAAAAACACAGCAATTATTTTTTCCCCCACTTACAAGTGTATGATTTGCAAATGTAATCTAAATCTGGGGGAGATTTGTTCATTGCAGACACACACGCTATAGAGCATTTGACGAAAATACAGTGGAGCAAAATCCAGAGCTAGACTTTGTATGTTGATTTTCATTAAAAAACTGGTTTCAGACAAAATGTGGATCCTGAGTGCCAAAGTTACTGTACTGGATGAGGTCCTTGCAGCAAGTGAGTTTATTATTACAGAGTAGGTAAGACAGCAAGTTCCCAGATCCTACTACAATTTTAGGGGGTGGCTCTCGGTCTTAGATATCTTTTTAAACAAACTGTTTCAAAAATATGTAAATATTTTTAAAAGATACATAAAGGTCATTTGTGGATTTTAAAAAATCTAATGAAG
Source organism: Pelusios castaneus (assembly GCA_007922175.1). Lineage (NCBI taxonomy): Eukaryota > Metazoa > Chordata > Testudines > Pelomedusidae > Pelusios > Pelusios castaneus. The sequence continues at coordinate 2,785,878 of ML685766.1, read as the reverse complement.
AGCCAGAGATATTTTATACTGGCCTCAAATGAACAGCAGTGTTGAGGACACTTTCAAGGTGTGTCACATATGCCAGAATACAGACCAAGTCAAGAAAAGAAGAGCCCATGTTTGTGGCATACAAAAAAAAATTAGCAAAGTAGGCATAGATTTGTTTATGTTGACAGGAGAAAATGATGTACTCATTCTATATCATTACTCTTGCTTTCCTGAGACAGTTTTACTAGAAGATATGAGGGTAAGTAGGCAATTAAGCACATCAAAACTGTTTTTGGTTGACACAGAAATATCTGGCAATAAGCCACAGTGAAGTGAGCATGAATTTAAGCAGTTTGCAGTGAAGTTTGGGTTTAGACATCTAACCACTAGTCCCCATTATCCTCAGTCCTACTTGCTGGTGGGAAAATGGTGTTAAAATAAATAAAATAATATTGCTGTAAAAGGCTCCAAAATCAAACTTGACACTGTTAAATTATGGGACAGCCCCAATGAAACATGATTTGTCACCTGCAGACATTCTATTTAACAGAAAACAGAATAAAATATCTATAATGGCAAAAGCCGATGTCTGACGATTTGCAGAAACATAAAGACACAGAAATAGCTAACAAAAAATCCATATGATTTGAGGTCTTGAGAGCTGCAGTTCATGAAATTTTCACAGTGTGCATTTATGATGGAAATCAAGAGGCACAAACAGCCGTGGTGTCACATGAGGCTGCCTTACGGTTTTTATGAGGTTTTCATAGATTCCAAGACCAGATGGCACCACTGTGATCATTTAGTCAGCCCTCCAATATAATACAAGGCATGGAGCTTCCCAAAAATAATTGCTAGAGCATATCTTGAAGTTGTCACCTCAGACAGACGTACGCAGAGGAGAAATTGATAACACCGTTACCAACTTCCAGAAGGAAGTGATGAGAGGGGCTAAGTTTGCCTTTTTGCCTCAAAAGGTCTCAGTTAGGCAATAAGCCACCAAACACCAACTGCATTTGGCAAAATTCACAATGGTAGTTATTGCCAAAATGTAAAAGGTAAGCCTTTTCCAGGCTGTAAGCTGTAATAGAGTCTCACCTTAAAGACAGGAGTTTGGGATCGTCAAAAATCCCAGTCTATACTCAGTAATTTTCTTTTGGCTGACTATCCTGAAGGCCCAATAGCCTGCACACAAGCGTGGAGTCAGCGTCAGATCAGAAAAGGTATCCAAGAAACAAAACTGGTTTCAAACAGACAATGTAAAATGGTACAAAATGTGTTTTGCCTAAGAGCAAAGTGACATCTGTAGCACACACCTTTGAACATGCCTATTTTCATTGTTGTAAATAGATCAATCAGATATTCCACTCTACATAGTTTCTGGGAAATAGGCAGATGGGAAATTAAAGGCATTTGTTTTGAAATCATTTTATATGCGTGTTCTTTCTGCAGTTCAGAGACTTCAAGAGCCAATAAGTTAATCAGTAGCACAGACACAGAAATTGCTTAGGAAAGCTATAGTTTAATCTGGAATCAATTACGCAATATTAATAATAATCAAAATAATGAGTCAGCACAAAAGCATAACTCCATAGTCTCCAAACTATAATCAGGGTGGATTACTATTGCTGCCTGTGTGTGGTGGGAGTAGACAAGAAGATGACAGCTTGGTTCAGGACAACTGTAGGAGTGAGAAAAGGATGCACTGTATCACCAGATTTGTTCAAGATTTGGTAATGGAAAAGTAATGACTCTAGCATTAAGAAATTTTAAAGGGAACTTCCGTTATGCAAGAGTATAGTAAATAACCTTACATTTGCTCACAATATTGCCTTCAAAAGCCTTGACCAAGGAGGATTCACAGAGAGCAAGATAGATTGTGAAAGCAGAAAATTCAGACTGACAATTAGCACAAAGACAAAAATTATGGTGATTGGAAGGCAAGAGGAAGAAGTTAAGATCAAATTTGGAGTCAAAGAACAAGAGCAAGTAAAAAAAAATTAATTCCTTAAAGGGCTAGTATCAAAAATTGGAAATTATGAAGATGACAAACTGAAGAATTGGCCTAGCTGTCATTACATTTGGAAAAAACTGGAAGGCTACAGACATTTAGATAAAAATGAAAATCAGATATACGAGACAACTGTTGTGCTGTTACTACTGTATGGGTAAGACTGTTGGCCTCTGAGGAAAGCTAACCTACAAAAGATATTGACTGCAGAAATGAACTGACTGAGGAGAATATGAAGATTCAAGACTCCAAAAAATGAAATGATGAGAAAACTGCTAGGGCAAGGTTACAGAAGATCTAAGACAGATGCAAGCTGTGATGGCTTGTACATGTGTCAAGAATGAACCCAGAAAGGATAGCATGCATGGCAATAAAAACCAGAGCTCAAGGAACTAGAAACAGAGGAAGACCAACATGCATTGGACAGACGCAGTGAAGCATGACATAGCACAAAAAGGTTTAAGGATGAATGAAGCCATGAAATTGGTACAAGATAGAATAGTAGCAAGACTTCATCTGCCCCTTTGTCACCGCTAAGCTGATGGACAGAAATCAAAGGGTGCATCCACACCTACAAATTAAGTCCACTTAAGTATAGACTCTCTAAGTCGACTTAATAAAGTTGACTTAACTTTCCAAGTGTAGACATAGCCAAAGAGTGGTCTTGCAATAGTATCTAAGTACCAGTGTGCTAGGTGATCTGTTTATATTAAGTTCACCCACATAGAAGAAATAGAATCACATTTCCAAACTAGTGGGTATTTGGCTTTGCAAGCATTAACACACCAGCAGGGTAGGTTGTCTCTGTCCTTCTCTTAGAAGTCACCACTCTGCCCTGTTTTCTGGTCCAGTCCTGTGGTTGTCCCAGTACAGTCTGTAGTGTTCCTTGGGAAGCACAGCAAAATATTCATGAAAAATTTAGCAGTCCATGCACTAAATCCTCCTTACTAACCTTCCCCTAGGTAACGGTGAAAGCAAATCTGCTATGTTAGGCACCCTGTACTTTGTTGTACATTATAGATGGTTGGATGATTAGAATTTCACAATGCTGAGGCTGGAGTAACCAGCACAACTAATGGGTGTTATGGGTACTTACCTCTTTATGACACCGATGGTTTTAAAGGCTTATGAGACAGATCACTACACCTGCTCCAGCTGTTGACATCTGACACAAGAGAAGTCCCAAACCATCTGGAATAGTGTAATTGATGAGTGAAGTAGCACAAAGCCCCTGTTTACTGTGCACTTGATACCTCTGGATCCAGCATGGCTCTCCATTGTCATTTATGACCACATTATGGATGGTCATGCAATATATCATGAACTCCCACTCTGAATAGGAATCCGAAGTGCCAGACCTGCTATGTGCCATGGAAATTAACCCCAAATTACTTTTGGCATTCATGGAGCAGCTGCACACACTGGACCATCACTTTTAGGATCAGGAAACAAGCACTGACTGGTAGGATCGCATCATTATGAAGGTCAGGGGTAATTAGCAGTGGCTGCAGAATTTTTAGGTGCAGACACTGGAATTGCTTGTGGTGTTTGTCACAGCACAATGATGCAAGACACCAAAATAAGAGCTGCTTTCTCTGTAAAGGAGCACATGACCATCTCCGCGTGGAAACTGACAGTATGAGACTGCTAACCATCAGTCACAAATCAGATTGGAGTCAGGAATTCCACCATTGGGGCTCTGTTACCACAAGCATGCAGGGCTATTAATTGCCTTCTGCTATGAAGGACTGTGACTCTGGGTAATGTGCATGAAAGAATGGATGGCTTTACAGCAACTGGAGTCTCTGACTGTGCCAGAGCGACAGATAGCATGCATATCCCAATTTTGGCCCTGGACCATCTTGCCATGGAGTACATCAATAGAAACGGGTACTTTTCATGATATTGCAGACACTTGTGTTTCACTGGCATTGACATAGGGTGATCAGGAAAGGTGCATGATACTTGCAACTTCAGCAACACTGGTCTGTAAAGAAAGCTGCAAGCAGGGACTTTCTTCCAGATCATAAGTTTCCAGTGGGGGATGCTGACATTCTCATAGCAATCCTGGGAGACCCAGCATATCCCTTACTTCCATGGCTCATGAAACCTTACAGGGGAAATCTGGAAAGCAGCAAGAAGTGTTTCAACAATAGACTGAGCAGGTAGAGAGTGACCATAGAATGTGCAAATTAAAAGCTCACTGCGCTACCTTTATGGCAGGTTAGACCAAAATGAGGAAAATATTCCTATAGTCATAGAATCACAGATGATTAGAATTCAAAGGGACCTCAGGAGGTCATCTAGTCTAACCCTCTGCTCAAAGTAGGACCAACCCCAACTAAAAATCATGCTAACCAGAGCTTTTAAGCCAGACCTTAAAAACCTCTAAGGAGATTCCACCACCTCACATGATTCACCACCCTCCTAGTGAAAAAGTTTTTCCTAATATTCAACACAGACCACTCCGTTCCAACTTGAGACCATTACTCCTTGCTCTGTGATCTGCTACCACTTAGCCTAGCTCCATCCTCTTTGGAATCCCCCCTCCCCACCCTTCCAGGTAGTTTAAAGCTACTATCTAATTTCCCTCTCACTCTTTTCTTCTGCAGTAAAAAATAAGTCCAGTTCTCTCAGCCTCTCCTAACAGTTCCTGTGCCCCAGACCCTTAAATGATTTTCATTAGCTTCTGCTGGATTCTCTCCAGTTTGTCCAAATCTTTTCCCTAACAGGGACCCAACACTGGGCACAATACTCCACACGTGGCCTTACCAGTGCCAAACAGAGGGGAATAATCACTTCCATCAATCTGCTGATAATACTCCTACTAATGCAGCCCACTATAGCCTTCTTGGCAATAGGGGCACACTGTTGACCCATATCATAGAATCATAGAATAATAGGGTTGGAAGGGACCTCACGAGGTCATCTAGTCCAACCCCCTGCTAAAAAGCAGGACCACTCCCCCTAAATTATCCCAGCCAGGGTTTTGTCTAACCGAGCCTTAAAAATCTCCAAAGATGAAGATTCTACCACCTCCCTAGATAGCCCATTCCAATGCTTCACCGCCCTCCTAGTGAGAAAGTTTTTCCTAATATCCAACATTGACCTCCCCAGCTGTAATATGAAACCATTGCTCCTTGTTCTGTCCTCTGTTACCCTCGAGAACAGCCTAGCTCCCTCCTCTTTGGAGCAACCCTTCAAGTAGTTGAAGGTTGCTATCAAATCTCCCCTCAGTCTTCTCTTCTGTAGACTAAATAAGCCTAGTTCCTTCAGTCTCTCCTCATAAGTCATGTGCCCCAGCCCCCTAATCATTTTTGTTGCCCTCCGCTGGACTCTTTCTAATTTGTCCACATCCTTTCTGTAGTGGGGAGCCCAAAACTGGACACAGTACTCCAGATGCGGCCTGACCAGTGTCGAATAGAGGGGAATTATCACATCCCTCGATCTGCTGGCAATACTCCTACTGATGCAGCCTAATATGCCATTGGCCTTTTTCGCAACAAGGGCACACTGTTGGCTCATATTCATCTTCCCGTCCACCATAACTCCCAGGTCCTTTTCTACAGCGCTGCTACTTAGCTGATCGGTCCCCAGTCTGTAGCAGTGCATGGGATTTTTCCGTCCTAAGTGCAGGACTTTGCACTTGTCTTTGTTGAACCTCATGAGGTTTCTTTCAGCCCAGTGTTCCAATTTGTCCAAGTCTCTCTGGATCCTGTCCCTGCCCTCCAGAGTATCTACCATTCCCCCCAACTTGGTGTCATCCGCAAACTTACTAAGCATGCAATCTATTCCATCATCAAGATCATTAATGAAGATGTTGAATAGAACCGGCCCCAGGACCGACCCTTGGGGCACTCCACTCGTTACCGGTTGCCAACCAGACATCGAGCCATTGATTCCTACCCGCTGAGCCCGTTGATCTAACCAGTTTTCGATCCACCTTACGGTCCACTCGTCCAACCCATACTTCCTTAACTTGCCGACGAGAATGCTGTGGGAAACTGTACCAAAAGCCTTGCTAAAGTCAAGGTATATCACGTCAACGGCTCTTCCCGCATCCACAAATCTAGTCATCTCATCATAGAAGGAAATCAGGTTGGTCAGGCACGATTTGCCCTTGGTGAATCCATGTTGACTGTTCCTGATCACTCTATTTTCCTCCAAGTGTTTCAGGATGGATTCCTTGAGGACCTGCTCCATGATTTTCCCAGGGATTGAGGTGAGGCTGACCGGTCTGTAGTTCCCCGGATCCTCCTTTTTCCCTTTCTTAAAGATAGGTACTATATTTGCCTTTTTCCAATCCTCCGGGACCACCCCCGTTCGCCACGAGTTCTCAAAGATAATGGCCAGCGGCTCTGCAATCACTTCCCCCAACTCCCTCAGCACCCTCGGATGCAGTTCATCCGGCCCCATGGACTTGTGCACATCCAATTTCATTAAGTGTTCCCTAACCTGACTTTCCATCACCGAGGGCCACTCTTCTCTCCAGTTTGCATTACCCTATGTGGATCCATTATAACCCAAAGTCATAGCAGCATGCAGTGCACTCCATAATATTTGTGAAGATAAGGGTGAAAATTTCCCCCCACAGTGGAATACAGAGGTGAATCACCAGGTGGCTGGCTTTGAGCAGCCAGATATCAGGGCTATTAGAGGACATTTTGACAACGAGCACAAGTAATGTGTCTTTCTACACAGTAGTCTGCAAAGCTTTAATGTTCCACCTTGCATGAACATTTCAATGATTCCCAACCATAATTTGTAAACTGCCACCGTATATTAATTTTCAGCAATAGGAGACAATTGATTAAAATAGATTATCTTTCAGAGAGTCTGTTTTTATTAAATACCAACTAATAACACAGAAAATGCTTGGTGGGAAGGGAGTTAACAGTGAAAGACCATTTAGACTCTCATATCTGTGTGTAAGTCCAGCTATCATTTTGGAAGTTGTCCAAAGGGGTGGAATGAATGGCACCAAGATAGGCCAGAAGGTTGAAAGGAATGGGTGGAAGGATAGTGGGGTGGCCATAGCAAGCAGGTCCATATCCACTGTATGTGGTGGTGGGGGAGGGGCATGGTCAAGCATACACAAATTCTGCCTGCAGCATGATTAGAGGCTTCAACATCTCCGTTTCATCCTCTATCACTTTTTATTATCCATTCCCCTGATCCATTAAAATTCACCCCTTACTCTCCTTTCTGTTCTGCCTGTCTATTTTATAATTTCATTTAAATTCTCTCTCAATGCCTTGCATTCTTGTTTTTTGACCTCTGAGGATTGAAGCACCCCTCAAAACATGTCCTCCTTGTTGCTCCTCAGTTGTTTCCTTGTCTGGCAGAGGCTCTCCCCAGATGTACAAGGGGTTCCCCTCAAAAAGCCATATCTGTAAAAGCACAAGAAACAATAAACAGAAGCATGACTGTTAATGGGGTCATAGCATCAAATTATTATAGTAAAAATACACCTTTTTAAATACAAATCAGTTTCTCATTGCCCTTTGGCAAGCACACAGCTCAGCAAATGCCCTAAACATGGTGAGTTCAGCCTGGGGAGGAGAGGTGTTCAAGATAGTTCAAAGGAGCTGAATGTTTTTTTAAAGGGGAATCACTGCAGGTAACTAGTGACAAAACTGTAAATTCTGCCACCATTTTTCACATGCGGAGTAACTATAGCCGATCTCACTTGTTAGGATAAGCAAGGATGCAAAAGTGCATCTCCTACATGTGTGCAGCTTCAGAATGATCCCTATCCTGCTCATCTGTGCATTACTTTGGCCCCCCGTACAAGTGTTTGCTGACTGGTGCAGGAAAGATTCCTACAAGGGTCAAGAAGAGGTCCTGGCTCCTCACTATACCAGATGACCCTGTCAGCTGTTCCATCTCATCCTCCAACTTGACTTCCTTGTTCATGACTTTGTCCTTGGGGCTCAGTCAACTGTCTCTAGCTCTGCCAAAGCATCCAAGGGTCTCTTGGCAGTGGAGGATGGGTCACTGGCAAGGAGGGCATCCAGCTCCTTAGAGAAGCAGCAGGTCTTCAGCACAGCACCAGAGCAATGGTTTGAGTCCCTTACCTTCTGGGATGCCTGCCTCAACTTCTTTATCTTTGCACAGCACTGATGCATATCTTATTTGTAATTCTTCTCCAACATATCACAAGAAATCTGACTGTAGGTGTTGAAGTTCCTATGGCTGGAGCAGAGCTGGGACTTCACAGCCTCCTCTCCCCATATGCTCAGCAGATCCAACATCTCCACTGTGCTCCACGGGGGCGACCATCTGCTGCATGGAGCCGCTATTGTCAGCTGGGAAGATGTGATGTGGAGCAAATAGGAAGCAGAATTTCAAAAATTCCTGGATCTTTAAAGGGTGCGGGGTAGATGCCTGTGTACCTCGGAGTAAGGCAGTGAAGTCTGAAATGCTGAACACAGTGGTCAGGTTGTACATGCTGGGACACCTCCCGCAGGCCATTTATGGTGCCATAACCAAGTGCAGTGTCTACACAGACTCTTCGTTGATATCACTTTGCCCTAAAAAGCTCCACTTCTCTCATCGGTGGCTTTATTTGGCAAAACAGGGAAGTTTTGTAGCCAGGAGCAGCATTGTAGGGTGTACACCTCCACGGTTTTGATGACAAAAACTGACTTTGTCAACAACACTCTAGTGTACACAAAGCCTTAAACTCTCACTTTCCCCTGGCTTTAACATCCTTGAGTATGTAGTAATATCAGTTCATGAACTATTTCATACAGGAAAACCTGACACCAAAAGACTCAAAGTTGGCAGAGGCAGACTAGGGGCCGCAGCTCCCCTCCAGCCTAAGAGCCTGCCCCCTGTGGGTGGGCTGGTGCTGGGGTGGCCCTGGGGCCAGAGACTGGTTGACTCTCAGGGTGACCAGCTGACTGGCACATGCAGTGCAGCTTCCAGTGCGCCCGAAGGACATGCTGGAGGCCGCACTGCACGCCAGCCAGCCCCACCCCTGGAGTAGAGCAACCAGTTGTGCCAGCCAGCCCAGGGGCGGGGCGGGCCAGGAAAGCGGAGCCTGCCTCTTCCCTAGGGTGGCCCCTCACCCACCCCCAGCGCCAGGAGGGCAAAAAGCCCCCACATTGTCGGGGCCCTTAAGCAAGGGCCCTATAGGTCTGTGCAGGAATCCGCCCCTGCTTCCCAGTATTTCCAGTTCTCCCGGATAACTGGAGTTCAAAACTGTGTTCTTTCCTTTTTATAGTTCAGGAAGATTTTAACTGCCAATGTGACTCTTACTGTGTGTGAAACAACAAACTAGAACTTGCTCTGCAGCAACTAAACTAGCTTTACAGTTGTGAGAATGGTAAAAGAGAGGGGCCTGCTTTTTTACATATGTAATTTGGAGTTACCTGGCAACTCTCAACACACTGTACAGAGTTTCAGCCACAAAAAAAAAAACCCAAAAAAACAACAACACTGAGAAAATACGAAGAAACGTTACGCTACCACTTCAAAGATCTTTTCTTCCATTGGACAGCTCAGAAGTTATTTTAATTTTGACCCCAATTCTTTGATGTGGCCTAATCACTATTAACATGAGAAAACATTTTAAAAGCAAGGTAATTGATATCATCTAATAGTTGGTGCTGGGTGGTCTCACGTGCATGGAGGGCACCCAGTATATTTACTCTGGTTTTATTTTTAAGTTATCCTGAAAAGTCGTAGTAAGCAATGGCCATGGCCATGCTCAATGAATTCACTCAAAAAGCTATACAGTGAGAGTACATGCATGTGCATACACACTCACATACTGCAAATAGACCATGATGAACAGGCAAAGGAAAGCAATTCCATTGCGACTATTTGTTCGATCTGAGCATAATATTGAACTTTACAGGAAAGCATTAGAATTGACGACATGCACTGGGGAAGCTCATTACCTTTGTTGCCAGCTAGCAGCTTAGCAGGCAAAAAGTGAGATGAGGAAAGTTAAGAAAATAAATGACACATGAGAGCATAATGAAATTTCATCCAGAATTGTTTGCTTCAGAAGCACTGTTTTCTCGCTTAAGGCTTATTTCCAATACTGTTAGACTCCAGTGGAGCAATTCTGCAAACTGTGTAGAACTCTATGTCCACATTAAGTTTGCACTTCTTATTGTGTAATATGTATTGCTAAAAATACCACCAGCAACCTAACCGCTTGGGACAAGTTTATATAGGTTAGCAATAATCATCTCTGTAAAATTTATCATTACAATGGAAAAAACTCCACATTGGCCAGGGCAAGTCTTTCACAAAATATAATGGTATAAACTGCCACCTTGGCAAAGTGTACAGTAAACCCAACACAAATCTATTGCATAATTTAGTATTTAGATAAAATCTGCATTGGTAGCATGATGAACTGCTCTAGCTTCCATCTGTTGTCAAAATAGGAAAGATTTTAATTTAGAGATTCGGTATTAAATTACAGTAATCTCAGTCCACTAAATCTGTTCTTGTACAAGTATTAATTTCCAGTAAAAAGAAGCCAACGCATTGGCCAGGGAAAGGTTTGGATTTTCAGGGGACACAGTGCTAATTCCATTTTAGCGTGATAGTAATACATTTCTATTCTATATGAAATTCTTGTCTTTGTAATGGTAATAGAGTTGAAATAAAGCAGCAAAAACTTAATAGGTATCTTCAGGTTAGCAGATTACATAATGAATATTTATAATTATTAGCCACCCAGTCTGTGGGCAACTAAAACTTTTTTTTAATAACTTGCTCTTAACACAGCACAATAAATATTTATCAAAAATCATCCTTGGCAATACCTACTGAACAGTCCCAGAATAGTGTCAATATCTTTTCCATCCATTCCTTCAATCTTTATTTTTATACTTTAGTAATTATTTCTGAGACTCTATTTCTTTTTTCCTCCCCCACAGCTGGACACTTTTTCTACTCTGCTGCTCAGAGGCACTGGTAATTTCAAAGGGCCAGGTTACATGCAGTCTGATGTACAGTTAGCATAAAGTAATTTCAAAAGTCTTCTACAGTTTTATTTGTCTGTAAGGTATTTTTATACAGTGTATATAAACAGATAAATATGAAAAGCCCATACAAAAAGTATATTTAATATCTAAAAAGTACTGATACTGCATTTGATTTGACACTTGGATTTCAATACTTCTTAAATTAAAGGGACAAAGGCAGGTCAAATCTGACACCAACAGAAGTAAAAGCAAGTTTTGCAAAATCTAAGATCAATAAAATATGTCTCTGACTTAATTCCCATGACCAAAGTGTATTAAGTGTTCCCCTATAGTGTCTGCAACCCCAACAGCGTAGCACTGTCCTAGTGCATGAAATCCTAACAGATAACAACCCATTAGCTAGTCTGTTTTCATTGTCCATCTTGAGAAAAATACCAAAACAAAATATCTAACTTACACAAAAGTAACTTTTACTAAAAATTCTCAATTTCATGGTTTAATAGGTTTAACAGAAAAAATATTTTAAAATTAATTCTTAGATCATTATAGCAGCCCCTTACGTTTTTAAGCAGATCACAAATCAACATAAAAGCTTTGGAAAGGGCATTTGTTTTCACATTACATGATATCCTTCAAGCGAAAACATTTTAGATAAATGTTTTAAATCAAGCAGAACATTGCACTGCACAGTGAATTGAATCGTTTCTATAGCTCTTATAACATACAGAAGTTTCCCCCATACAATGGCTCGACATTTTATATAAATCCCCAATCCTGCAAACATATGCATGTAAGTCCCATTTAAATCAACACAACTAAGTTGCATGTAAAATAAGGCAACCACATAAGTGTTTTCAGGAATGAATCATGCTGCAGGAGAATTAAGTGAAACAGAGTTGTTCTTTGTCTCTTTAAGTGTCTATTTGTTTGCAGGGAAGAAGGGGGGGGACGGTTTGGTTTTTGTTTTTTTTTTAAATAAAGACCTACCAGGAGATGCCAGCACAATTAAAACAACTAGAACCACCACCCTTCACTCCTTTCTCAGATAATTTACCTTCATCCTATAATTAAAGAACAATCCAAGGCATTAATTTTACACTGACAGTTTGAGTTCTTATCTACAGGAAACATTTAAGGTATTTGCTATTCAGTCAATTCATCATTAGTATGTGGTTTAGTTCAGATAAAAGTTCAATTTATTGTCAATGAATAAGAATAGCCTAATTCTGCACCTCCTTACTCAGGCAACTCCCCTCTTCCCCACACACATTTCAATAAGGGTGTTATCTGAGTGAAGATTGCATGATTGGGGGCAAATAATTCTGATGTGTAAAAAATATGTGTAGTTTTCTACAAAAATAATTTAGCAAAGTACAAATTTGCAAAATTATACCATTGACCGTGGTGAAACTGTGAAAACAGAGCATTACAAGTTGCATTCTGTTTGGTAATGTAATCAAATACTCTGACCCTTGCAGTTCTGAATATTACTCGTGTCCTCTTTCTGAAAGGTTAAACATTCAGTTCACTGTGCAATCTCGTAGACCATTCACAGATTTATGGACCTACAGTCTTTTGTTAGGGTCAAAAAAATCCACATGGTTCTATCCTGAAAAATGACTTCATAAAAATAGCGTTCAGCAGTCTCATATGTATTGCATTTTACTGGTTAAGAAGTCTGCTCAGTTTGTTGGGTCCCCCTCCCCTCCCCTTCTAATAAAGTTCCAGCCTCTCAAAGTCTTTTGGGGCTCAAAAAACAAAGCTGAATATCTCTCAGTTGAAGCATTACTACCAGCACTACAGGTTCTGCACATAATGCTAATTACACCTGTCCATGCCAACACCTTTGAATGTCATTTAGGTTGGTACACGTCTAACCAAGGTTGTAATCTAAAGAAAATGGGTTTTCAAAGGGGTAGTTCAGAGCTGCATTTGGCCAGCAGACCTTATATTACTAGTGATGGTACTGAAATAAAAGAACCTAGCTTGCACATCAGAATCTGGCACAGCAGTTAGATAAACATTCTTTTCACCTAAAAATTTGAAATGAACATAATCGAGAAACCATGAATATGGAAGCGTCCAATGTTATTTTTACGAAGTTATTTTTTGATATACAACTGCACTTGAAGGCAAAATTACTTTAGTGAGATTTTTGCCTAAGTAAGATTGCAGGTTTGGGCACAAATTTGATAGTGATCACTAAAAAAAAATCATGTTTCACAGCTCTTATTAAACTATACAGAAAACATCATTTAAAAAGAAATATAATCAAGACAGTGCATTTAATAACCAATTTTGATGATCATAATATAAGTTACAAACGATTTTGAAAATATTACAAGTAAACATATAGTTTTGTTCTGCAACACACACTAGTCTTCTTCCTGCTGTGTCTCAAATCGTTCCATTAAAGCCCTAAATACATTTCCTGGTATTTTCTGATGTCTGTCTATTAGAGACTGGACTGCAGCCTTTGCCTGTTAACACAAAAAGAAATTGCAAGGAAATTAACTATTCTTTATATATGACACTAATGGCAATACAGCAATTCAGAGAAGAGTTTTGAATCCTACTAAAAGACTCCAAAATCCAGGGTGCAATATCTACTTTTAAATTAAAACCAGGGGTTTTAGGTGGGTGTGTGTACATGTTTCCTTTTTCAAGGAAATCACTTGCAATGTATTCCTTTGCAGATACCAGTGATCCCTGATCTCTCCTTGATAAGCAAATATACTATGTACAAATGGCAAAGAAATAGTGAAAAGTACTTGACAGCTCACCTAAGGTTAAGTATATAAAGTTTCCATTAAAATAGAAAGAAATTAAGCTAATGATATCTCGCAGCTATTACGATGGAAAAATGTACCCTATAGTACAGGGGTCGGGAACCTATGGCTCTCGAGCCAGATGTGGCTCTTTTGATGGCTGCATCTGGCTCGCTGCCAAATCTACCCGCCGGCCCCCACCCCTGCTGCAGCCTGCCCCATGCGTCCGGGGCAGCGGGGTGGCCGCGGCCAGGGCAGGCTCCCGGTCTCCCACCCGCCGGCCGCCTCAACTTCCCCGCCCGAGCCGACCCCGCCCCGCCCCCATTCGGGTCCCCACCGGTGCTCCCTCCCAGCTGCAGACTCCTGCTGCGGCCGGCTGGGGAGATTCAAATCTCCCACCCTGAGCATGCGCAGAGAGAGCGTGCTCAGGGTGGGAGTGGCCTGGCAGAGAAGCAGCTCTGCCGGCCGTCCCTGCACCTCCGAGCCTCCGGCCAGGTAAGGGGGCTGGGAAGGGGCTGGAGGGAGGCCTGGGGCCAGGGCCGGGGCCGGAGGGAGGCCTGGGGCTGGCGCCGGGGCCGGAGGGAGCGGGGCAGCGCGGGATCAGCGGGGCAGCGCGGGGCAGCGCGGGATCAGCGGGGCAGCGCGGGATCAGCGGGGCAGCCGGGATCAGCCTCCGGGGCTGGGGTCTGCTTTCCCCCCCCCTCCCCCCACCGGCGGCTTCCTAGGGCGGCTTTCTTTCTTTCTTTCTCTCTCTCCTTTGCTTTCCTTCTCTCTCTCCTTCTCTCTCTCCTTTGCTTTCCTTCTCTCTCTCCTTCTCTCTCTCCTTTGCTTTCCTTCTCTCTCTCCTTCTCTCTCCTTTGCTTTCCTTCTCTCTCTCCTTCTCTCTCTCTTCCTTTCTTTTTCTTTTTTCCTCTTTTTCTTTCTTTTTTCTCTCTCCCTTCCTTCCTTCCTCCCTTCTCTTTTTCCTTCCTTTTAAAAAAAACCCAACCTTTAAAAATTAATTTTAATTAAAAACCTTTTTTAAAGGTTTTTTAAAAACCTTTCTAAAATTAAATTTCAATTAAAATATTCAAATTCAATTAATTAAAACATAAAATGCACACATTTACTTGTATTTAGTTTTAAACATATTGTATGGCTCTCACGGAATTACATTTTAAAATATGTGGCGTTCATGGCTCTCTCAGACAAAAAGGTTCCCAACCCCTGCTATAGTACATTGCTTATCTGAAGGTCTCAGCGGGGTCCCGGAGGCTTGGGGCTGCCTACCCTTGTGGGGCCCCCAATGCACCCCAGTGCTGGGGGGGTGGAGTCAGAGGCTCAGGAGCCCTGGCTAGTTCTGCGGAGGGGGTTGGAAGGCCGTGGTCAGTGCTGCCATGGCGATTGGGGGGGGGGGAGGCGGTGCAGGCCAGCATAAGCCAGTACTGCTGCTGGAGGCTGGGGAGGATGGGTCAGAGGCTGTGGTACTCCTGCCCTGCCCCAGACTGGCTGGTGAGCAGACCAGCCAACCCGGGGGCTGGGCAAGCAGACTGGAGGTGAGTGGCAGCAACTCAATGCTCAGGCTGACCGGGCCACATTTTTGGGGGACCGTGGCGCCTCCCTTTAGGCCAGGGCCAGGGGCTGCAGCCTCTAAAGCCCCTGCCTTAATCCAGCCCTCAATTTCAGGGGATACCTGAACCCTTTTGATTAATTGGTAAAACTGTCATGGCTGATTGTCCAGCAGGTTTTGAAGTCTGCTTTTAGGATTGGAAAAAATAAGGGCAGGCACTAAGCAAAAAGACTTCAAAGCCTGATGTATAATTGAAAGGAGTTGTACATAGCAAGCCTCCTTTTCCAAAGCCCACTAGCTCTGCAGCTCTATAGGACAAGTGCTTTAGACAAACCACAGGGAAAATTTTCTGAGCTTTAGTTAAATAGGGTTCAGATACTACAGTCAAATATTTATTAGCCATGTCATCCTTAAATATATTTAAGGAGAGCAAACCAGATCATGAGACCAACCAACCTGATACTAGCATAATCAAAGTTTTCATAAGATAGTGAAAGATCTCTTTTCAGAATGTTTATTTTATAAGTACATATTTAAATAACTTCTGATTATGGACTTATAATTGCTGTTGACTGCACCATTCATACCTTCTAGTCCACCAAAGATCTCTGGGCCTCTCTGTGCACCCTCACAGGCTATAATTATGTGAACATAAAGCAGTAAGAGACTATAAAATACAAAAAGATAACTAATCATCTGTCTATGACAACACAAAATTTGAAGAGCTAATGCCTGTTGTGTAGTTCTCAGGGAGACATTTAAGGAAAGCAAGAATTAGACGTGTAGCTGGTGGGAGGTGGAGAGATCACTTTGCTTTCATTTGTTTTTTATTTTCGGATAATGTCCATAATTCTCAGTAACTGAGCTGGTGAGTTGAGATTTTAGGCCATATCTACATTAGAAAATTGTTCTGCAGTAAGTCTTTGCGCTATACTAAATGTGTTCTATTTATAGCGCAATTGTGCCTTCATACAGTGCTTCTTATAACGCAAAGGAGTGTCCACACTGTTCTTTGCAATTTCCGCAAGGAAGAGCATTGAATTGTGGGCATGTATCCCACTGTGCCACTCGTCAGCTTCCAGCACTAGGGACCCTGGGTAGAAGGAAAGGAGCACTGAACACTTTGGATAAATTTAAAGTTCCCCTGGGATGCTGTGTTTCCTTGTCATCATTCACTGTAGCTACTAGCAACTCGTTTTCCAAAGTTGCCACAGGATAACAGGAAAAAAATTCAAAAGTTCCCAGGACTCACAGGAGGGAGGGGGCTACTCACATCAGAGCAGCGGAGTCCAAGTGGAAGCCTGAGTGGTCAGGCTTGGAATTCTGGGACACTTCCGGAGGCCACTTATTGTGGAAGAAAGTTCTGTCAGCGTTCACACACATTATAGCGCAAGGACTGTTCCGCAAAAGGCATTATGACTCTCGCACAGGTGGTATTATTGTTCTGGTATAACAGGGCACTTGTAACGCAACAAGGAGCATACAGGTGTGTGTGGTGGGCTTGTTTTTCCGCAATAAGATGTCTTATTCTGCAATACCTCTAGTGTGTACAAGGCTTTAGTAGTTTTATTTTACATGAGCCAAGAGTTAGGAGGACCTCCTTGGGACAAATGTCCATGACTACCATGACCAATACTACATTAGGCTAGAATTCATACCAGAACTTATGAAAAGCAGTCTTTCTGATCCAAATAAACACCAACCACTATTTCAAGGGGCCTAGAACCTACTTCCTTACCCTCACTTTGTATACTATGGCTATTAGCATAGGTACAAGAATCAAACAATGCAGAAACCTATCATGAATTCTGACAAAAAAGGATATAACAAGTATGGATGTTTGTTAGTGGACCTCACTGAGCTACAGAACAATTAAATAGCACACTCCAAGATAAAAATCACTAACTTGAAAACAAATACTTCTAGTATCTATATAATAAGCTTCCAGGATTGCCATTTCATCTGGTGGTACTTTGAAGTGAAGAGTTTCTGCTGAGTCTCTGTGAAAGGATGGAAATAGCTAGAAGCCTGGTGAATAGGTCTTTCATTTAGAATATCACCGAGTTTGGGATTTGTGATCTGTTACTGTCCACTTAAGTTCTCAGCCATTCTGACTTCACAAATTACACCTACATGACAGCCAAGAATCCTAGGCTACTGTGATATCACCAACCTTACGCTACCGCTAATTTGCACAGAATAATTTCATAGGCTAGGAATAAGATTGCACAGATGGTGATTCTGCTCGCCCAACTACCACAGCTCACCAGGTTCAATCATCATTTTGATTCACAATCTCTTACTATCCAATTCATGATTCTCATCCCCTTTTTTGTCTCCTTAAACACACTCAGGGCTTTCTGAGAACAGGGACTTTCAGCTGCTGGTATTTTAAATACTGATTATTTCAATATCCCAAACAGGAAAAAACCCCAAAACCTTACCTTTTCAGACAGCTCTGCTGCATTTATATTTGGATCATATGGAATAAGATCTCCAATATATGTACGAAATTTGACTGGAAACCCTCCATATAGAGGAACGACAGGCAATCGAAGACGTTCATACATCAACCTAAATATCCCTGGTTTTTAGTTAAAAAAAAATAATTTAAGTTTTTAGGAGGTACTAAATATATTAACTTGTAAAGTAACCTAGACCCCTGACCTCAAGCTCTCAAATTAACAAAAGTATCATTGAAGCACTATTCCACCCTCAGTTTTCACTTTGGAAAAATGGAAGAGTCACTACTAAAGCAAGAATAACCTTCACCGTTGGCCTGGAAGGGACCTTTTAAGGTTCTCTCCTAACAACAGCAGATGTGCAGCAGGAAGTAATCCAGTGGCTGCCACTGAAAGGGCAAGGGGAGGTGCTCAAGATAGATGGGAGTTCAGATTAGTAGACAGCCTCCTCGAAATCTTGTGGAAGGGGGATGACTGGAGGGAAGAAAGTGTACACACAGGACAGCATCCCGTCCTCTGAAATATCTAACAGGAGAAAAGGAACCAGGCTCCCCTAAGAAACCCTCCTCAACCCATAATAGTTATGAGCACAAGTATCTTTATAAAGACATCTCCAAAACAAATCCCTACCAAAGTAAAATGCTTAACTGCACACTCCCTCCACCCTACCCCTGGGGAAAACGATGAGAAGAGAATGAACCACACATGACAGATGTTAGACACATTGCTCAACACATTACTGAAAGATGCTCAGATATTATGGTGCGGGCAATATAAGAACTTACAGAAGAACAGTCTAGACTATAGAGTTGAAATAGCTACCTGCATTTCAGGGATTTGAGGTCTGTTGGGAAAGGAAAGAAGTCCTTCAATCTGAAGAGGCCTGGGCGGAAGAAGGGAGCTGTACACACTAAAAAACTACTACTCTTGTCCCCACCACGTGGAAGGTCGAAGGGCCATCCTGCACTAGAGTGTAGATGGCATATTTTATTTGTATTTATAGGAAGAAAAATCAGATGTGTCAGTCCTTAGTAAATGGCCTCCATCATGTACTTATTTATTTTACCTCCCCCCCCCCCCAAAATAAAGCACCTATCCCAAGGTCACCAGAGTGGAGCCCTCTCAAAGCTCTGATAGTACTAGACTCAGGACCTTAGACTAGCACTTGGTCTAACAGTGTTAAGGAATATGAATCATCAGTGACTGGGTTATTAAGTCTTGTGTACAGAGCTTAAGAACTAAGAAAGTCCAAATGTAATGAAAAAACTGATTAGTAGACACAAAAGGAGAAAATACACAAATAAATTAAGTAAATGTCTCTACCATATCTACTAATCCTGCTGCAAACAGCAGGAAAGATATTAGATCAAAACAGTTTCAATGCTGAGAAGAACTGGGGTTAACTACCAAGACAGTACAGATTGCAGCACTTCCACGGATGGAGCTTTTGACAGAAGCTAGGTTTGATCCTGTATCATTAGAATTACAGAGGACAGCACCATGGGTAAGCTAGCATCTTTCTAGTGAAAAGAAACTCCTGGGTTTCATTCCCAGTGATTCTTTCCTGTGCCGGTGTCTCTCCTATGCTGGTAGCAGAGCTCAGTGGTCTAAAGCACTGGTCAGGGGCTCCAGTCTCTTTAGGGGTGTGGTTTGAAGCCTACCTTTACCATGTGCCATCTGGTTAGACTAGATCAGGGATAGGCAACCCCCGGCGCATGTACCAACAGTGACACACAAGCCCATTTGAAGCAGCACTCGGCATCCTCTGTGGCGCCACAGAAATTGCCACTCCTGCCACCAAAAGACACTCCAAGTGGCTTCTTTCTGGGGCAGCTGCAGTGCAGAGGTCCCTGCCATGTCCATGCCCCAGGCATACTGTATAAAGAAGCCGCCCAGAGTGGCTCCTCTCTGTGGTGTGCCACCACCAAAGGAGTGATTCCAGACAATTTCTTTCCATAGTATGCCTGGGGATAGGGATCACCAGGCACACTGCTGAGAGGAGCCCCTCCAGGTGGCTTCTTTCCACGTGTGGGCCGTCGGCACCAGCTGAGGGTCAAGGAGGAGGGGCCGGCACAGAGGTTGGGAAAGGTTGCCAACCCCTGGACTAGATAATCGTAACAGTCTCTTCTGTCCTTGGCATATATGAAAAATGCATCAGTTAATGGCTGTATATCTAATGGAGAACATGTGGCTAACTTGCATGTCTCGATTTGAATCCTGGGCTCTCAGTGCCCAGAATTTGGCTTCATATCACAGTATCACAAGAGAAGACAGCTTTTTGCCTGTAGTGCTGCAAAACAGCAGAAGGACCTGCTGTGGCTGAGGCAGAATGTGGTACACAGACACATGTGACTGTTGTAATAGTCCTCTTAACTCAAAGGAGGTGGGAGAGCCTGGAGGAGAGGTGTGTCTTATACACCTACACTTGTGGCTCAACAGGGACCTGGGCATCTAGCTCAGTGGCACCACCTTTTCAAACTACTGTACACCATACAGGACTTTTGATTTATTCTGCATATCAAGTTCCACCTCACTTAAAAAAATAACTGTTTACAAAAATCAGACATAAAAATATAAAAAAGTGTCACAGCACATTAGTACTGAAAAATATTGTACTTACCTTTCAGGGTACAGTATGTACAACAGGATAAACGAGTCGCTGTCTGCATGAAATTTTAATTTGAGCAGATTTCGCTAGCACTTTTTATGTCGCTTATTGTAAAACCAGGCAAACATCTAGGTGAGTTGATGTTTGCCAGGAAGAACTCTGCATATTCACAAGGGTACGTGTACCCCTGCTTGAGAACCACTGATCTACCTGCCCCTAAGAGCAGTCTGTTTAGATTTCTTATGTCTGTTCATGTGCATGTGTGTTTTTGAACAACTGAAGGGGGAAGTGTAAGTGGAATGAGGAGCAGAGCGCGTATATATTTTCTGCCTGATTAGCAAACTAGAGATGGATTAAAATTAAGTTGAGCTGTTTACATTCCTCCCCCCCCCCCCCACCCCTTTAAATAAATGTAGGCAACATTAAAAATCATTTTTTTGCAAATGCTCTAAAGGAACAGGAAGTCCGGTGTCAATCACTAAAGCTGGTCTACCTCCCAGCAGAGAACAGAAATCCTGCAGTAGGCATAGCAGACACGTTTAATATAGGAGAAATATCTTATTTTAAAAACTTCTTCTTGCACATTCAGTAACAGGTTCCTTTATAAAGACCTGTGACTATGCATAGAATAATTTAGTTTATCATCTGATACAATGCTAATGCCAGCATTAACATTTGACAGTACACTCCCACTTCAGTTTATACCATTAAAGAAGAGCAACACGCCCAGAAACAAGACTGCATAACAAATCTAAACACAGATTTGAAAGAGTATTTCTATTGAGGTAAGGAGATTGGACACATACAGAAAATTTAAAATAATAGAAAAATAGATATTTGATATCTTACTTATTCCTCCTAATGTCCTAATTCCTTCCCGAACGTTTTGTGTGAACATAGGAATGATGGGCTATGGGGAAAAAAGAAAAGTAAGAATTTAATGAAAATGTGGAAGGCTGTTTTACATGGCATTTATTTGAAAACAAATGTGTAACTTATCTGAGAAATAAATTTGGCAGGACAGTTGATATTTCAGTGAGCAACACAGAGTTCTACAAGCTATTTTACCATAGCACTGAAAGGTCCAAATTAGAAGATACCACCTGCTAATAAAGAGTTAGTACAATTAGTATATTTCAGTTAGTCAACCTTTTTAAAGGCATGCATTGCTTTAGAACCCAGCAGCACTTAGACTGTGACCCTGCACACGTACGACTTTACTTGGCTGAGACTTAAATAATCAGTGATATGTGTGCAAGTGTTTGCAGTAATGGGACTTTAGTGTGCTTGATGAATACAGGTATAGTCAATGTTATTGCCTCAGACCTAACTGCAACTGAGCAGAACACTATTAATAGCAATATGAAAAATCATTTGCTAGGGCAAACTATGAAGAGCTATGTTAACATTTAACTTTTTTGCTCCATATCTTGTTAATGGTGCTGTAGAAATTGACATAAGGTTGTCAAATTTACAAAGCTTTTGGAGGCACTGTTATGAGTTATTTAATCTCAAATTATAATTTCATTTATCATACATCCACCATCATAAATATTCAAACAATTCAAATATTTAAATGCCCTCTCCAATGTCAAGGTGTCAGTTTAGTGGACTCTTCCTCAGTGATTTGAAATCTTATCCCCACCCTTTATAAGGCATACAAATGACACATTTGTCCAGATGCAATAAATGGAGGGCTGCAAAATCTTGCTGTTAGTCACTGCAAATATAGCAAAATTAAACTTCTGTATAAAATTGAGCAATTAGTCTCACATCAGAAAAGAATAGAGAATCACTTGCCTAAGTGGATGGTAACAAATACTGTTAAATATTAAAATGACTCTGGATATTTAAATAATGTTAGCCTGCAAGTTTTAAGGGAGGATTTTTTAAGCATACTGAACCAGTTTATATGACAAGATATATAGGAAAATTCAGATACAGACAGCATTGAAATAAGGACACTCCAAGAAGGGAACAGTGATACTGAGGTTAATATATTTGATCTTTTAACTGAATGACTTGAGCTTTTACCATGCTTGGGGTGCATGTTCTTTCAGTCTACAGAATAGAAGATATTCACTCGTGTGTATGTGCATGTGCACACGGACACACACCTACACAGTGTTAGCTAGCATTTGCAGCTGCATATGACCATCCTCCCTCTCATCACTACGACAGTCTTTTAGTTACATGTTACACTTTAAGAAACGATACACCAATACTACACTACATTGATATTAAAAGCTTGTGACATGAGCTTGTGGAAAATATAAGCTAGAGAATTTCAATACAAGACAAAAATTAAATTTAAAAAATACATGTTTAGTTATATTAATTATTGCTTTGAGAAACAGTTTAAAGCATTAAAATAATGAGCTACAATTTAGTGTTGTGACTACAAATGAAGAAAATAGCCTATTTATAGAACACAGGTCCTCAAACTTTGCTATATTAGGGATCCCATTCTAATAGTGTGTCTCATGATTCCACACCCTCTTACAGCTACACAGACCACCTTTCCTTTATGATAGCACAGCACTGCTTTGGAAAACGCAGCAGTTGCTTACATGATGGAAGAGAAACATTAAGGAATGATTTTAACCTGTTTTTCAATGTATTCAGCTGTGGAGACTACATTACCTCAAATACACGTGACCAACCATCTCTCTGCAAACCACTAGGGACCACAATATGAGAACATATGATGACCAAATTACTGAAATAATGCTTTAAAGGAAAGTGAACTTGTAAGAAATTGCTATAACTGGGCCATTATTACAGAAGATACTTGACATGTATCTAAAAATATTAGATTTGGAACAAGTTATCAGATTATCATAATATATAGAGAAAAGGGTAGAATTAAAGTTATACATTAACCTAATTTTTGTATATATATTTTCTTATTTGAATGTTTAAATTCATAACCTTAAAATATTGACATAGTTTCTTATTTTGAGAAAAGTTAGAAGAAAAGTCTTCAAAAGCAGGCTGATCTAAGTGACTTAAAAGAGCAGCATGTCAAACAGATGCTAAGCTGAAGTGGGGAGGAAGTATTCAGCTTATGCAACTCTCCCTACCATAGGCAATTTGCTAATTCTTTTCTTTGTTTTCTTAGGACTTGTCTACACAGGATGTAAGTGCAAACTAAGCAAGGTGTGACTTTAAAATTCACAACCTATTATGCACTAACTGCCCATGTGGACACCCTTAGTATGCAGTAAAAGGAAGGTCTGGTTTATCTTAGGCTATACACACACTACAAACTTGTCCTGCAATAAAAACTATTGCGGGACAAGAAAAGTCCTATATTTATAGCACATTGGTGTGTACACACCTGCTACTTAAATCGCAAAGGAGCATTCACCATGTGAACGCTCCTTTGCGATACAAGAGCAGTGCATGGTGGGTACCTGCCCCACCATGCACTGCCCACAGCCAGCCCCCTAGCTCAGCCCCGGGACTTCAGATGGCGGCAGGGGCTCCTGTTGCAAAATATGGATAGACCAATTCAAATCAAAACCGATACTGAAGGTAGATGTGAGGGGCAAGATGGGGCAGTATTGCCAACCACAAGCATTAAAAAACCTTGAGTCATTACTCCCCTCCGAAATAATAAATGCAGGGTTCTTTTTATCTACCTCCAGCTTGTTTGAGCTATTTAGCTGTCATGTTGCCAAGCTTTTCTCTGCAACTAGGAAGACTACATATACATTTTTCTAAATGAAATCTGAGACTCCAGGAACTGAGGCTTTACAACACTGACAGAGAGAAACCCAGAACTACCAGCTCTGGCTAGTGGTTCATCTGGGGAAAAAAAAAAAATCAGTGATTTATTCCTGGAAAGACCATTAACTCTTTCCTGCCTGGTCCAGTGTGCATTTGTGTACACCAAAGTTCCAGCCAACTGTAGAATGAAAAGGGCTCTGCCACAGATGAATTACTAAAACAGTTATAATTCAGACACATGGTACACCTACGTGACTAGTATGTGGTTGGTCCCATACAAATCACTTTAGATACCTATTACAGCTAACACACAGCTAACCCAAGGAAGGCCTATATCAAAGGACTGCAACTACCTTTCCATTTATACATTTTAGTTCTTGGGTCAACTACTACTGTAATCATTCTTATACTCTGCATAATATTTGTGTAGATTAATAATTTGTATGCAGTAAAGAAAAACTATTTCAAGTATATTTAAGTGTGTAAGTATATTAAATTCATTTTACACCTTCTAATAAGCACTTTTCAAGCTGTGTTGCCATCACAAAGACAAAGTTTGGGAAGAAAGGGACACTGAGTTTGATTTGGTCTCTGTCATCCCATATACATTGCTTCTTCTGCACAGACTCTAATATCACTATGGGAATTGTGCTTTGAAACCCTCTGATCAAAAGCCAAGCAAGGAGAGGAAAGAGAATTATACAAGTTAGGTACAAAAGTTGTGGAGAGTTTATTTATGATACATCTGTAACCTATAAGCATTTGCTTTACTGTGTTGAGAAAAATAGCTTTAATCCAAGGGCAAATCCTAAAAATCTAACTGTCTTTGCTTCTGATCTATGATCCTCCACACACACTCACCACTTTTGCATCAATGGCCACTTGAGCAAAGCCTGTACGATTACCCCACATAAGAACATAGGTTTCATCACTAAAGAGTGCTTCTCGAACTCCACCAGGTGAGATAGCCACCAAATGACCACTCTTCAGTGCTTTAACACATTCTTCCTTTGGTCCATGCATAACACCAAACGTATCAAGTAAAAGTTTAAAACCTGAAAGATACATGTAAAATATAAGTTATTAACAAAGACCATTTAAGACTTGTTGCATAGCTACTGATGCCACACATTCTCAAAACAAAATATATTGGCCAAGATTTTCAAAACTGACTAATTATTTGGGGTACCCAACCTGAGATGCCTCTAAAGGGCCTGGTTTTCTGAAGATGTTGAGTATACATTTTCTGAAAGTCAGGTCCATTTAGAGGCCACCCCTTTCCCGACACCATCCCCCCCAATCACTAGTAGATTCTTTTTTTAAAAAATGTGGTCAATAAAAGTCTAAATTTTAAAGGACAGTTTTTAAACATCTATGTATATCATATCTAATCAAGTTAAATTCTACTCCATAATCAGTAATAACAACTTAAATCAAAGAAATCAAACCAACGAAAACACAGTGATGTCTTTGAGTAGGTTCAGCTATGATATAGAGATTATTTAACAATGTAACCTCCTTGCCAATTCATATTTTCCAAATGTAGGTAGATTCTAACCAAATCCACCACTGTGATGGATTGGAATTGTTTAGAGTTCTGTCCTTCAGTAGCCAAAGGGCAAGTTGATAAACGAAGGAAAGAAAACAGAGAACTTTCAGCATTCTGAGTTCCAAGCCTCTGCAGGAATAGGCTCTACAGTTTACAGTAACAATAGCTAAACATACTTGACTAAATTTTTACCAAGAAAGAAAAATATGGTGAGCCTAAATGTATGTGTTCACATTAGATTCAACTTGGTATCCAGCATGTTTTATAAGTCTTGCATTATGTCATACTCAAGTTAAAATTATGCAATCTTCTCCAAGCTTGCGTCATCTTGGAATAAATGGAGTTGCTGTTTGTGCTACATCCTTGAATTTCAACTATTTAAGTCACACACCCAACTATACAGAAAGGCAACAACACTAGATAAATCAAACTTTACCACTGCCACATCCCCTTTGCAATGCAACCCTAACTCTACATCTTCTGGAGCTGAAAATAACCACTGGGAAAGATCTAATAATGTGATGCAGCAGTTAACAAGCTACTAAAGGAAACAGTGTATTCTACATCTCTTGAAGACTTCAAATAAAGATGGATGCCTTTCTGGAAGATACTTTTTCGACAAACACAAGTTATTAGCTTCAATATAGGAACATCTGCATGAAGTTCTGTTGCCTGTGGTGCAGAGGAGGTCAGATCAGATGATCTATGGTAAGTAGAAATGAGGAAGGACTAATGGAATACACCTCTCTCTCTCTCTGTGAGTGAGTGAGAGTGAGTGTGAGAGTGAGTGTGTGTGTGTGTGTGTCAGTCATTCCACAGATTGATTCACAGCATTTACCTTCATGAACTCCAGTTGCATTCATTATATTAGCTATAGCTCTACTGAATGGCAGAGGGATTAGCTGGAGTAGTTTGGCGGACCTGCCACTATGATAGGAAAACTGATACATGCGTACCTTAAGGATTCAAATATACATCATTTCAGCATGGAATTTTCTAGGCTGTATCAGCAAAGGTGCATAGGAATATTCTTGCTGTGTGATCCATGTGACAGTCATCTCTGGGACTCAGTGAGGGACAAAGTAATGTCTCAGAAGGAATCCTCTATATAAGGAATCCTCAGGGTGGTTAAATTTAGCAAGTCTAGGATAGACTGTAGGAAATGGACTCAGCATTTTAGTGCAGATATACTTCCTGTTTTCTATGCCAAACCTAAACCCAACTTTTGGCTTAGCTTATATTTTTTAAAATCTTAAAATTGCATGAAAAAACTATGTTTATGAAAAATAAATGTACATGTAAAATAAGATGAAATGGATAAGCTCAGGAAGTATAGGTCCATCAATAGCTATTAACCAGGATGGGCAGGAATTGCTGTTTGCCAGAAGCTGGGAATGGGCAATGGGACAGATCCCTTGATGATTAAATGGTCTGTTCACTACCTTTGAAGCACCTGGCATTGGCCAATGTCGGAAAACAGGATACAGAGCTAGATAGACTATTGGTCTGCCCCAGTACAGCAGTTCTTACGAAGAGGTAAGGTTCCTAGAGTATCATGAATTCAACTATATTGCACATGTAGTTTTATATTTATTTGTATTAAATGTGTAGTTTAATATATTATTTATGTTACTCTAAAACATACAAGATGGTGATGGTGGCTGTCTTAAGATTGCTTTGTCTTCACTGAACAACTCCAACGCTGTATGAAGAACAATTCAAGCATCTGACAAAATGGGATTTTCTCCCACAAAAGCTCATGCAATAAATAAATTTGTTAGTCTTTAAAAGTGCCACCAGACTTTGTTTGTTTTGCTGAACTAGACTAACACGGCTATCCCTTTGAAAACATAGGACAGTGAACTTTTACTCAAATATTTATTCAACAGGGCATCTCCTCAATTGGAAGGAAGGACGTCTCATAGAAAATTTTGCCATTTACTCAAGGAAAAAACAACAACAACAAAGAAGACTTCTGGGGGAATCTGTATCACACCAGCTAAAGTATGCTAGCATTTTAGGTTACTTTAATATAAAAAGTTAGTTTCATGAATTATCACAGGCTTCCATATTAACCCTCTTTAACTTCCTCTATAGTAGTGCTCAGAAGGACCTCAACCTTTAGACCTCACATAGGCTTATCTACTCTATTGCGGAGGGCCAATCTTTCATGGTCCATCCCTCCTGCTGCCATTCTGGCATTGCGCCAGGTCCTCATCCTTCGCCTTGTGGGTGGTGGGCCCATGAAGCAGCCTTTTCAGGCTAAGCCCAGCCAGATTACACAGGTTGCCCAGCCACCAGACACGTGCCTAACACCACCCCCAGGTCTGGCTCCAGGAGTGGGTAAAGTGCCTTTGCAGAAATAAGGCAACAAGGATAGACATGGCGTGCCCAGAGATGTAGAAATCACTGGACAAAGTCAGGATGTTGTGGTTAGCGCGCCTCTTCAGTGTTGCATGGAAGACAGCTGCAATACCTCAGGACTGGCAAACTGAGGTGGTGGTCTCAATCTTTGAGAAAGGAGATCAGATGGGGGTAATAATGAGGGCAGGGGAAATCACATTTCTGAGCCTTTCTGGCAAAGCCTATGCCAGGGTGTTGGAGAAGAAGCTATGCCATTAGCTGAACCTCAGATTCAGGAGGAAAAATGCAGTTTCCATCCTGGATGTGGAACAAAGACCTGCTCTTTGCACTCTTATAGATACTTGAGGGGTCATGGGAGTTTGCTAATCAAGTCTACTTTTGTTTTGTAGACTTGTGGAGAAGACTTACAAGTATGTTCCCCAAGATGTCCTGTGGAAAATGCTGCAGGAGTATGAGATGACAGTGCTACTGTTATGGGTTATCTGGTCACTCTATTTCTGGACTCAGAGTTGTGTCCGTAATCTTGGCATTAAGTTGAGTTTGTTGAAGGTAGGCATTGAACAGTGTCAAGGGTGCTTCCTGTCCCCATTTCCGTTCATGATCTTCATGGACATAAAATGCACAGCCACGTTGGGGAGAATATTGGTACGGGGACCTGGAGGTGGCATCTCTGCTGTTCGCAGATGATGTTGTCCTTGCTCTTTCAGACTGTGATCTCAGATGCACACTTGAACACTTCACTGCGTGAAGCAGCTGGGATAAGCATCAGCATCTCCAAATCAGAGGTTATGGTTCTTTCCCAGAAGAAAATGGAGTGTTCTCTCCAACTGAAGGGAGAGCAGTTACCCTTTACAGAAGAATTTAAGTATCTAGGGCTCTTGCTCACAAGTGACGGTAAGAGGGAGTATAAACTGACCGTCGGATTAGTGCAGTGACAGTAGTGATATAGTGCTGTATTGATCCATGATGATGAAACGAGAGCTAAGTTTCTGGATGAAGGTCTCGGTTTACAGGTCTATCTATGTCTTTATGATCACAGATGAGACTAAGTTTTGGGTTATGACCGAAAGGATGAAATTCCAGGTGCAAGCAGTAGAAATGAGGTTTTTCTGCAGGGTGGCTTGGTGACTCTCTGAGATAGGGTGAGGTCTCAGCTATTTGGGAATATCTTGGAGTAGACCTACTGGTACTCCAGACAAGAGAAGTCAACTGAGGTGGTTTGGGCACCTGATAAGGATGTGGTGGGCTTACTCTGGAACTAAACCAGGCATGTCCGATTGAGAGGAGGCCCCAAGGCCAAACCAGGACATACTGGAGGGATTGCATCTCCCGGCTGGCCTGATAAGAAGTGTGAATCCCCCAGGAAGAGCTGGAATCTGTTACAGAAGAATGTGAGATCTAGTCTTTCCTACTCCCCATGCTTCCACTGCAACCTCACTGGGAAAAGTGGCATAAAGGGGAAAAGACGAATATGCTTAGCTAAACCAACAGATCCCTACCTCAACTGCTTCTAAGTACTTTTGCCAAAGAGGCTCTATCCTTCTTGAATTCGGGCCCAGTTACATCATGCATTCTGTTCAGGGAGAGGAAAGTAAAAGCATATTTATTGCCTCTAGCAACTTAAGGGACATCTCCCCTGCTACTGAATATCACTTCCTCACAACCCTCCAGTTAGTCACCCATATCACTATCGGCATTATTAAATGGGAGAAGGCATGGAAGCTCCCGCTGTTGATTATCCATCACAGCTACTTAGGCTATGTCTACAATGACAGTGGCAAATTCACTTCCATCAGATCTATTTATCTGATTCAATTGCGTGGCAGTGAAGACCAACTCAATCAATTCGGACATTGAACTATTAAAACTATCTCCAGAAAAAGTGTAGCACTGTGTCAACAGGTATGCATCCCTTGTCGGTGCAGCACAGTGGAGATGGCATGTAGAACAGAAGTTTGGAAGCTGACGCACGTTACACAAGCTACTCTACATAGTTTCCCATTGACTGCTGCTGAATTTGCCAGCCAGTGTAGACCACGTCTTAGTGTTATCTCCTCTACTTTGATTTCAGACTCACTGGGACAGATAAGGCAGAAACAGTCACCAATCAATCCAATCCAATCCACACAAGAGTATTTATGAACTGAGGCAATGTTAGCCTTGGACTGCTACAGACCAAAGAGTCCTATCCAAAATAGGAGGGTTGGCAGGTACGGATTAAGATTTGTGCTAATTTATGTGTGTCGGTAAATTAAGGTATACCACTACAAGAAGTGTCTCTAAAATTAATTGCTTCAAACTCATTATTTACAATGAAAGGTTATTACCTGGTAATTTAAAGACAAAGTGATCAGCTACTGTATAGCAGATTCTGTTCTTCAGCATAATGAGTTTAGCCATAAAGTAGAAATAGTCTGTAGGAGTTGCTCCATGGTAAAAAACAATAAGCCCAGGTCCATCTGGTATTTTTTCCAGACCATGAACCTCATAACCTGTTAGAAGTACAAGGCACAATGATGTCAATGTTTTATACCACTCGTGCTGCAATTTAAAAACATCCTTGAGTTAGCAAATTATAGAGCAAAATGAACACAAGAACTGCTTCAAGGCAGTTCAATACTTGGTGACTTCAAAGAAGTCAAAAGCTGATTTCACAGCAATTAATTATTTTCTCTGAGTGAGAAGAATTTCACTAACTGCAAAACTTACAATAATACAAAAAGCATCATTATTTTGAACTATTGTATCATTTTAACCTGTTTTCCTCACAGATATCCACAATATTGCTGAAATCTTATGAATCATTCATATCACTTTTGTAATGGTATTGTTTAAAAGGCATGGAAGCTCCCTCTGTTGATTACCCATCACAGCTACTTACTGTTTAAAAGTACTTAAAACAAGAATAGATGGGGTGGAGGGGCAGAGCTATTTGTAGATGGACCAGAGTTTGAAACAGTGAGAAATCAGGGATCAAGAAAATTATCTTATGTTAATGAGGACAGGAAGAGTTTTGACTGGACAATGTCCCTTTCATATTTTTCACTTGCAGGTATTTTATATAAGAACAAGCAAACAATCTCTTAGGAAAAATGTCTCTGCCTAACTAAAGAGATGATGGCAGAGGAAAGTAATAACTATTTTGGGACTTGTGCAGAAGTTTGAAACATGTTTATTTAAATTCTTTACTGAAATATGTTCCAACACACACATCTCTGGCCTTTTTTTTTATTGGGCAGCTATTTCTAACAGTATCTTTCTGCCCATCCATGCGTTAAATGTTCAGCTCTAGTTTTGTTACAAGCTTTCCTTTGATTTTTCTTGCTGCCTTTTTTGCTGCTGTTTTGTTTTTCCATGCCTCCTATTCTCTTGGATTGTATTTATACTCTTACTTCATCTTTTGATTAGCTTTTTCTTTCAAAAATTGAGGAGCTGTAAGAAAACAGTAAAGAAATGATTATCTGGTATCCTGGCATACTGATCTTGTTTATTTGAGGAAAAGCTCTCAAAGCTAAAGAGGATATAAGGTCACTAATCAGTGACAACAATCCTCTACCTCCTTTAATCTACAGATGTTTAAACCATAAAAAGAGAAATCCTTTCTGCTGCAAATCTCAGTCCAAAAACCCATATAAATGTTAAAGAAATAATGTTAGCAGAATAAGAATAATATAACTGACAAGTAACTTTATCACTTTTGCGGTATTATAAGACTTCTCAGACGGACACAGAAACAGCAGGAAAATTATGTATCTTACTTAAATAGAAAGAAAACTTTTGCACAGCTGCACTGTAAAATAATTAAAGATGTGCACAGAGAAGAGGCGTGTCAGAATGAGAGGGGGAGTTAACACTAACTTTGGAAATTAAACAAGGGCTTAGAGAAAGTTTTAGCTGTGCAGACAGGAATGTCAAACCTAAGATATACTGTGAGGAAGAAACAGCAAGTGTCTCTGAGAATGATAATTTTCTTAATAAAAAGCTTACCAACCCACCCACCCACCCACCCTTTTTCTGCTCTTTGATATAGCTGATGATTTTGGTCCAATGCGCTTTAATAGATTTAAGGTTACAATTTTAGCTCTTAAACCCTTTTTATGACAGCTTTACACTATCTAGTTATCAATTCCTTAGAAACTCACTTCCTTCTGAATGAATGGCAGAGAACAAGTGCAGGTGACTTTCAGGAAGGATTTTGTTCTTTATGTAAATTGTTCTTCAAACATCCTTTTTTCCTTTAGCTGGATCTAGACAGAGTGGTTATGAAAAAGTCTCAGAAATAGATGATTTTCTTACATAAAGACCAGATAATTTCTTAAAACCTCTTTATATTTACAGAAGTAGTAATAATATCAGTAAAGGGACATTGGATTGAGGGTCCACAATTCTGACATTCTTCTAGCAGAATTGATAGGTGTCAAAAATATTTCTTTAATGGAGAAAAAACAAAGAGTGGAGCTTTGAGATATAGCTGCTTAAAGATGTGGGCTCCAAGGTTAAGTTAAGGTAATGGGTGGGAAAACTGAACTAGACAGAAATTAAATGCTGCTTTAAGACTCTCTTGACATGAAGATTAGAAGAAACATGAAATGTCAGAATAAATGGTACTAACCGATGCTGAGTGGTTAACTTTCAGGGAAATGGCAGTTAGCCTCGATGATAATACACAGTGAAGAAATTGTAAGCACTCTTATTTTCATCCAATATGCTTATTTGATCATCAGTGTTGAAATTTTAGCTATCCCTTGGAATAAACTCAGCCAAACAAGTTTTCAAGTAGGCTGAATACACTAGCTTCCACTGAAATCACAGTGGTGAAGACGACAGATCAGAATAATTAGAGAAATTCTCTGCCCTCCATCAACCTGGACCAAAACATACATTCAGCCTGCTGAGGAAATTGATCCTTACCAAAAATTCCTGAATACGCACAATTACAGGCTTAAGCACGTACATTCTGAGCTAAGCATCACCTGAGCCATGAGGAATTATTCAAATTCAAAGAATCCCTGTTTATTACATATAATATTAGAGGAACTAACTAGTCTGGTGTCAGTTTGAGATTTAACAGGACGGGGGAGGGAATGATACCTCCACTGTTGCAGGTTGGTGAGGATCAGTTTAGATAAAGCCTGTAGGAAGCAGCAGAAAGGTTGACTATCTGTAGTGAATGAAGTGTCAAGTGTGAGGAAGTGCTCTGTATTAGCTCAAAGACTTGTCTCGCTCACCAAAGAAGTTAGTCAAAAAACATACATTGTCTCAACCACCTTGTCTCTTTAATATCTGGGGACCAACATGGCTACAATACAAATACATACTGTCAATCATATGCACAGGTTTATTTTCTAAGCAAAAGAATTACATGGAACTTGCACACAAATAAGAAAAAGAAGGCTGATAGGCGTGAAAGATGACCTCAAGTGTTATTAGTCATTAAACTAAAGTCTCAGCACTTACAAAAGAGTCGGATCTTACTTACCATGCCATATTCTTGCATGTCCATCCCATAAGGTTGCAACCATTTGCCTTGCACCATTCCAGATATCGTTAGAATAAGCCTCCTTTAGCTCATTCTTCCTCTTATAAACATAAAGAAAAATAATGGAAATGTAGAGAAGGAGGAGGATAAGTCCAGGAAGTATAAAAACTATTATGAGTGGAGTAAACACCCATAAAAGGTAAAACACATAATTCAGACAGTCCTCGAGGTACTCCGCACCAGTCCATTCTTCCAATATGTAAACCAGGCAGCTTAAGTAGGTCATAGGTACCTGCCCTGAAGCACAGGATTCATTTCTATGTATCATCGCCTGTTTAAGAGAAAAGAAAAGTCAGTCAAACTGTCTCCAGGTCATGGCAGCCTCTCAATCTAGGGCAGGAAAACAATATTCTTAGCAGACAAAATAAAAGCTTTTTAAAACTTCATTGAAAATGGCATTCCTAATACCCTCCAATTGTAATGATGGAAAGCAGAACAGAGATATGACTAGGATGAAGGCAACGTAAAATTTCATGTAGCGCAGTACAAAACGATTAATAAAGGAAAGGACAGCTAAGGGAAAAATTTGCTGGCACAAAACACTGCATCTAATGTGGACAGAGATTGTGATAAAACTACCTCAGTGACAAGAACTTGGAAAATGAGTTTCCTTTTTGTTTTTGAAATACTTTTTTTTTTTAAGAATCCATAATTTATGTATATATTAATTTTGTTTTAACTCCTTCTTTTAAGGGAATTTTGTTTCCCCATTAACATTTATAAAGTGTCTTTTCAACAAGAAAATTAGGCTAGTTGACTAGTCAGCAGAAACAATTTAACTATGTGCAAAGTGCTGCTAAATGAACAAAAAAAGTTACACAGAGAAATATTTCCTTAATTTCTTTCAAATTACCCAAATGCTTACACTGAAGCTCGCAAGTAATATAACCACAGTTGCAGCTGCTGTATGACACCAGACTGAGAGGTGTGTCTCAAACACACAGGTCCTAAGACATTTAGGAACCTTAAAGTCCACCTGGAAACCTACAGAGAACAGTTAGGAGAAATGCCACCCAATAACTGAGCTCCACTTTTTGTACTAGTTTTAGGTTTCCAGTTGATTTATGGCATAACTTCATATGGAGTGTATTGCATCCTCTAACCTTTACATTTCAAAAGCAAGAATAATAATCATTATGTTCATGCATCGAAAGAACTTGTTACAACTGCATAGCCAAATATAGATGGAAATAAAAAGCTATCCTTCTTACAGCTGCTATAGTAATATAAAACTGCAGATCAGTTTGCAAACTTGAGTAACAAATGCCAGATACGTGCCCTAAACTAAAAGGGGAAATATTTTCATATGGGTCAGTTGCTTCCCCCATCCCATACAATTATTTTGAAATTAATTAGACAGAGCCACAGCCAGCTATCCATCATCTATTCTATACCACATAAAAAGGGTTTAAAAATGGTTAAGTACAAGTAAGGTCATATGGAATCAAGGCAGAGAGGAAAGAATACTGAAGAGACTGCAGCGCATGTCTGCATAAAACTTTCCTACCAGCCCCATATAAACTATGAACAAAATTTTGGGGGGACCAGGGGACAGGACACAATGAAACTATGCAGAAACACATGAGAGAACCTTGGGGCAGAAGAGCATTTGCCCAAAACTACCGTATATGCTCGCCTATTAGCTGATCCACGTATAACCTGACCCTCGTTTTTAAACCCTAAAAACCAGAAAAAATGCACCACCCACACATAAGTCGAGGTTCAAAATTTGATTACAGAAGGAATTTTATTTACAACAGCAAGAAACAATTTTATTGAATTTGTGATATGAAAAATATTAAAATCCTTCAAAATTGTCATTTTCATGATCAGATTTGCCAAAAAGTTCAAAGTCTGCATTGGTTACATCATTGGCGTATAGGTCAGCATTGCTCTGTTCACCATCATCTCCATCATTATCATCATCACCCTCGTATAACGCGTCATCTTCTGTGCCGTCCATAGCATTACTGATACCGCACTTAAGGAAAGCACGGTGAACCATGTCTGTAGGGATATCTTCCCAGGTATCTCTGACCCATTTAGCAATGAGCTCAATATCCGTTTTCATTAGGTTGCCTCCCTTAGTCAAACAAGCTTCGCCAGAAACCATCCAATCCTGCCACATCTTTCGCACTCGATCCTTAAAGGGCTTGTTCAGGCACACATCAAGCGGCTGCAACATTGATGTTAGGCTGCTGGGTATAACAGCCAATGTCGTTTTTAGTGAGTTTGCTTCATCTTTAATGTTGTCTGTAACATATGCCCTGAACATATCCCATACAAGAAGCGATGGTTTCTTCTTCAGTGCAGCACCTGGTCACACATTCCAAACGTCGTGAAGCCACTTTTGCGTCCCTTCTTCGTCCATCCATCCTTTTTCATGCACACGGACAATCACTCCAGATGGAAATTTAACGTTCTTTGGCAATGTTTTGCATTTAAAAATAATTACTGGATGTAACTTTGTCCCGTTGGTTAAGCATGAAAGAATGACAGTAAAATGATTCTTTTCATTTCCTGTTAACCTAACAAAAAATGTTTTTCGCCAGTGCTAGCAACGGTTCAATTGCAGGGTAAATCGAATGTCATTGGCGTTTTGTCCATGTTTCCGATATCGCCAAGTTCATAATTGTGCTTTTTACGTTGTTTAAATATAAATTTCTGGAACGAACTGACCTTATATTCCAGGTCCTTAGTTTCTGAAAAATCTTGATGCGTTGTCATAAACAAAGGCCATATCAGTTCATAAAGCACGAACACCAACCAATAGAAGCAAGAAATGTCTGAATACCTTCACTTTGGTACTTTCCTGATTTTTCCACTTGAAGTGCACGTAAACGAATGTTAGTTCGGGTAACAATATTGCCATTTTGCCGGCATTCCATAACCCAGCATGCAAGTCATCCTCGAGAGCGGTGAATGAAGCAACTCCGTGCCGATGTGCCTTCTTAGATTTTGGCATGTCTCTTAACTCGGCTTTAATTTTTCTCCATTCTTGCACTTGCTTTTCATTAATATTAAATTCTCTACTAGGAACAGAGTTGTTAGTTTCCTCCGCTCTTTTAATGACTCGTAACTTAAAAGCTGCGTTGTATGATGACCGTTGGTGCTTTCCAGAAAGATTCATTGCTCTAAGGCTTCCTTGTGATTATGAAAAGAAATAATGAATATGCCTTTCCCTGCTCCTCTGCCTTCCTCTCCCCCCATGGCCTTTCCCTGCTCCTCTGTCCCCCACCCCCGCGGCCTTTCCTCGCTCCTCTCGGCCCCCACCCCTGCCCTTTCCCTGCTCCTCGGCCCCCCCCACAGCTCCTTCCCCACTCCTCTGGTCCCCCTTACCTGGCTGGAGGCCTGGAGGTGGAGGGGTGGCCAGACCGGGAGCCGCTCCATAGTCAGCTGGCCGCTCCCACCCCAAGCATGCTCTGTCTGAGACAGAGTGTGCTCAAGGTGGGAGATTTGAAACTTCCCAGCCTTGCTGCAGCGGGACAGGGTGGAACAAGCATTCCGCCCGAGTCTTCTGTGGCAGGAGCTCGCGGACCGGATTGGGCCTGCCCGAGGGCCAGATCCAGCCCGCGGGCCCAAGTCTGGCCTGCCCGAGGGCCGGATCCAGCCCACGGGCTCCTGTCGCAGAAGACTCAGGCGGAATGCTTGTTCCGCCCTGTCCCGCTGAGGCCAGGCTGGGGAGTTTCAAATCTCCCGCTCTGAGCACGCTCTGTCTCAGACAGAGCATGCTCAGAGCGGGAGTGGCCAGCTGGCCATGGAGCGGGGAAAGGCGGAGGCGGGGGGGGGGGGGGCAGGCGATAGCAATGATTATCGGCCATACTTCGCTCTAAAATATGCCTGTGATCCGCGGATAAGCCAACCTAGCTTTTCAGGTATATTTTGGAGTATAAAAATCTCAGCTTATACACGAGCATATACGTACTCACTGGGATCTCTCCCAGAAATAAGACCAAAGACCTGGATCTACAAATATATTTCGACATTCCAACATTTAGCATTGCAAAACTTCACAGAAGCAGCAAGATCCACAAAACTTGAATTAGGGGCTTTAGCTCCTTGAACAATGAATGGGGAAAGATAAGCTCCTTACAACCCAATCCACAAAATTCTGCATGGTAGGCAGAGAGCCACCTAAGGTGGCCAGTGGGAGATGCTAGTGCAGGAGTCTGCAAGCTGCAGCTCCAGAGGGCATGCAGCAATTTGGCTGCCCCCTTGCGGCTCTGGGCTCCCCTCTGCCATCGGGGACCTTGCGGGTTGCCCACACCTGGCTCCACTACCACTGGGGGACCCTACAGGGAGCCCGTTACTGGTTCCAGGCTGCCTCACCCCCAGCCATGGGACCCTGCAGCAGGCATCCTGGCCCAGCGCACCCCATCCCCCACCAGGAGGGTACACACATTGCGGCTTTCAAAACACTTGGTTATTGAAGGAATTTTTTTAAATGACTCAACTTTTGGGTTGCCCATCCCTATGCTAGTGAGACCTACACCCATGCCCCTCTCACAGAGATATACACCTAAATCTGATCTGCAGAGAGGTGTCTGTCTATGTTTGTAATCAATGAACTGGGGAAGATAAGTACTCCTCCACCTAAATCCAGTGCAGGGCCTGGTCCAGTAGGCAGGCTCAGAGACTTCCTAACTACGCACAAAACTCCTACTAAGGGAGATCCATTAGATCTTTTAGCAACCTGGGATGTGAGAGACTGCTGGTTTAAGTCTCCCCTACCCTCTGAGGAGAAGGGATTTGACTGAGGATTGGCTACATTTCAGGTGAGTGCTCTAACGGCTGAGCTCCAGATTAATTAAATATTAGGCCAAACAGAATAAGAATCAAAGTCCACAACTTCAACCTGAAAGACTGAGAAAGATCCACATCAGAATAGCCTATAGTCCAGTGGTTAGAGCACTATAGTCCAGTGGTTAAAGCATTCACCAGAGAAGTGAGAGATCCCTGTTTATATCCTTGCTCCTCAACAGGCAGAAGAGGGTAATTGAACTGGTAGTGTCTCACATCCCAGGGCTAAAAGGTTGTAAGGGAGGTCCATCTCCCCAGCTGTTTGTGTGGAGTCAGGTGACCTCTGAGCATATTACTGGATCAGGACCTGAATGTGTGTTAGGTACAGGAACAACTATCTTCACCTGCTGCATGGATTGCTTGGGTGCTTAGGCAAGAGACAGGTGCCTGGGCACCTTCCATGAAGCAACAGTGTGCATGCTCAGAGGCAGGAAATTTTTACTGAAAAAAAAAGAGATACTTAGTGAGTTTAAGGACTTATGAGGTTAAGCAATAGCTAAACATGAGTCTTCTGACAGCAACTCCAGCACTATCTGGGGACTTTACAGAGTAAAGAAGAGGTTTTTCCCTACACCCTGCATTCACAACTTTGCTTAGTAGCAAGAGAACCAACTGCCTTTTTCTTGCTGCTGAGCAGGACCAGATCAAGACTCCATTCATTCTCTTCAATGCACCTACTTCAGAATAATATAATGAGTATCAGCAGGTGAGGACACTACCAGATACTGCAAATTAGGGATGTAAAAATTCAGTTTATGAGCAATCCATTCCAGCCCCATCACCTTGAAATGAGCCTAGAGCAACCCACTCTTCATGGAGTTCCTGAGTACATGAACAATAGCTGGCCTCCTAGGCAACAAACTGCAAACACATCACCCCAGTGCTCTACATGCACCATTAACTGCATATCTACTTTTACAATGAATTCAAAATTATATTCCTAATTTAGTAAGGCCCTGAACAAGTAAAATCATGGGTATTTTAGAAAACATGTCACCCACTAAGAGAGCTGCGTTCTACAGAAATGTTGCAGCTACAGAAGCTGTGGGATCAGCTCTCAAAAACTGAAGGCAGAACATTCTTACTAGTAGAACCATAGTTATAGCTGTAGATCACCTTACTGAAGGGATCATAGGCCCTGGTATGGGGGAAGAGGGAAAGCTCCTTTTTCTTTCCAACAGCCAAAATGGGTTTCAATCTCTGTGAGATACATGTCAGTTAGTTTAAGAGATTAAGCTAATGAGTAGTGTCCACTGACAGTTTCCTGCCACAAAATGATTAGGCAGCACACCAGATTTTTTCTCCCTGGACTTCCCAGATGCTCTGGTCCCCAACTCATCTTTCATATCCATCTCTGGTTTGTAGGGGGGTCTGGAAGTTATTTCAAAGCCCAAATGTGGCTACATATGTTCAAAGTCTATTTAAAAGTTTAGGTTTAACTTTCATTACAACACATCTTTTGCAGTTTCTCATAAGTTTTTCAAACCAAATTCCTTATGGGTTGGTCCAGAAGACTTGTCAGCACGTGCAAGCCCTGCAAAATTTGACTTTCCTTCTCACACATAATTATATGTAATACCTCTACTGCAACCACCACAGTTTCCTAGGTACAGCTTACAAATCTATGGATTGTTCATAATAGAATCTAAACGCCTCACTGTTAACTTCCCCTCTGGTGCCTATGTCCCACTCCCTTCATCACCAGTACATGGAGGCATTGGGTCTCTACCTGCAGAGATCCAACTTCAAATCAAGCAAAGTTGTTTTCTGATATCCAGAAGAATATTATCAGGCTCTCTCACAAAAGTGAAGTTGTAGAATGGCCTGATTAAAGACCTCTTGTTTTTCACTTTAACTGCAGCAAGTCTACACTCTCTCTGAACCATCAGTGCCAGAGTGACAAAATGCAGATCATTCCATTGAGAATGCACTATATCCCATCCTAAAAACACCACTTCGTGGTCACTAGGCATAGCAAACTAAGATTGCACAGTGCCAGCTGCCTCTGATCATGTTGCAACAATGAGTCCAAAGTGACCTTGAGACTAGACCCCTTGATCATTTGTGGGTAAATTCCCTCAATAGAGTTATGTCCTTGAAGTGCTTTCCACTTCTAACTAGCATCATCTGCATATTTCCCACATTTAACCTCAGACAAATGTTTTTTCATTCAGATTCCAATTTCCTTCATATAACAAAATAGTTTGAAGAGCTCAATGTCTGCATCGGATGACAAAGATACACACCATCACATGTCATTTGCACAATAATAGTGCTACACATTGTCTTTTTACAATCTTCCTTAATTACTTTAATTAACATTGAATATGGCTATGCACGTAACCCCCCCCCCCCCCAAAAAAAACCCTCCACACAAATAAATATATTAACAAATTACTGAAACAACTGTTTTAAACTTGGCTGTTTTTAAGCTTTAAGGAGCTATAAGTGAAAAGACAGGTTTAAAGAAAGTTGTTTCTCCAGCGCTAAAGCCATACTATTTAAAGTGAGAAGATTTCCTTATATGCAGTCAAATGCATCACAGGGATCTTCTTTGTTGGAAAAAACAATCAAAAAGGTATAGAGTCGTAGAGTAGAAAGAATCTGGGAGAAAGAATAAGTTCCAAGGTAATAACCTGCAAAACATACTACTCCATAATCAAACAGAGACCCAGAGAAATGATCTTTAACTCTTTTATTCTTCCAATAAAAATATTTTACAAAGTGTCTTGTGCAGCTCTATGAGTAAATGCTTTCATTTACAGAACATGGCATCTATCATCTCTGTGATGTTTAATAATCTGTTGTATTTGTGAACAGAAGTATTTTGGATTACTCAAAACTGTGCTTCAATATTGAATTATGTCCAGATTTTGCATCTAAATAGATTGTGTGGAGGCCATTTAGTTGATCAGTG
Organism: Pelusios castaneus; assembly: GCA_007922175.1. Taxonomy (NCBI): domain Eukaryota; kingdom Metazoa; phylum Chordata; order Testudines; family Pelomedusidae; genus Pelusios; species Pelusios castaneus. The sequence goes on along the minus strand of ML685766.1, from coordinate 2,744,649 downwards.
GGTTTGCTTAAGATAATTGACATTGGGCATTTTCTTAATATAGTGTCCCCGCCCCCTAGCCCACTTCTTGGCAGAAATTTTTGATCATCAAGGCTTTTTACTTTTTAACTCAAAAGTACAGTAGAACCTCGATTATCCGGGGTAATGACCGGCGCCTGTGAG
>ML685766.1:2682915-2744087 GCA_007922175.1 Pelusios castaneus | reverse complement strand
ACAGGAGCTCCGAGAGAGCTCCTGTGGCCACCCAATCCCCCAGCTCTCATCAGGAGCTGCGGCTAAGCCTCAGCTCCTGCTGAAAGCCGAGCCCTGGGGATCCGGTCCCGGTTAACCGAATTTACGGTTAATTGAGGACCGGATAATCCAGGTTTCACTGTACTCTTTTTACAAGAGTGCAACCCAAGACTGTTGCCAGGTGCACCAGACCCGTAGATTTCGGTATGTCTCACGGTCACTGACTCCTGACACCAGGGACAAGCCACATGTAGGGATTCCAAAAGAAAGAAAGGGAGAGAGGGAGGAGGAGAAATCTCACCTCACGGCAAGTTTCCCCGCTCCTTTGTGTGCAGCAGAGGAGGAATGGGATCGGGGTCAACGGTGCCTCGGGGGGAGACGCAGATGATGACGACCCACCAGGTGTCTGTCCCCCCACCAGATAGGAATACCCACCCGCCCCCTACCACAGACCCAGTTAGCCGGGATTCCTCCAAGCCGGGGCTGCCGCAATGGGGCTCGCTGGAGCCGGCAGAGGGTGAGGAGCCTGGGGAGGCGGAAGAGGCAGCGGCCCACAGGCAGGCGAGGGAGAACGCGGCCCACAGCGCGCGGTGGCACCAGGCCGAGGATAAGCTCCGGTACCGGCTCCCCTCGCAAAGACCCAACGGCCCCGCCAGCCGCACACCGGGAACGCGGGGCCTCCTCACCTCCCTATTGCGGCAGCAGCTGCAGCCCTAGCCCGGCTTCTGCCCTGATGAGCTCCGCTCTGTCTCCGCCGCCCCCGCGGAGACCGCGTCCTGCCAGGGCGGCTCCCCCCGGGGCCGGGGCCAGGTCAGGCAGACGGGGAACGTCAGCGCTACCTCGCCTCCGAGGCAAGACCCGCCGGGCCCCATTGGGTGCGACACGCGCCGCGTCCGGCGGAAGGAACCCGGCGCTTGCTGCTGAGTGACTTCCGGTCTGTTTCCCCGCCTTGCGGGGCTGGGGCGGCCGCAGCTGCTGTGTCACTGTGTGTTTGGGGCTGGCGCGGGGGATTCTGGGCGCCCTGAATGGACGCGCGCGGGGCCGCTGCCATTAGTGGCGTGGGGTCTGGGGGGGGCGAAACCTGCCGCGGGGGGCGCCGGCCGCCGTCGTGCCTAGTTGCAGAGTCAGACCAGCTCGCTCGCCAGTCTCTCTCGGTACACGACCCTAGCAACAAGTGACGTCAACGGACAGAAAATATCCGGGTTGGCTAGTTGCTTGTGGGTTCGGCTTATTCTGATTGGCGGGTTGGCTCGAATCTGATTGGTGAACTGGCATACGTCGTGCAATTGGCCCCAGCGGCTGCAGGGAGCGGCAGGGTGCTTTCTGCCTGCTCAGGTGTCCCATGGCGGTCCTGTTTCCGAGGTCTCTCTCCTGGGAGCGCTGCAAACGTCCGCCAGCTGTGCAGTCTTTTAGGCTCAGGGTCATCCTGGGCAGCCCAGGTTTCTGGCCCTCAGGTGGCAGCCCTAGGGCTGAGCCCTCAGTTCCCACCGTCACAGAACTGTGCTGGCTCCTGACCCCACTGCCATAATCCTCTGGATTTTTACAGATACAGAAAGGTAGAGAGACCTTGAGAGGTCATCCATTCCAGCCCCTGTGCTCAGGCTGGACCAACCTAGGTCAGTGGTTCTCAACCTTTCCAGGGTAGTGTGCCCCTTTCAAGAATCTGATTTACCACATGTACCTCCAAGTCTTACTCAAAAGCACTTGGTTTCACAATCAGACAAAAATTGGAGTGTCACAGCGACTATTACTGTTAAATAGCTGACTTTCTCACTTTTATCATACAACTATAAAATAAAACAATTGGAAAAATAAATACCATACCTAAATTTCAGTGCATGATATATGTAGAGCATATATATAAACAAGTCATAATCTGCATGGAATTTTAGTTTGTACTGACTTCATTGATGCTTTTTATGTAGCCTGTTGAAAAACTAGGCAGATACCGTAACCTAGATGAGTTGATGTCCACGCAGGAATACGCATTATGCTAACTTGAAGGCTACTGACCTGGATCTTCCATGACAGGTTTGGCCAGCTTGACCTTAAAAAGCTCCACTGGCAGGGATTGTACAGCCTCCCTTCTAAGCCTCTTCCAGAGATTAACTGCCCCTATACTTAGAAAGTTTTTCCTGCTATTTATTCTAAAGCTCCCTTGCTGCAGATTACTTCATTACGCTGTGTCGTAACATCAGTGCATTTGGAGAATATAGTTGGTTAGTCTTCACAGCTCTTAGCACATTTGAAGACTCCCCTTCAGTTTTCTTCTCAAGATTTAACACGCCCAGTTTTTTTAACTCTGCCTCATACATCAGGTTTTTTGAACACTGAATCATTTTTGTTGCTCTCCCCTGGATTTTCCTACTTTATCCATATCTTTTCTATAATGTGGTGCCCAAAATTGGACTCAGTACTCCAGCAGCCAGCCTCACCAGTGCCAAGAAGAGTGGGATAATTAATTATTATATTTATTATAATTATTTCAATGTTTTAAATATAATACTCCTTTTAATGCCTAAATTAGCCTTTTTTACATTTGCATTACACTGTTGACTTGTATTCAATGTGTGATCCATTGCAACCCACAGATCTCTTTTGGCAGAATCACCACATACCAGTTATTCCCCATTTTGTAGTGGTACATTTGATTTTTTTGTTAGTGAAGTACTTTGCACTTATCTTTATTGAATTTCATTTTGTTGAATTCACACCAATTCTCCATTTTGTCAAGGTCTTTGCAATTTTAATCCTATCTTCCAAAGCGCATGCAATCCCTCCCAGAGCTTGATATTGTCTGTAAATAAATTTCGTATTATACCATGTTCTTCCATGTTCTGTCTTGGTTTTTTGCTTCTTGATACTATTTCTTTTGTCTCTATGTCTGAATTCCTAAATTCATTTCTTGGTTGTTGCTGCTACTTCAGTAACCTGTTGGTCGCTGTATGGGAGAATAGCATCCATATGGGGTCATTATCACCAAAAGTCTCAAATATGTAAAGAGATTAAGTGGCAAAAAGCTTTGTTAATACAGAATTAAGGTTGCCCTCATGGTATCTTGTGCCCTTTCAGAAAGTCACAATTCAGCAAACCTCAAAACTTGTGAAAATACCGGAAATGAAAAATTAAGGTGCATGACAACAGAAACTTAATTCTATTTTAATTAAAATAAAAATAAAGCTACTGGATTGCCTTCCAAGTTCTCAAAGTAATTTTAAGATGGTGTTTATTCACCAGAAAGACTTAAAAGGCCTAGATCTGCTATTTGTGATTCGTGCCCCAAATGTTTTGTCCAGTGCCCCAAGCTATGGCATTAGCAGCCTGCCTGTCTGTTATTAGCCTGGTTAACACAGGCACGCTGCTCTTCTCAGCCCCTCACACCTGGGAGCCGGGATAGGGTGGGGCATTTTTAAATCTTCCACCTATCCAAACCACGTGGCCTAGGGTAAGAAATATAAAACAGTCTCTGGACCTGACCAGGGAGTGTTGATTGTGGAGTTCCCTAACAGTAAGTTAGCCCCTGTTGAGCAAGGTGCAGTAGATGGGGGATCTGGAGCCAGTGAGGAGGACTACTTGTGGGGGGAAGCAGGAGCAGGCAGTGGCAGCTGTAAGAAGGAAGCCCAGAGTGGTGCCAGACCTGTTGCGGGGCCCCAGTGAGTCTCGAGCAGTGCTAGGCCATGTGCGGGGAGCCTAGAGCAGCACTGTGGCCCATGGCCTGAATCTTTTTTCTGTGAAGCAATGCTCCTGGGTCATACCAGTGTATATCCTGTGAATGGTTGTCTAGAGGCACTCACTAAGGAGCAGCATGCTTGTTGTAGGCTGTGCATGGGCCGACCCAGATGTGGGGATTCACACAGCCGAGCAACTGAAAGATGGGCTCCAAGAGTGAGAGGTTGGGGTGACATGGCAATACACCAGTCCAGATTGCAGAAGGGAACATCACAAGGTCAGAAGATTATTATATGTGAAAAATAACTTGATAGTAAACAGGCTTTATTTTTAATAACAAATATTGCACTGGGATTCATTCAAGCTAACATTTATTTTCTTGTAAGCAGAATTTTGTAGGGAATTTCATTAAATTATATTCTCAACCTGCTCTGCACATAACGCAGCTGCAACTATGGCATAAATGCTTTTTAAGGCAAAAACAAGTTTTAATAAAAAGAGGAATGTCTGTCTTTGTTGATAGACATCACACACAAATGCCTTGCCTTATTTCCTTTCTCCAAAGTGCACTGCTTATGCAGAAAATTGCACAGTCTTTCTTGAAGTAAAAGCAGGCATTCGTTACACATCATCAGTTCAGGGTCAGTTCAAAAGTGCAAAGAAACTATGGTCATTGGCTGCAGCTTATTTGGGAAACACAAGAATGCAAACTGTCTCTGAGGAACAAATTATATATAAACAGCGTTTCAAAAGTAAAAACTAAGCCAAAAAAGTTTACCTCAGGCTGAAAATTCAGTTTTATTATTCCTTATACAGTATATTTAATAAATACAGAATTAAATATGAAAAACCTATACAGCTAAGAAATATATAAACAATTAAGTACTTGTGGTAGTTTTTGGTGATCTTGTGTTTTAATGTGTTAAAAGGATGCAGTCATGTCAAACTTTGCTCCAAATTTAAGTGTTCTATAAACAAGTTAACCTAAGTATAATAATCTAAATTCAGTGTTTCCAAGATATATACCATATATATTTTAAAACTAAATATGCCCATACCCCCTGCAAGAATTGGAACCCTAAGATTGTGCTAGAAACTGAAAATGACTTAAAACTTGACATTCAAAAAAGTGAAACTAATATTTTAATCATTCAACCTGAGAGAAATACGAAAATAAAGTTTGATTTTTAAAATATTTCCATCTTAGGATTTTGAATACAGTACTGTTAACCTCAGACATTCAAAACTCTTAAGATTGGTTTAAAAATATGATTTTTTTAAAAAAATGTTCTTATTTGTCTTCTGTTCTTTGAGCCCTTAGAGTAAATTCAGATCACTGTCTAAGCTTTTCCTCTGCAAACACGATAAGTAGTAACTTATGTTTTAAATGAAAGCTGAGATTCTCACAATCATTGTCTCTAGAAGTTGGGTTTCAATTAAAACATATCACAATAAAAATCACAAGAAATGGCAACACTAAGTAGGACTTTTTAAAACAAACAATATTGCCTAAACATTCAAAAGAGTACAAAGCTAAAGATTTGTGCTGGGTGTCTTTTCACACTGTTGGTCCTCATATATTTTTTCAAGCTAATCATTTGGGACCTGATCAAATGCCTGTTGAAGCCAATGGGAATATACAGATTTCAAAGGAAGGACTGAGCTTCTACTATACAGAACTTTATTCTTGACACCATGATGTTACTATTGTAATATCAGACATATTGCAAGAGGATTAATTTAAAACGGAATAAGAATTTGATTGCCTTACTAAAAGGAGGACTGTGCATTTTTTCTTATAGTTCTCCCCCCATCCCAACTGAGGTGTATCACTAGCAGTTGAGGCAGTAATTGTAGCAATTAATATTTATAATATAAAAAATTCAAATGCCAGTTAGTGCTTCAAATCAATACAGATTCCGGTTTAGTCACTTGAATGAAGTTCCAGGAGTTTTACCTGAATAAAGATTGCAGAATTGGATCTACTAATGTAATTCAGCTGTGTAACATGTATTTAGGCATTCAAACAACAAAGTTTAATTTCAGATAAACATGAAAAGAAAATCTCAAGTTTCTTAGGAAGGTTTTATTGTTACAAGTGATGAAATCCTGAAAATGTAACATGGCATACACCGCATTTTGTGGTAAGTTTAAATATTCTGAAAGCTGTAATATTAAGGCAATATTACCTAGTTCCTCCTTTTCAAAGGGTTAAGCATTTGATCCACTATATACAAATATGGATTTGATATGTTATTTCCAAAATTTCTAGTCAGAAAGCCTAGTCTTTGAGTCCTTACTCAGACAAAACTCCTATTGAACTCAATGGAAATTTTGCTTCAGTCAATAAACCTACAGGGTTGAACCCTAGATCTGACAATAAAAAACCTAGGATAACCTGTTGATCACGTTCCTCTTGTTCAATTACACAGAAACATGCAAATTTAAAATATAACATCAAATGGCAATAGTTTGAGCAACCATTTCTGTGAAACACTGCTTTTTATTTTGGATTTATACATTCCAAATTACCGAACTATACATAATTTAAGATATTTTACAACTAATGTTACTAAAATTTGTAAAACACATTCTAGACTTTTTTCTGCTGTTTATCATATCGTTCCATTAATGCCCTTAATACACTGCCTGGTATTTTTTGGTGATGGTGTATAAGAGACTGGACTGCATTCTTTGTCTGTTAAGAGAAAAGGGGAGGAAGTAATTAACCTTTCCATCTCTGTATTGCATGAGCACACACATAGTGGAATCACTGATTTCCTTTTTCCAAGGTTGCAAAAGGTATTGGGAAAAACTTGTCTGTGGAAAGTGTGTGTATGGGATCCAGTTCAAGACGACTAGTAGATCACTTACAGTGGCTAGTTGTCACCATAACAGTTTCCTTTGAAAGCCAACAATAACAATTATTAAGTTCCAAAGGAGTAGCCGTGTTAGTCTATTGCAGAAAAACAAACAAGGAGTCCTGTGGCACTTTTAAAGACTAACAGATTTATTTATCGCATGAACTTTCATGGGAGAAAATCCCACTTCGTCAGACGCTTTGGGAGGAGACGTAAGCTATCGTTTAAGTGCCATTAAGTCAATGGGTTCATACTTAGGCCTTCTCGACGCTAGGAAGTCAGCTTTTGTTGGCAAAACAGTGGTAGAGTCCACACTAGACTCCCCTCTTTGCAGACGAAACTGCCCTGTTTTGCGGTCAAAATAAAACCAACGAGATGAGCGGCATAGGGCTTTTGTCGGCAAAGTTAAGGCAGCAGAGTGTCAGTGTGGACACTGCCTCCTTAAAGGGGTGGGGAGCTGTCATACTTGTCAATTTCACTGCTCTGAGCAGTGTAATTGACAAGATGGTCATCCCAGGTGACAGCCTGCCCATACCACTACCGGGAACTGGCAAGCCCTGGCAGCTGAATCACCCAGCCGCTGGAATCAGGGGAGCTCCAGCAGCTGCTCCTCCATGCGCCGGGGTCTGCAGAGCCCCAGTGGCTCCCTCTCCATGTTGCCAGGATTTGGGGAGCCCCGCTGGCTTCCTCTCTACACCGCCACTGGGCTTTGGGGAAGCTTGGCTGCTCCTTCACACCGCCAGGGTCTGGCAAGCCCTGGTGGCTGACTCCCTGCCACTGAATCCCCTTGCGCTGCTCAGCCCCTGTGCTCGGAGGGTCTCCCAAGCGCGGTAGCCTGGGTACTGCTGCCAACCTGAGCACTGCCACTGCCAGATCCCCTCACACTGCTCAGACCGTTAGCTGGGCAAGGGGAGCCAAGGTAATGGCAGGGGTGCTTGGGCTGGGAGCAGATCCAGGGCTGCAGCTGTGCTTCCTCTGGACCAAGGCTGCTGGGACCACAGTGGGGGTCTTTTGCAACAGGGAGCCTGTGGGAGCTGAGAGGTCAACCTCTCAGCTCCTCCACCCTGCCTCTTTTGGTGGTGGAAGTGGCCCTAGTGAGGACGAACTCCCCCGATAAAAGGACGGCTGTGTGAACTCTGTAGTGTAGACATAGCCTCTATGTCAGTATGTACTTAAGTTCCTTCCTGAATTAAAGAGTGTATCTGACAGTGCAATTGTGAAATGGAAATCACAGAAGATTCAGTCGTGCTTCCATTGAGACAGATGGCAAAATTCAGTGAGGTCAGGGAGAGCAAGGTAGTCGTCCGGCTATAAATCTCAGAAAGTTCTTTGTCATATTTGGCTTCATAAACTTTATTTCTAGACTATTTCAATGGGAATTTAACAAACTGATGTATTAATAAAATGGGGGGAAAGAAGGTGCTTACCCTGTGCAGTAACTGAGGTTCTTCAAGATGGTTGTCTCTTTGGGTGCTCCCCATTTTAGATGAATCTGCATCCCTGCACTTATAATCGGAGATTTGTAGTAGCACTGCTTGGCTGGGTTGCACATGTGTTCTCCCCATCTCACACCACCTCAGCCAGTTACATAGCACTCTGTGACAAACCCTACTCAGTTCCTTCTCTACTGTAAAGAAAGCCTCTAGTGTGCAAAAAGTCTGAAATAGAGGGGAAGCGGGAGGGCTGGGGAGCACCCACAGGGTCAACCATCTCAAAGATTCTCAGTTACTTCACAAGGTAAGTAATCTCTTCTTTGAAGAAAGACAACACAGTCTTGTGGCACTTTTAAAGACTAACAAATTTATTAATCGCATGAGCTTTCGTGGGAGAAAATCCCACTTCGTCAGACGCTTTGAAGATAGGAAAGTTACAGAGTGGGAGGAAATTAAATGGAGGGGAGTGTAGGGGAACACTTTAATCTCCCTGCTCACTCCCTCAACGACTTGTTAATAGCTGTGTTGAAACAGATGAATAAAAAATCACAGCTTCAAAGAGAGTCTGCAGAACTCGAACGTATATGCAAATTTGACTCAGTTGTCTTGGGGTTAAACAGGGACTATGGATTTTTCTCGCATTACATCAAGTGAATTGACCTCCCCCTCCTCTATGTGCTGTTCCCCAGTGTTTTGAATCCTAACACCTATTTTGATTTGCTGTTACAGCCTGACCTGATGCTATGTCATACACTCCCCTGCATTTAATTTCCTCCCACTCTGTAACTTTCCTATCTTCAAAGCGTCTGATGAAGTGGGATTTTCTCCCACGAAAGCTCATGCGATTAATAAATCTGTTAGTCTTTAAAAGTGCCACAAGACTCTGTTGTCTTTCTACAATAGACTAACACGGCTATCCCTTTGGAATTTGACTTCTTTGAAGAGTTTCCCTGTGGATCCTCCACTTTGGGTGACTGTAGAGAGGTGCTCCTCCATGGAAGATAGGGGCTTTGGAGTTGCAGTCAGAATGGATGATAAAACCGTAAGTTTGAATAGAGCATCTGAGGATGAATACTGATCGATGGCCTAATGTTGCATCAATGTATGGACTGAGGCCCATGTTGCTGCTTTGCATGTGTCCATAACGGGAACATTGTTGAGGAAGGCTATAGAATCGAATAGCGCTCTGGTAGAGTGTACAAGTCCCTGGTGGGGACTGTAGCTGTAGCTTATTGTAACAGAAGTCAGCGCTGCTGGAAATCCATTTAGACAGTCTCTGTTCAGATACAGCATCTCTCTTAAAGCATTCTGGGATGGAGAAAAATAATTTTGCTGTCTTCTTGACAGATTGCTAAGGATGGAGCAGAACCTGTCAGAAGCTACCATGGGAGATGAGTGTTTGGAGTGGGTCCTTGATCCAGACTTGGCTCCTGGACACAGAGACTTCTCCATCGTGATGACTTTTAACTGCAGGTCTCTCACCTTCCTGGCTAGGGATTTCAAACTGTAGCAATATGAGCGCTTCCATGGAATGTGTGTCTAACCAAGGCAGAGGACACACAGTGAATGACTGTCAGAGAGACTGGGAGAGACAGTCTGCACATAAGGCAGTGTTTAAGATTTGGGAATCCAGGCATGCCCCTCAGAGAAGTGTTTTCTCCCATGTGGGAAGGTAACTATGCTATTCTAAGGGGTATCTAACAACTGAAACAATTTCTTAATATAAAAGAAATTTATATGATATATATATATATAAAGACAAAAACAGGAAAGGATAAGTAACTAACTATTAACTAAGCCACCAGACTCCTAAATTAGACTAAAGAAAGCTAAAGTATAGAAAACAAACAAACAAAGGAGTCTAGTAGCACTCTTTATTTATCGCATGAGCTTTCATGGGAGAAAATCCCACTTCGTCAGATGCTTGAAGGTGGTTTGTCTTTAAAAATGCCACTAGACTCATTTGTTTTGCTGAACTAGACTAACATAGCTCCGCCTTTGGAACTAAAGAACAGAGATGCTCTAAGTGCTGTTTCAAGCTAACAGCAGCAGCGAAGGAACTGAGGGATGTTGGTGGCATGAGGCAATGTGAGACGGGGAATGTATATGCCACTCAACCAGGCACTGCTACTACAAATCTCCAGTTACAATGTCACAGGTGCAGATTCACCTATAGCAAAGCATCTGCAGGGACACTCCTTGAAGAAGAACATGTAGTACAATTCTATAATTTCCCAAGTGACACCCAAAATCTTCCAGGGAGGAGGATCATCAAGGTAGCCAGCTCAGCAAGTTTCAGAAACCACGTGCAGGATTAGACACCAAGTACATATTGCAAAGCCTGCTGGGACAGCTTCCCAGATTTACAAGAGTCAGCCCGACTGGCTCTACGCCAGGGCTTGATAAAGCCCAGGCACCATGGCACCTGGGAACTGTACCCTGGCTGTGGTCGTTGGGGTGCAATGCCCCCTAACGACCAAAAGAAAAAAAAAAGCCACCAGTGCCTTCAACAGCGTACAGCTTTTTTTTGGTGGCAGGGGGCTTCTTTTCCATGGACTGCTGCCTCAAGTGTCCCCAGCGGCAGGGTTTCTGCACCCCAGACCACCGTAAGTGTTCACAGCAGTGGTGGTTTGTCTGCCCCACACCACACGTGGCGGCATCATTTTGGCAGCAGGGCCCCCCCTCTAACATGCCGTACAGCTAGGCAACCCAGTTTGGGGGCTAGTGCCTAGGTGTGCTGCAAATTCATGGAGACCTGCTCTATGCGTACACTCCTGTGGCGCTCCTAAAGTTCACAGGAACAAAAGTTTTCAGGCAGACCACTGGCCTTCAAGGAACAGTCTGAGAAGTCTGACTGTACTAAGATATGCAGCCTACATGACAGTTGTTCAAAAGTGACTGTCTTAAACCATATAAATTGATTTAATTATATCATGCTTAGTGTCTATACCAAATAACCCTGTACAATCATGATGAAAATTCCTTCAAAGACGTCACGCAATATCACACCATGTGAGGTTACACTTGAAATGATGTGGCGCGAGAACTGCTAAATACAATGATATTACACATTTTTCCTCTAATGTACAGTTAGCTTATTTTAATTTTTATTGATATACTATTTTACAGGCTTCTAAGGTATTAGTGTCTATTTTATGTTACCTGTCAGTACTTGGCACTTAGGACTGCTTCCTATCCAAGCCATTCTAGGTTCTTTATAAACAACCCTTCTGAAATAGGTCAGATGCTTACATAGACCATTTCATTTAATTCTGAAATCAAACGTTAAAATACTAGACAAGAGGGAACTGTTGGACTGTAAAGTCTATAAAAAAAAACCACAGCAAGTTCTCAGCCACTAGCTCAAACTGAGAAGAGCACTAACGACTTTGATTCTGGCTGCTCTTTGTGTTTGTTTCAAACCATAATTGTCATTTAAGCTCCTAGTTTGGAGCTGGAAGCACTTTCTTTTGTGTATATCTATACGCACATGTGTGTGTGCGTGTATGCAAACATCACAATACAAAACAGTTTCCCAAGTAAATCAGATGGGGAAGAAATTTAGAATAATTTCCTGTCTGATAAAGGTCAATGCACTCAAGAATGCTTTTAACTCGCATTGTATTGATGGAAAAATGGAACTCTCCAGATGACATACACATCTCTTAATTCAGTGGTTCTCAACCTTTTGCAGGTCACGACACACGTGGTGACATATCACAACCCTACAAGACACACCAGCTGCCCTCCCCCCCCCCGCCAAATCCAGCCATCTCCTCTGCTCTCAGCAACACACTTACCACTTTGTGGCGACACCGTAATGTATCCCGACACAGTGGTTGAGAACCACTGCCTTAATATGTTAACCAAGGAGGTGAAGTGAAAGAATTTTTACATGTAACCCAAAAAGTTGTAATCAATGTCAACAGGACAAAACTTGTGATGATTCATACCAAAAAAGAATGCAAAAAGCTTTTTTGTGGTTGTTATGATAAAAAAACTATGAGGTAAGGAGGCTAAAGGGATCAAGAAATAAGAGTTCTAGCTGGTGGACAGGAGAACTTTAGCTACTCCACTTCCTAATAAGCCCATAATTTGTGGCACCAGCCTCATTTAAAATAAAAAGCGCCTCCCCCCATATTTTTTGTGAGCCTACGCAGCAATGTGATACTTCAGACCATCTTTGGTATCAATATCCATGCTCTTACATGGCCTAGATCAGTGATGGCGAACCTTTTAGAGACCGAGTGCCCAAACTGCAACCCAAAACCCACTTATTTATCGCAAAGTGCCAATACTGAGGTTTTAGTTAGAAAAAACAACTGCCATAGGTTGTTGAACCCTGGGCGTGCGTGCCACCAGAGAGGGCGCCGAGTGCCACCTCTGGCACGCGTGCCATAGGTTCGCCACCGCTGGCCTAGATGATGGCAGATTTGTCTGGTCAGAGACTTCATATTAGCTTTCATGCCCAAACATAATGATGCAACTCCTGTTTATAGTGTACATACTGTATGTAATACATGACATACTCAGACAAAATTCTCATTAGAAAAATCCATTGAAGACATATAATTGTATTCTTCCCTTTGCTTTTAAGCACAGAAATATTTCAAGTGCATTTAAATAATGTAAATATATAATGTGTTTTTCTATTGCTAACAGCAGAATCCATTTACCTTGTCAGCTAGTTCTGCAGCAGTGATGTTTGGGTCATATGGAATAGGCTCTCTAATATGTGTGTGAAATTTGACGGGAAACCCTCCATATGGAGGAAAGACTGGCACTCGAAAAAATTCATAAAGCCATCTAAAAAACCCTGTATGTTAGTTTAAAATAAATAAATTAGTCTTATAGCCTGGGAGAGAACAAATACATCTCAAACTTAGGAAATAAACAAAGCTCCAAAATTTTTCTGCCTGTTTGTCTCACTCACAACAGAAATTTAGGTGTGTCTGATCCTAGACAAGACAAGGCAGATTTAATAAACTGGATTCTAATTTCAGTTTCAGGTAAATAGTCTTTAATCTACTCGTTCTGTTTATAGAGATTCTATTTATATACACAGACACATACCAGGTTTTTCAGAATTATTATGCAGAGTTCAGATCATCTGCCCCTAAGTTTATCCATAGAATCAAAAGCAAGCAAAAATGTAAAGTGATTTAAAAAGAATAATACTTCTGAGATACAAGTGAAGAAAACTCATTTCAGAGAAGGGGGAAAAATATATCTGAAGTACAATATATCTCACTTGTTTCTCTAAGTGAACTATATCCTTCCCGAACATTTTCAGTATACATTGGAATGATGGGCTAAGAACGGAGTAAAAACAAAAACAAAAAAGAGTCAGAATTTAATAACGAACATATGCAAGAAAAATCCACATTTGTTATATTTAAGTACTTAATGCAAATGAGAAAATTATTTTAAACTGGAATAAGAAATTTGTCAGTTTATTAAGAAGTAGACATGGAGTTCTGCCACAGCTAAATATGGTCTGGACTGAAGACACTGCCCTCTAGAGGAGCATTATATTTCAATCAGTTTACTCACAGTCCTGCTCCTGAACCCAAGGACATTTAGCATGCATGTCAGGAATGTGGCTGTATTGCACACTCAAATTCAGATTAAATTAGCTAAAATACCCTGTATAACAACATGAGGAATTAGGTTTGCCAGAAAGTATTATTGGAAATTATATATATATTTTTGTATTGCTTCATAAATTGTGGAATTAAATCTTGACGTTTCTTAATGAATCTGCAGAATGTAGTGGAAAGCTGTAAAATGTAAAGAGCTGGTAAAGCTTTCTTAGACGTTTCAAAGCCTCAAATTATTATTTTAGCCATGTGATATACTAAGATATAGTACTGATGACAACATAACATTTAGAGCAGAAAGGGAGAAAAAAAAAAGAGTCTCGTAAGTTTTAAAGTATATCTATGACAGTATGTTCTTAATGACAGTCTGCTTTTGTTTTGGGTTTTTTATTTTGGGGAAGAACGCAGGGGAGTTACCCTGTATGTCAAAAGATTGCTAATCTAGAATTTTATTTACAGACAATCAATGACTACAAAACTTTTATGGCAGTCTATGAAGGTGGTCTACCCAGTCAAGGGTGATGTCTTGGAGGCAACATCAGCTCACCCCACCCCCCTCCATCGTGTGGCATGACCTTTTAAGATTTTGGAAGATTTGATATAGCCAAGGATCTAAGAAATGTTGGAAGACAAGAACACTCCTAGGAAAAAGTAGTGTTTGGTAGGAAATCCGTTTACTGTTCTTCTCAAGGCCCAGGACAAGGAGCCTAACAGTGTGCAGAACAAGGCTCCTCTCTCTCTCAGCCAAATGGAATAAGATTAAGAAAGGAGACCAGAGTAAGTATTGGCTCCTCCCTCATAGCAGGGCAAGTGCCCCCCCACCGCCCCCCCCCCCCACCCAAATCTCTGGGTCTGAGGACTAATTGGGGGAAAGGGGCTATCTGAAGAAGAAGCTGCCTCAAGGCCTCAACTTAGGGTTAGCTGGTCTAAGTTGCCACTCCAGCTCCAGGGAAGTGGCCTGAAGGAACTCCTGTCTGAAAGAGGGAAACTGGGGGCGGGATTGTTCAAAATTTAACCCAGCTGCTGGCAGAGAAACTAGGAAAAAGACAAAGATAGGGGCAGCCCAAGGAAATGGTGAAGGCATAGGCAGCAGAGGGTAAGTTTCCCCAGACAGCTGCTGGCAGAAGCTCCCACTCAACTCTCTCCCTCTGAGGGCCTCCTACATGCCACTCATGCCTCTTCTTCCCCTCTCTCAAGGGCCCATCCTGCCTGTCACTTGCACGTCTTTGCCCTCTCCAGCCCAATGCAAGAGCAGAGGATGGGGGGAAGGGGACTGAGCAGAAGTGGAGTCTGGGGCAAACCAGGGCCATAGGGAGAGGAGGCTGAGCAAGGGCAATGCAGGGATCATGTGCCACGCATGGGTTAGAGATTGAAGGAATAGCACTTAACTGCCTAAAACAGGGTCTCTGTGCTAGAGCCTAGAGGATAGGGCAGGCCTGGATCCCTATACCTCTCCCATAAACAAAGTGGGGAAGTACAAGCATCAAGAGCAAACAAGACCAAGAATGACAACTTCTAGATAGAGGCAGAGGGACTGGCATCAAGGCCATTAGACTTTGGTCCTTTAGGTTTTAGGCTTTTCTGTTAACCTCAGAAGAGGACTGAGTGGTAACCTAACCAAAGGATAGGCCACAGAAGCCATAGGCAGATGGCTGTGGAACGAGGGCAGACATAATTATTTTATTTATCAGATGCTCTCATGCCTTTTAACGCGATGCAAGCTAGTCTTTCCACCTGTCTGTATAATGCCCTGTTTCTTGTCCCATTATACTTCATGACAGCAGCATCTTTTTCAATGGTATTCTTATGTTACGTGTCATCCTCCACTTTTCAGTCCTCCATCAGGTGGTGTCCAATCAAGACATTGTCTAGAATAAGATTTTAGACCTGCAGACAATACGTCCAAACCACTTCAGTCTTCTTTCTCAAATTATTGTCTGTACTGTCTGTTGGCCAGTCCTTTGTAACATATCACCATTAGTTACTTTATCCCATTAGCAGACATGAATTAATGTTTGCAAGCATCTCTGATGGAATGCATTACGTTTCCTGTGGTGGGTTTTTATTGTATGCTTCTGAAACTTGGCAAATGCTAATGTGGGAATCACAATGGCGTTGTATAACTTTATCCTAATTCTTGTGTGAATCTCCTTATTTTTCCAGATATTTGCCAATCTCAAAAAGAATTCACTTGCCTTCTCAGTTCTTACTTCCACCTCCTTATGGAGTTAGCCATCAGTACTAATTGTGCTTCCAACCTATGCAGACTTATTAAGCATGCCATATTCTTTACTACTGATCACATACGCACCATTATTGGTGACTCCTCATTCAACGATCATGACTAGTTTTCTTTTGTCTGATTCTTACTCCTAGCTAAGTGGCCACACTACCATCATCATCTGTGTCTTAAAAATGTTACCTACAAAATTAAGATCTTGAACTTTTCCTCTACTCCATTCTGTAAAATTCCTTTAAAGTTGCTTTTTACATCATGTAATCAATTGTAATGCAGAAAGAGAGGTGATAAAATGTATCCCTGTCCCACTGCAGTGATTATATCAAACCAGTTGGTCTTTCGACTTTGTCCTTAACACAGCATTTTGAACCTTCATACAGCCATTTTATCCTTCTAGAAGCCCATATTGTTGCAAGATTTTTCACAGCAACTGTATGAGTTCAGCCCAAAACTTTACTGAAATCTATAAAGTTCAAGTCTAATTTAGATCCATTTACATGGGGGAAAGAGGAGGGTAAACCAACATGTTACTGAAGGCAAACATTTACAGAAAAAAAAAATATAAAGCATCATGCCAAGGAAACAATTGGGCCAACATAGGCTGGCTAACCAAACCTGTTAGATTGATTCTTCTAGGCAGCTTGCACAGATGCCACCCATTTACACCACCTTGAATTTACACTTTGAATCTTCTCTTCAAAGTTCTTTTAAACTTTCCCTTACAGCACTTGTCAACTATTAGTGTCATGATAGTATTTAGCTCAGTTCAAGCAGAAGGGTTTGCCGCTGTCTACTATCTGCTTAGTCTTTCACTCTTTGTTCGAACCCCACTCCCCACCCCAGGAACAAAATAGCCCATAGGAATTCTTACAGCACATGACTGGAGGAGCTGCCAACCACAAACCCTTAAGATCAGCTCTGACTTAATCTAAAGATGAGGAAATCAAATCTACGACTTCAAAGAACCAAGCTCAGGGGAGGATTCCTTCCTCTAGTATTAGCTGTTTTGTTTCAAAGAAAGGGATTAAATCTTCATGGCAATGGGCTTCTCTTCTTTTCCCAGTTCTGCCAAAGATACATACTTCGAGTGTTCTGGACCCTAACACTTTAAAAATGCTGCCTTCAGTCACAAATATTCAATTGACTAAGGAAGAATATTCCTCCCAATATTAAGATACTGGTAGATAGCACTGTCATGAGAAAGGTTGTCATGAGGAGGAACGAGAAAAATTGTTCTCCTTAACCACCGATAATAGGACAGAAATTTACAGAGGGGTAGCCGTGTTAGCCCGTGTGCAGCGGTCTGCAAGAGGGGAGCACAGCACTATAGACTATATTGTGTGTGTTAGTGGATAGAGCTGGTTGAAAATAGTATTTTGCTTTCCACTATAATTTAAAAAAAATAGAACTTATTTGTAGAATTTCAGATTTTCATTGAAACGGTTTTTTTTTTTAATGAAAAATAATTTTTCAGTGTTGATGACAGTAGAGCGTTTTCTCATGGAAATTTCTGTTTTGTCAAAGTTTTCATGAAAATTTTCAACTGGCTTTACTACTGGCTACCTATGGAATTATAGCCAGGCCTGGGCAAATTTTGTAAAGCTCACTAGCCTCACTGCTAATTGTTGGGAATCTGATTCTTAGGAAGATAGCTGGATTTCCACATGCCATTCACACACTATTGATCTGGCAATAAGTTTGCTAATATGCTTTGCAACATCACAACATTGGTTTTGTGTGTATATATCACTAAGATCATTCAAGTAAAGCTATTTATTTGTGAATCTCACAGAAAAGAGATTTTGTACATGGGACTCGGAGGTGGGGGCTAGAGAAAAAAAGCATCAGTTCCAAGAATACCAGGAAAGCGTTTTGACATCTTCATTGTTTTGGAAGTACCTTGCCCCCAGTAGAATAGTGCTGCCTACACTGTGATGACCTCTTACTCCAGGAGGAAGTTGGGATAGACTTGTAGAGTGGAGTGGTTTTGGATAGCCAGGGCTGATAGGAGATATTGGGCTATCTTCGTAATCTAAGCTGGAGCTCATTTTCTGTATCTAAAGGCAAGTGTAGTCTCTGTACTTTTCTAAAGAACTTTCTAATTTTCACATATTGCCATGGCCCACTTGTGTTCCACCCTGTGGATTTTATAAGCTCTCTGCAGGTGGAGTGTATCTAGCACAGGGAACATGTAATGCTTAGAAAAATCAGCACATTGCTGCAGAGTGAAAGGTTCACATGGGAAGTGCTGCACAGTTAGAAGTGTGAAGGGCTTTAAAACGCTCTCTGATTCACAGGATATTCCTAGGAAACTCTTGACCATATTTCTTCATCATTGAACAAAATTCGTGTTGCCTGGTGACGTCAAATGTGTCGCTTATAATTTTAAATGTTTCTGTTTCTCTTCTGAATTTCCCGGCTTCGTATATATTCTACCCCTTAAAGAGTCTGTTAGATTCTGCCATAAAGAACATTATGTATTTTATCCAAAAAGACCCCCACTTATTATTGTTTAGTGAACTACTATACATATGCTACAAAACAAGTGTACTTGGTTTAGTGGCATCTATCAACCTTAGAGGCCTGAATTTCAGAAGTATTGAATACCCACTATTTCCATTTAATCCAATGGATCTGTAGGTGCTGGCCACCACTGAAAATCATGCCAGTTGCCAGAAGTGTGTATGCTTAGGCAAATATCAGAGACCTGAGAGTAAAAGAGAGAGGGGAAAATGAGTATTTTCTCTATTATTTATTACAGCTAGAGTGGGTAGCAAAGCTTTTACTTAGGAGAGTGTCTTAACTTCCTCTTATAAGTCTTCTAATTTTACTTAGTTAAAATTTGCTAGAATTTTAAACATTCGAGTTTGTTTTCTGTGTCAGACTGGATTCTTCTGGAAACAATGAGGCTAAAGAGAAATAAATTGTTCTACTAATGTGTGTTTTTTTTTTAAAAAAATCAATTTTTTTAAAAAAACTAAAAAATTCTAGAAATGCCATTCTTTAGAGCAGAAACATGAAATCTGGCAGGGGTTGTGGTACGGGGGTATAGCTGGAATCAGAGAAGTCCCTTTTGCTGCCTATGATTTGGTATCTGGGATAAACTGCCCTGTGCACATGCTCAAAAGAGCTTTTTAGAAGGTTACAAATACAATCTTAGAACAGTCCATCTTCACAGCGCATGCTCCCTAGTTTCACCTGACCCTTCATCTGCAGTGAGACTCAATGCTAGTCCCACAGAGCTTTCTTCTTGCCAATTGCATTGAGCAACAGCTTGAACTTCAGATTGGGATGTAGAGGATGACTGACAAGGCAGCAGTAGCTTTGGGCGGCTCCCTTTTGAGTAGGAGAAGAAGGTGTTGCTTACCTGTAACTTCTGTTCTTCGAGATGCGTGTCCCTGTGGGTGCTCCACATCAGGTGTCATCGCGTCTCGCGGCAAAGAGCGGAGTCTTCTCAGCAGTAGTGCTAGAGGGGGCTGCACGCGCCGGCTGCAGCTCGCGCCACTCCAGGCAGTCTAGGCGCGCGCAGCCCCCTCACTCCCTCAGTTCCTTTTCGACCGCGGAGCAAGAGGTAAGTACTCCGAAGTAGAGGGGAAGGAGGGAGGGTAGTGGAGCACCCACAGGGACACGCATCTCGAAGAACAGAAGTTACAGGTAAGCAACACCTTCTTCTTCTTCGAGCGATGTCCCTGTGTGTACTCCACATCAGGTGACTTATTCGCCGTTGTCAGTTGTGGTGGAGGGACTTCGGTGTATAGTAGAAAGCACCGCTGACCCTACTCCAGCGTCATTCTGAAATGTTTTGTTAATAGCATAATGGGATGTGAACGTATGGATAGAGGACCAAGTGGCAGCCCTGCATATGTCTGCAAGTGGAACGTTATGAAGGAACGCTGTAGTGGCTGCCATTGCCCTTGTGGAGTGAGCTCTGATTCTTTCTGGGGGTTGAACGTCATTCTGTTGGTAGGCCGCCAGAATGCATTCTTTTATCCATTTCGATAGTCTCTGGTTAGAGATTGGTAAGCCTTTGCATCTCTCTGCAATGGAGACTAGTAGTCTGTTCGATTTTCTAAATGGTCTTGTTCTATCTAGGTAAAAGGACAACGCCCGTCGGACATCCAGCGTGTGAAGGGCTGCTTCGCGACGGTTCCTGTGAGGCTTCGGATAGAAGGTAGGTAGGTGTATGGGTTCGTTGATATGAAAATGGGATACGACCTTGGGTAGGAACTTGGGGTGGGGACGTAATGTCACCTTATCTTTTTGGAATATTGTGAAAGGAGGATCCGTAATGAGAGCGTTGATTTCTCCTACTCTCCTTGCGGATGTAATGGCGACTAGAAATGCTACCTTCATGGACATGTGATGCAGTGAGCAGGTCACCAGAGGTTCAAAGGGTGCTGTCATCAGTGTGTTAAGGACTAGGTTTAAATCCCAGGGCTGTGATGGTAACTGTATCGCTGGGAAGAGTCTTTGAATACCCATCAGGAAACGTTTTACCACTGGGTGGGTAAATACTGATATGTTGTCGAGCCGGTCATGAAAAACTGAAATGGCTGCTAAATGTACTTTCAGGGAGTTAACGGAGAGCCCGGATCGTTTAAGATGCAGGATGTATTCAAGGATCTGCGGGATTGAAGATGACGATGGCGAGATGTTTCTGCCATTGCACCAACTCTGAAACCTCTTCCATTTAAAAAGGTAAGTCTTTCTCGTGCTTAACTTCCTGCTGTTTAGAAGGATGTGACGGACAGCCTCTGAGCACTGTAGTTCTTCATGTTGGAACCATTGAGGAACCACGCTGTTAGGTGTAGTTTCCCGATTTCCGGGTGGAGAGTCTGTCCGAAATTTTGTGTTAATAATGTCGATGTGGGTTGAAGTTGTATCGGTTTGCGTTGCGATAGAGCGAGCAGGTCCGCAAACCATGGTTGTCGTGGCCAGGCTGGTGCAATCATTATAACGCGCGCCTGATCCGTTCTGATCTTTTGCAAGACTTTGGGTATCAAGGGGATGGGAGGAAAGGCGTATAGTAGGGAATGGGACCACGTGATCAGGAAGGCATCTCCCATCGATTTGGGACCCAGGCCTGCCCTGGAACAAAAACGATGACATCTCCTGTTGAGATATGTTGCAAACAGGTCTATCGATGGTTTTCCCCAATGATCGAATATGCGTGCCAGGTGAGCAGTGTCGATCTCCCATTCGTGGTTGGGGGTGAAGCTTCTGCTTAGAGCATCTGCAGTTACGTTTTGCTTTCCTGGGAGGTAGGATGCCGTGATGGTGACTGAGTGATGTATGCACCAGTTCCACAGTTTTACAGCCTCTGCACAGAGGGTTGATGATCGTGCTCCTCCTTGTCGATTGATGTAAAACATGCACGCCATATTGTCCGTCATGACCCTTACCGACTTGCTTCGAATGAGTGGAAGGAAATGCTCGCATGCGTATCGAACTGCTCTTAACTCCAGTACATTTATGTGGAGAGTGGTTTCCTGCCTTGACCATTGACCCTGTGTGGTCAGTTGGTCTATGTGGGCACCCCATCCTATCATGGAGGCGTCCGTGGTTAGCAGAATTGTGGGTTGAATTGGTAGAAATGGTCTTCCTAACATGACATTTTCCTTTCTGGACCACCTATTTAGGGAGTCTTTTATGTGTTTCGGGATCGTCACTCTCCTGTTGAGATTGTGGTACCTTGGTTTGTACACACTCGTTAACCAGTGTTGCAGCGCTCGCATGTGTAATCTGGCATTGGGTACTACACTTGTAGAGGCTGCCATGTGACCCAGCAGCTGCAACACCATACGAGCTACCACGAAGGGGGCAGTCTTTACTAGAGTAATGAGCTCTTGAAGCGCGTGGAATCTGTTTGCGGGCAACGAGGCCATTCCTGTGTTGGAGCTCAGCAGAGCTCCTATGAAGAGAATTTCTCTGGTAGGTTCCATGATGGATTTTTCTGCGTTTACTTTCATCCCCAGCTTGGTGAAAAGCGATGTGGTCATAAAGGTGGCCTCGGTGGCCGCATCTCTGGAACGTGCTGTGATAAGGCAATCGTCCAGATAAGGGAAGATCTTCACCCCTTGCGTTCTGAGAAACGCTATAGGTGCTGCGAGCAGTTTGGAAAACGTTCTTGGTGCTGAGGATAGCCCGAAGGGCATCACTTTGTATTGATAATGTTGGTTGTTTACTATGAAACGTAGGAACCTTCTGTGCGCGGGGTGAATGGTGACGTGGAAATATGCGTCTTTGAGGTCGAGGGAAGAGAACCATTCTCCTTGGGTCAGCATGGGGATTATCTTGTTCAATGTGACCATTTTGAACCTCTGTTTCTTGACATATCTGTTTAAAGGTCTGAGATCTAGAATAGGCCTCCACCCGCCTGATTTTTTTCTGGACTATGAAATAGCGGGAGTAAAAACCCTTTCTTATGTGTTGAGTGGGAACGGGTTCTATTGCTCCTATGTCCAGGAGTTGTTTGATTTCCTGTTGAAGGAGTTGTACATGATTGGTGTCCCTGAAGAGGGACGGGGAAGGGTAATGAGGAGGAGGGCGGGAAGTCAAGGGGATGGAGTAACCTTTGTTTACTATTTCTAAGACCCACTTGTCCGTTGTGATGGAGGACCAGGCAGGAAGGAATTGCCTGAGGCAGAAATCGAAGTTCACGGGCACTTGGTTTGATGTTGCTGGACCAGGAGGAAGTCTCAAACCCTCGACCAAGCACTCAAAACTGAGGCTTTTGGGGTTGCGGTTGGGTATTGTTGGATGACTGCGAAGATTGTCTTCGTCTGTAACCCCTCTGTCTACCCCTCGAAGAATGATCATGTCTCTGGTGATTCTGAGGATGGTAGTAAGGCTGATATCGATGAGAAAAGGTGTTAAATCTCGTCTGCTTTTTTCTGAACGTTGGAGTATGGATCCCAAGCGTTCGCAGGGTGGCTCTCGAATCTTTCATCGCGTGCATGAGTGCGTCTGTCTTATCAGAAAAAAGGTTTGTCTTATCGAAGGGAAGATCTTCTATCTTTGTTTGAAGGTCTCTAGGCAGGGCTGCTGCTTGCAGCCACGATGCCCTTCTCATAACAATTGCTGTGGCGACAGCTCGTGCTGCAGTGTCTGCTACATCCAAGGAAGCTTGAAGGGATGTTCTGGATACCAACTGTCCTTCTGCTACCAAACTTCTATGTTGTTGTTTTTTATTATCTGTGAGGAAGTCTGTGAGTTGGGATAACCTCTCGAGTATTAAGTGATTGTAATTAGAGAGGAGAGCAGAATAGTTGGCAATCCTCAAGAGTAGGGTGTCTGAAGAGTATATCTTACGACCTAATTGGTCTAAGTGTTTACCGTCCTTATCTTGTGGTGTAGACTTGAAATTTGTTTGCCTCCTCTTTTGATTGGCTGCGTCCATTACCAATGAATTAGCTGGAGGGTGTGTGAACAGAAATTCCATTCCCTTTGAGGGAATGTACCACTTCCTATCATTTCTTTTGTTTGTGGCGGATGTGGTGGCTGGGCTTTGCCAGATCTCGTTAGCGGGGTCCATTATAGCAGAGTCCATTGGCATAGCCAGCTTGGACGATGTCGAGGCATGCAGAATCTTTAGGAGTTTGTGTTTAGGCTCCGTGACTTCCTCCAGCTGGATCTCCAACTCCTATGCCTCTCTTTTGAACAGGTCATTGAATAATTTTGTATCATCACTAGAGGAAGTTGAGGACGGGATTACTGAGTCCTCTATAGAAGTTTGTTGATGCACCTGGGAGGGATTGTGGACCGTGCCCCTTGAGAGGGGAGATTGTGATGAGCGCTCAGAGAGCGTGGAGAGAGATTGACTTGGTGAGCGGGTTGGAGAACGAGAATGGTGGTAATGGTGTTTACTAGAGTGCCTGCTGTAGCAGGAGCGATGCTGCCATCTATCTGAGGATCTGCGGTGCGGTGTGCTATAACGACAGCATGGGGAGAGGTGTCTATTTCCCCGAGGGCTTCGCCTTGAGCCTGTAGAAGAGTGCATAGATGATGCGGACCCAGTAGAAGAGCGGCACCTATGTGAATGATAAGAGTGCCATGATGAGAATGGACATGGGAGGACTCCCTTCTAGAGCTGTGTGTCATGGAGTGAGAAGGAGAAATATGCTTCTCCTTCCTTGCTCTCTTCCGCGGTGCCGGCTGAGACTCTATGTACGGTGCCAGGGCAACCGCACCGTGAGTTCCCTCCATTGTCAGCTGTTGAGGAGAGCCCGGTGCCGAAGGCAGTTGTTGTTGCTGCGGCGCCTGCGGTGCCGAGGTTTCAGGCGGTGCCGAGGATGGCGCCGTGGCCGTGCGATCCGCCTGTTTGCTGGGGACCGCTTTGTCCGGGACCGCTTGTGCGAAGGAAGAGGAGCCCGCGGGTCTTGTTCCCGGCTCCTTGTGGGAGGTTCTCTCACTCCCATGGTTTGCGGCCGATTTAGCGCCCAAGGAACCAGAAGCCTTATGGGCAGCCTTTTTAAATGATTTCTTTGAGGGGGAACGACCCCTCTTAGAAGCATTAGTGTGCGCTGGTGACAGAGCGCTTGAATGGCGGCTTGCCGGTGGGTCCGGGAAGAGACTGTCTGTGCCTGAGGACGATGCCGGGGCTAAGGAGTTCTCCATCAGGAACATCCTTAGCCTTAGGTCTCTTTCTTTCCTGGCTCTAGCGCTCAGGTTAAGGCAATGCGAGCATTTCTGTGGGATGTGAGAGTCCCCCAAACAACGGACACACTGCGAGTGTCCGTCCGACGCTGGTATCGGGTCCTTACACCCCGAACATCTTTTAAAGCCCGATGAAGATGGCATTGTCAGTGGCCGGCAGCTATTAGTGCTGTCGTTCGACCGTTACCGGCCGAAACGGCCGGCGGCTTTTTTTTTTTTTTTTTTAAACACTAGAGAAGTATAAATTTAAAAGGGGCAGTCAAACTGTGACTGAAAGTTGTTTGTTTTGTCGTTTCTTTCTTCTTAGGTTGAGAGAGAGAGAGAGAGATTGCTAGTGAGGAAGCTCCGTCTTCACCCGAAGGCGGTTGAAAGGAACTGAGGGAGTGAGGGGGCTGCGCGCACCTAGACTGCCTGGAGTGGCGCGAGCCGCAGCCGGCGCGTGCAGCCCCCTCTAGCACTACTGCTGAGAAGACTCCGCTCTTTGCCGCGAGACGCGATGACACCTGATGTGGAGCACACACAGGGACATCGCTCGAAGAAGAATGTGTGTTAGGGCGGGAGTCAGGAAGAGGCCATGAATGTTAATTACTGCCTGGTATTAATAATTTTGTGCATTTGACATTCGTCTATTACTGAACAAGCAGAGGTGAAGGACATTTCTGGTGAATGGTAAATGCCCTGAAAAATGCATTTTTGGGCACCAAAACTATTTGTGAATTCAGCTTGAATTAGATAAATGATTTTGGCCAAGTAAGCCTGATTTATATTTCAGAAATGTTGAAACAAACCCATTTTTCCTCAATACACCATTTTGACATTTGGTTTCAAAGTGACATTTTTTATGGTGCTTTGATGGTGGTGACAAGAAGCTTCAGTGTGATATAATAGCAGATGGTGGAAGGATTTGGAGAGGGGAGTGATATAATCAAATCAATGGACAATGAAGATCACCTTAGCTACTATATTTTTTAAGCACTGAAGAACGATAATGTGCGCGGCCAGAGAAGAGGATGTTGCAATATTCACAGCGGAATACAAAGATAGCCTGAATTAAAGACTTGATGGAAGGAAAATTATGATTTTGGAGTGGATGAGAATGCAACAGCGGGATGTGGACATGGCCTGGATATGTGTGGCATCACTCCTATGCGAGGAGTTGTGAATGTATGTAGAGTGCAAAATAATGCAAATATTTCAAGCCTCAGTGATGAAGAGAATGGTGGTGATGTTGACTGTGATACTGAAAAAGGGAAGTAAAAGTTAAGGAGGAAAGGTAAGGTGTTCTGTTTTGGCCATACTTGGTTTAAAATAATAAAACATCCAAGAGAAACTGGTTAATATGTGGTATTGGATGGAAGGAGATATATTAAGTGATGGAGAGAGAGAGAGAGAGAGATATTTGTGAATCACTACCATAGAGATCACAGTTTAAGCTGTGACAGCAGATGAGATTCTCAGAGACAATGAAGGGAAAAGGAAAGAACAAAACCTTAGTGTACTCTCAAAGAAAGTGTGAGAGGGAAGAAGGAAGGTCTACTAAAAGAAATGCTGCATAAACTATCAGAGAGGAAGCAAGAAAACCAGAAGAGTAGAGAACAATATCTTGAAAGCCTAATACAAATAAGATGTTAAGAAGAAGAGGATGACCAATATTGTCAAAGGTTGCTGATGTTGAAGAGGAGAATATTGTAGAGGAGGAATCGGCAACCCCGAGCATGCATGCCAAACATGGTATGTGCGCCCATTCAGAGCAGCATGCAGAGCTCCCAGCCCTGCGGCTGCTGGCCCCACTTCCCCAGCAGGGCCTGGGGTGGCAGGGACAGCAGGAGCCACCACACATGCACAGCTCCTGCAGCCCCCAGGCCCTGCTGGGTGTCAGGGCCAGTAGCAGCTGCCGCACCACACACGCACAGCTCTTGCAGCCCCCAGGCTCCACCCTCAGCACCTACTGGCCCTGCCCCTGGCACCTACTGAGGGTGTGGAGGGTGGGACTGGCAAAGGTTACCTACTCCTGTTGTAGAAGTTGGCCAGAAAGAGATCATTAGAGACCTCAGTGACAATAATTTTAGCACAGTAGAGATGGCAGAAGCCAGATGTAGTTTGAGGGGAAGTGGATACTTCACAACATAATTAAAGAAAAGTTTAAAGGAACAGAAGTATTATGCAGATTATTGTCCTAAGAACAAAAGTTTTGTTTTGTTTTAAAAGAAGGGCTAAAAGTAGTTAACTTCTGTTCTGTAACCCTACAGCCAGACTCAGCTAAACTGTACCTAATTCCCAAGTACCCAGTACTAGGTGCACGTACACGCACACACACACTACTCACCACTTTTGCATCTAAAGCCACCTGAGCAAACTCTTTACGATTACCCCATAACAGTTTATAAGTTTCATCACTGAAGAGGGCTTCTCGAACTCCACCTGGTAAAAAAGCCAACAAATGGCCATTCTTCAGTGCATTGAGACATTCTTCCCTTGAACCTGGCATAATACTAAACACGTCTAGTAATATTTTCAAACCTGTAAGGAATATGTACTATGAATTATTAAACAGAGCATAAGCATTGCTTGTATATTAAATGACAATACAGTAAGATTACATTTCAGAAAAATCAAATGACTATTACTATTAATGTATCATCATACATTTCCTTATAGACAGCACAATACATCTTGGAAAGCTCCTCTCAGTGATGCATTTCTGACAGTACACCTGTACACAGTAGTATGGAGATGAACCAACCTTAAAGTTGAACCATGATCAACCAAATATATAGTATATATAAGTAAGCAGCTTTCCATATTTATTAGATACCAGTCAGTCATACAAAGGTAACTGGTGCCTGTTAGCTATATAATTAAGGATATACACATTTTTTCTTCTCCTATCCTTTTAGCTTTCTTTTAAATAAAATCTATTACATTAAATACAAAAGTTTATAGTCATGTAATATTAAGAAAGCACAGATAAAATAAGTCAGGAAAAGCAAAATGAAGACTCCTATGTGATGTTAACAGGCCCATTTAATATATTAATTTTATTTCTGTTTTGTCTTTCTTTTTCTTGTAAAGTACAATATTTAATACATTGCTTTTTATGTTGCTAAATAAAACATACAAGCTGCACAACATGGCCAAATTAGGCTATAGTAGGAACCTTATTTTTTCCATTTCCCACCTTTTTTATTTTAGCTGGGAAACCTTAATTTGTATAAATTGTTGGGTGGAGGTTTCTTCTCCTCCAGTATTAATAATAATTTCCCCCAAAAATTTTAGAAGATCCATAAAGGAGAGAATTCAGCCTCATGTTGTGTATTAGTATTAGATAAGTTTTTGAAAATTAAAGTATTACAAACTTCAGAAGATCACTGAATTTCCCTCAACACTTGAATTTACTCTGTTTTCAAACTACAGTTTTGGGACAAGTGACTTTGCTAATAAACATACCTCATCATCCATATGAATTTCACTAAAACAAACAGTGTATTATAAATATTTTGAATTTACTATTCACAGTGAAAGAACTTTACCTGGTAATTTAAAGACAAAGTGATCAGCCACTGATACACAAAATCTGTGCTTCATGATAAAGAGCCTAGCTAAAAAGTAGAGATGGTCTATAGGAATAGCACCATGGTAATAAATAAGAACACCTGGTCCTTCAGGTAGGTTTTCTACACCATGAAGCTCATAAGCTGTTGGAGTACAAGGTACAACAGTGTTAATGTTAGTTTTAAATCATTTGCAATTTTAACATAAATTCTTTATATAGAGAAACATGATGTTAAGGAGCAAGCAGCAGAGTCTACTCCACCTGGACCAGTTAACGTGCAATGGATGTGTGTGCCTATGGATTTGTGAACAAGGAGCAGAAATGCACACTACAGGAGTATGGTTTTTAAAGCACACTCATCCACTGCACAGTAAGTGGTCTCGGTGGAGTAGACTCTGCTAGTGGGAAGACTGGTGGACTTTAATGTAACAGAGATTTCACCAGTAAGCCAATGAGAAGAATATTTAGAAATTGTGACACCACATCCACTTAACTGAGGTAAAAATAATTGTTTCTTTTCCAAAGAACAGTTTTTATATAAAATATGGCAATTTATAATAAAAAGTTTAAAATGACAATGCCAGAACATTTTCCAAAAAATGTAATAAAATAACATTTAAATCCATTTCCTGTTAAATGTGTTTGTTTTTCCCAAGACTCATGCTTTTTAAAATTCTAACAGCAGCAGCTTCACATTGAAAAACAACAAACACCCACCACAACTTACAATTAATTTTGTTTGTTTAGCCTCAAGGCTAAGCTAGGTGATGCAAAGTACGCAGAGATATATCTGGGCAGATCTGTTTGAAGGAACTAGCCCATAAACATTAAGCTATCTCACCTCTCCATTTCCCAGTGCATTCTGTTTCTTCCATTATCTTTTAAATTGTGAACTGTTTGGAAACTTGCTTGTGCACTGTACAGCGCCTAGCACATGGTACATGAACTTTCTGAACAAATGCAAGAAAACTGAAGTTTAAATCTGGGAAGCTATGCTATCACCTCATTAAAATAGATTTGGCACACCAAACAAATCAAATCTTGCTTACCATGCCATATTCTTGCATATCCATCCCATAAAGTTGACATCATTTGCCTTGCAGAATCCCAGTAATTACTGGAATTATCTGCCATCAGATAATTAATCCTTTGGTAGATTAGAAGGGAAAAAGCAGAAAGGTAGAGAAGGAAAAGGATGATTAAAGGAACCATAAAAAGAGAGAGGAAGAAGTTATCACCACCAAGCAGTAGACCACATAAAGATCTCCAGGTACTCCACACCAGTCCATTTTTCCAATATGTAAATGAGGCACTTTAAGTAGGTCAGAGATGGCTGCCCAAAAGTACAAGATTCATTTCCACCTATCATTTCCTGTTTACAAAGAAAACAAAAACAGAGTCAAACTCTCCATGTGGTCGTGGCAGCTTATTAATCTAGAAAAGTCATTTTGTATCCTATTATTACACAAAATAAATATTTTATTTAATTGTGTTCTTTCCATACCATCCGATTAGCATAAAATGAATGAAGGCTTTGATATAAAGTTAATGGGAGGTCTTTGTTAAGGATAAGTGAATTAGCAGTATAAGCTGGCTCTGTGTGTTCTCAGATTCCACAGCAACAAAGATTGCTGTTTCGTTGCAGCCGGGCGTCAATCATGTTGTTTTCTGTATTCCTGCCCTGTCAGCACCCACCAAGCAGTACCTACTTGCTATCCACCATTTGCCGCAAGGTGAAATTAATTAAATTACATTATGTACTGCTGGCACTGTTCCATGAAACCATGCAAAGGGGAACTAGGAAACCAGAGCGGGAATCCAGATTGCAGCAACAAAGCAAGGGAACCAGACATTTTAGTTGGCAAACTGGACTGCCTGAAGAACATAGCAACTGAGGAGTTGTTACGGTTTTTGGCTCAACCTACAAAACTTGTCATGTTCTGAATCTTACTATTGGTCTGGAACTGAAAGTTATAGGAGATGAGCAGGTGAAGAATACATGTCAGACTTACCTTTTCCTTTTCTTGGATAGAGGATTTTTTCTTGTCCTAGCCTCCAAGATCAATTGACCAAATAAAGACAACAGAGTCTTGTGGCACTTTTAAAGACTAACAGATTTATTAATCGCATGAGCTTTCGTGGGAGAAAATCCCACTTCGTCAGACGCTTTGAAGATAGGAAATAGAATACTTTCCTATCTTCAAAGCGTCTGACGAAGTGGGATTTTCTCCCACGAAAGCTCATGCGATTAATAAATCTGTTAGTCTTTAAAAGTGCCACAAGACTCTGTTGTCTTTCTACAATAGACTAACACGGCTACCCCTTTGGAATTTGACCAAATAAAGTTTCTGAAATCTGAAGGAGTGTGCTGTACAGCCATGGACTAACCAATGAATAATTTTGTGCACTACTAATTAGTGCCCATCCTCCACTTGATATTGCTTGTAACAGGGCTTGCCGGTCCGTTAAAAACAGGCTCAGGTTCAGTACAGCTTTGTTCCTGTTTCCAGAGCTGTTAGGAATTTATTTCTTATTATCTCCAGATTGTATAACTGTAAAGCATTCTCCTTGGGACTGCAACTAAAGACTTCAAAAAGTGCATCTAATATGAAATGTTGCTGCCTGCTTATTATGTAGTGTTTCTCAAAAGGAGCATTTTACACAAGGAACAGGGATGGTCACCAGGTCCTGGGGTGGACTGGTTGGGTGGACTGAAAGAGGTGAATTTGGGAGAGAGAGAAAGGGACTTTTGGGGAGGTAGAAGTGAATAGGAAGAAAGGCGGCTGCCTCATGAGTAAAGGAAGTGCAGAGACAGAGGGAGAATCTTGTGGCAGGGGAGGTAGTTGCCTGATGTGAGCCAGGCTTGGAGAAAGTCCAAGCCCATAACAGGTGCAGGCAGCAGTAGGGTGGATGGAGGTACTTGTTGGTGCTGCAGGTGGCTGTTCAAAAGGTTCCGGAGACCTGGTGGCCCTAGGTATGGTTGTGGTGATGTAGAAGATACAGAGGGACGGGGCATCACCCTGCAGCACACTGCTGATGTTCTTGGTTCAGCCCTCACCTTCCTGCAGCCCAGCCAGCCTTATCTTCAGGCCCCTTGCAGGCACACTGACTCGGGATGGACTCCGTCAAGCAGAGGATGGCACCTTTGTCACTGAGGCACCACCCTGCGAGCAGACTTCCCCCATCCACGTGGACAAAGTGGTGTACACAGTGTGTGAGTGTGACACATTCAGCCAAACCGCTGGCGCCACTGACTGAACAGGGTCACTGGCAGCAGAGAACTTGGCCCACAATTACAGTCCAGTGTTCCTCACATGGTGAGTGACACCACATACATAGTCGTCTGGGTTTTTAAATATAATTGCAAAATTATTTTGTTATTCCATTTACAGATCAAGGGGAACGCTGGCACCTCTGTTTTATAAAACTTCCACAGGGAAAAAAGTTCTCTTTAGTCTAATGATCATCATCTTGCAGAATCTGGAACCTAGTATTTCAGCGCTAATAACTGGAAAATGAAACTGACCAGTGGTTTTCACTGCAGAGCAAAGAAATGGAAAAAGTAAAACAGACAGTAACAGGTAAACTGATTTCTTAAAATGCTTCCATTTTAATTATTTAAATGAGTAATTACAAAAGTAAGGACACTTTAGCATTGAAAATTATATAAAATTATATATTGTAAACACTGTTCCTTTTTATTAATGTGTTTGGTGGGAAATACAATATTGTCCTTTCCTATTCTATTACTATAAAAATATGCTCAGTACAGTGGAGGTTCCATCCTGCAGATTATGTTGACTGGAGACTCCAGCAGACAGCAAAGCACTCTGCCTGGGTCCCTAAGCGCTGTGGTCCCGGCTGCAGCAAGATGGAGAGGATCTCCGAACTCCCAGGCTGTAAAAGGGAGCCATTGCCTAGGGGCCCATTTGGAGCGCACAGGGCTACATGCATGCAGTTTCCCTGCTGGCGGAGACTGGTGGCTCTTCAGGGTTGTAAAAATGATACCTGTGGCCCTTGAGTCAAAGAGGTTGGGAACCACTAGACCATGTCCACATTTACAAGTTTACAACAGCATAGCTATGCTCATGCAGCTGTGCTATTGTAAGAGAACTCATGTAGCCATCTTATGCGATAGGAGAGAGCTCTTCTATCAGCATAATAAAACCAGCTCAATTAGTGGTGGACTCCCATGCTGTGCACACAAGCACATATGCAGGCAAAACTTATGTCACTTAGGGTGCTTTTTCACACCCCTGAGCAACAAAAGTTTTGCTGATGTAAGTGCTAGCGTAGACATGGCCTAATTTGGTGACAGTGGAATTTTTTTAATAAAGTGCCTAAAAATGTTTACCATTAAAATTACTTCGTGACAGTCAGTTCTGAGTCTGCAAGGGAAATGACCGATAGTATTGGCAACAGTATGATAGGATTTTAAAATAAGCTTCTGGCTAAATATGCTGGATTTTGCTAAATTATATCTTAAACTAAAGCCTATGGGGCAGGGGGGGGGAGGAATTGTGGGACACCAGTCCCAAAGGATTGGATGTAAGGAGTTATGGGGAGCCCCATTTTCGAGTTCTGACTGATTTGGAACTAACAAATTTGATTGCTTAGTTCGAACTAACCCTTAATTTGAAATAGTTAGTTCGCATTAAGTCAATGTGGCCATATTAGTTCGAACAGATCGGCAGATTGACCTTCATGCAACTGAGTAATTCGAACTAAGCAAGTGCCCTGCATGGACATGGCTTTAGTTCGAACTAGCATTCTAGTGGGGCCATGCTAGTTCGAATTAAGTTAATTCAAACTAACTAAAATTAGTTCAAATTAGTTAGTTTGAATTAACTAATTCAAACTAGCTTTTGTAAGTGTAGACATAGCCTAAGAGCAAACATGACTCTGTATATATTAAACTTACACTGCTTATAGAATGGAAATGTATGACCTATTTTCATAACTACAGAAGGTATTTTTTAAGCATATGCACTTGCTAGAGTCTGGTTCTATTTGAATAACAAATTATGAAGTGGGGATGGAAGCCACAACAAAGAGAAATAATGGACCATTATCAACAGATGAACTTTGTTTTTCAGAAAGGATGATGCATACGATGTTCCAGTTGTAAAGAACAATATGAAATGATAGGTTACAAAGTGCTAGGCAGCCAACTATGTAACCTCATAGCGTCTTGTGAATCAGTATAAAATGTACATGCCTTTTGTACATATGTTAATTTGGAACCAATGTATCTGGACTGCAATGTTGATGTTTGATGATGCTAGTTAGGTGTGTAATTAATCACAAAGCATAAAACGAGATTTTAAAAAGTGATCAATAAAAGCCTATGCCTTGTAATCCATGGGTCAGGGTGAGCTGCAGAGTAGCCTCCAGATTGGTTGGTGAGCACCACCTTTCTATACATGCTGTACGTGTTGTAGCTACAGAATTCTGATTTAATAAACCAAATTGAGCTTACTATTTGATAGCACAGACTTATAAACTGAGCAGCCTTTATTTACAGCCCCTCCACCCTGTCCCCTGCCCACAGCATGAAATGAGAGAGTAACCTCAGCTCCCTTTTGCTTACAACCCCTCCACTCCCAGCATGAACTGGGAAAGGGGCCTCAGTCCACCTGTCCCTCCCTCCTCTTTGACCCAGACAGCTCCTTACAACTACTACTCCACTCCCACACAGACTGATGAAACCTGCATGGAGCTTATTGAAGGCGGGAAGGCAATGCCTTCCCTGATTGGCTGTGGTGGCCCCACCTCTTTCCCTTCCCTCTGTGCTAGGAAGACAAAAGTTTTTGTGCTCCATGCAGGTTCCTGTAGCTGCTTGCGAACCTATCTGCATGGGGCATATAAAGCTCAACATGCCATGCTCTCAGGCAATGTGAGACTGACACCAGCCTTCTAACTTCTCTCCTTCAGTCTCAGTTTGAATGTCACTTCACTCTCTGCTCCTCATTGCCTGGCTGGGCTTGGGCATCCTTACAGTCTTGTCCCTAATCTGAGTGGATTGACTCATCAGACTGGTTTTTCTTCTGCTTTACTCCCCACACCCACTGTCACTGCCTTCTTCCCCCTTGCCTCCCAACCTGTTCAGTAATCAATTAAGAGTCCCTTCAAAGACACTCATTTGTTTACCAGATAAAGGAAATGGTAAGTACAATGTAAGGGAAGAAGCAGCATGGTTTTGTGTTGAAAACAGAGTAAGGAATGAAAAGATTTGAGGGTTTATAATGGCCCCGTCACAGACTTGCATTGTGACATTGGACCACCAGTCATTTAAGGCTTGATCTCAAGGGGAGTCTTTCTATTGGTTTTAAAGACAATCAGCCTGATCCTGTTTCTTCATTCCAAACAGGGATAATACTCACCTGTGGCAGAGGAGTATTATGTAGCTTCTTTGTTTTTGCTTAGGTGCCCTGAGGTCATCAGATGGGAAGTGCTAAGTGTTTCCACAATTAACCTTTCCTTCATAGGCACTCCTCCTGGATCACAGGAGATTGGCATTTTATGGGACTCCTCCTCCCACTGATGCTAGAGCAAATTGCCAGAATGGGAGTGTGTGGGGCAGGAGGGGGGAAAGAGGGGACACTAGGGCCCATTCCCATTGTTGCAGATGGACCATCATCACTTTTCAAAGTGGAAGGTGAGAGCTAGACAAGACGCCTAGGACAGCTTTGTGCTCTGTGCAGAGGGTGGGCCATTCCCAAGGTCAGGGGCAGCAGAGCAATAAATGGCCAGGAGACGGAGCCCCCTCTACCTGACCCAAAGCCCTTGGGAGTGTTTCCACAAGGTAAGTAGCAGGTTGGTGGTGTCAATTAGGGGTAGGGGTGAGGAAGTTGACTGGGGTTGATGAGAGAGGCAGTGTTCTGGGAAAGCTCAGTACCTGCAGTCTGCCAGGAGCAGGGACAGAACAAGGATGAGAGAGGGGAGAGGAGGGCTGGTATAGCATCGCAGCAGCACAAAAACGGGATCAACACTAGGGCTGGAAGGATTCTGTATGAGTATCTGACTGGGGATAGAGGTTACCCAGTCACCCACCTAGTCTTTTTACCAGAATATGGAGTTTCTCCCCTTGCTCACCTCCTCTCATGTGGCTGTCTGCATCCCTCCTTCTTCCTGCCTAAACTTCCTGTGTCTCCCTCAACCTTCCTGATTTTAGGGTGGGGAGTCTGTTTAATGTATCGCCCAACACTTCGGTCCAGTCATTTCCCCTCTCAGTCAGGGAGGGAGCAACAGGCTGAGTAAGTCAGTCATCCTACAGCAGCCACTATCCTGTGCTGAACCAGTTCCTGCCTTTGGAGGGGTACATAAGCAGCTGCCTCTCGTACTGGGAGGGGCATGTAGAGGATAGGTAGGTGTTGGGGAAGGAGAGGAGGAAGTCAGCCAGAGACCCATGTAGCAACTGGCGTGAGAGGGAGGGGAAGAGACCTGGGGTGGGACCTTGGGTGGGCATAGGGGCAGGGCAGGAGGTTGGCCAGAGAGCTTGCTTTCCCCAGGGGAAGCTTCACCAACTGCCCCTGCTGCATGGTGAGTCATTAGCTTCTGGTAGCAGCATGAGTTACCATGTTTCTAGGGCACAGCTGTAGATGGAGCAAGGAGAGGAAAGAAAATAGTCAGAAATATTACTTGCATGGTAACAATTTCCAGAGAAGTAGCCATGTTAGTCCATGTACAGCAAAAACAATGAGAGTCCTGTGGCACCTTAAAGACTAACAGATTTCTTCAGGCATAAGCTTTTGTGGGCTCCAACCTACTTAATCAGATGCAGAAATATTACTATTTTTTAGAGTCTAAGAACTATTAAAACCATGCCAGTGCAATTAACACTGAGAAGAGGGTTTGAAAAAAGGAAAACAAGCTAGTCAGCACTAACAGGGTTCTTTGACTAACTGGATTCCTCAGCATAGGAGAAACTAATTTCCTGTGCTGTAAAATTCTTAAAAGGAAACATTGTTGATTTAGCTTATAAAAAACAAAAAATACAGGGGTTAATCAGCCATAGCGGCTTTTTCTCCTTTTGCTTAGATCACAAGAGGAAATAACATATTTGTGTTTGGACTCAGTAGGTGAATCTTCATCAAAAGGGCCATTCTGACTGAGGAAAGATTTCCTTAGCTGTGACTTATTTTAACTGTATTTATTTTGTTCATTTGAGGTGGGTTTTTTTTTTTAATTGCATATAATTGTACAAAGGGAGAGCTCTAACATCCACTGCGGTTAATTAATCTCAGTGTCAAAAATGTACACACTTTCCAGTCTGAATTTGTGTATCTTTAGCACCCCACTATTGGATCATCTTATACTCACTGCTAGAATGAAGAGCCAATTATCAAATATTTGTTCCCCTTGTAGGTACTTATAGATGCAATCAAGTTACCCCTTAGCCTTCTTGTTAAACTAAATAAATTGAGCTCCTTGTGTTTCTCACTATAAGACATGTTGTTTTCTAATCCTTTAATCATTCTTGTGGTTCTTCTCTGCTGAACCCTCTCCAATTTGACAGACTGTGAATGAACTGTGAATGCCACAACTGGATCCAGTATTTTAACTACGGCAATACTAATGCCAAACAGAGAAGTAAAATAACTTCTCCTCCTATTCAAGATTCCCCTTTTTATGCATCCAAGGCTTACATTAGACCTTTTGGCCACAGTGGCACACTGGGAGCTCATGTTCAGGTAATTATTCATCATGACCCCAACTTTTTTCAGTCATGTTTCTCAGGATAGAGTTCCCCATCCTTAAGTATGGCCTAATTTATTGTTCCTACATGTTTACATATACATTTATCTGTATTAAAACACATAGCTTACTTCAGCCCAAGTCGTCCAGATTACCCTGTATCAGTGACACTTCCTTTTCAATACTACCACTCCCCCAAATTCAGTGTTACTTACAAACTTTGGCCATGATGATTTTATGTATTCTTCCAAGTCAGTGATAAAATGTTAAATAGCACAGGGCCAAGAACTGATCTCTGCAGGACCCCACTTGAAACATACCTACTCAGTGAGTCCCCATTTACAGTTTTATTCTGAAACCCATCAGTTAGCCACTTTTAATAAATTAAATGTCAGGTTAAAACACTAGAATGATATAAAATTAATCAAAATGTCAGTTAGTACTAAGTCACTCACTTTACAGAAGCTAAGTGTGTTACATCAACATTACCTTTATCAACAACACTTGTAATCTCATTAAAAGAAAAACATGTTAAGGTAGTGAAACAGGATCTATCTTCCATAAACCCATGCTGACTGGCATTAACTCTATTAGCTTCTCTAGTTCATTATTAATCAAGTCTCCTATCAGCTGCCTATTATCTTGCCTGTGATGGATGTCAGGCAGTATTGCCTATAATGGTCATCCTATTTACTCATTTTAAAAATTGGCACAATATTAGCTTTATTCCAGTCTTTGGGAACTTTTCCAGTATTCCATGACTTATTGAAAATAAACTTTAGCCAGTGCAATGAGTTCCTCTGGATATGCTGGGTTAAAAACCTCTAACTTTAGCAGCTGTTATTTTAATATCTTTGTGAGATATTAGTGGAAAAGAATATAGAACAAACACTTTATCTTTTCTGCATTATTATTAATTCTAACATTTCCATCTATTAATGAGCCTGTACCATTGTTAGGATTCTTTTTGTTCCTCAAATACCTTTTTAAAAACTCCTTATTGTCCTTAACTGTGGTAGCCACAGATGTCTCCTTGTTCCCCTTTGCTTCCCTTATATAAATTATAGTTTCTGATTTACACTTATTACTGAAAATTTCTGCTTTCTTGCATTTGTGTGTGTGTGTTTAAATTTTAGATGAAAACAGATCCTGATTTAATTGCATGACTGCAGAAATTGAAGCTTAAAGAAAAACAAGCTATTGCAATACTTGCAAAGTAACAACTTAAACTGGGAGTTGACTGCACTACCTGCTTTCTTTCCCAAACAACATGGGATTAGTCAGAAGCTTGAGGTGCACCTCTTTTCTGATCTGTAGCTGTCATCATCTCTAGCCGTTGGCTATATATAATACACACACATAAAAAGGTTTTTTTTGTGCCTCAACTTGCACTCCTTTTTCATTTCTGTTACTGAGAACAGAATAATTGTTACAGATTGTAAATTCTTTCTATGATAATTTTATGATGCATTGTAAGCAATAGCTGCTTTCTTATTTTTCTTTAATCTGGAATCGTATCTAAACAAACCAAACAAAGCAGAGTCATATTTCTTATGGGTGTAGCTGGGACCTATTTTGAGTGTGATCTTGTTCCCAAAGAAGTCAGTGGGAGTGTGACAAATGCAATATTTTGGAAATATGGACTATTCAGCGACTTGTTGAAATGTGACAAATGCTATGGACACATAGAATAGTCACAGACTTTTGCACAGAATTTATAATGTTACATGAATTTTTATGGGCTGGTTAGTGATTGACTTAATGGATGAAAAAACAGTTATTAATCTTCCATAACTCTTCTTCTATAAGATGTGTTGCTCATGTCATTCCAATGTAGGTGTGTGCTCACCTCAAGCACCACTACCAGAAAGTTTTCTCTCTGGTATCTGTTGGGTTGGCTTTGATGCCCTCTATAGTCCTGTCCTCCATAATGTTGGTGTAAAGGGCCCTGCCGCTTCCTCAGTTCCTTCTTGCTGGCTAACTCTGACAGAGGGTTTTGGAATGGACATGAGCAACACATCTCAAAGAACAATTATGGAAGATTAGTAATAGTTTTATCTTCTTTGAGTGCTTCCCCATGTCCATTCCAGTGTAGGTGATTGCCAAGCAGTTGTGCAGGTGAGTGATTTGGAGTTCATTGACATTCTGATCATAACACCACTTGGCCAAAACTTGCAACATCTCTAGCTTGCCAAGTGACAGCATAGTAGGAAACAAAAGTGTGGATGGACAACTGTGTTGCCAATCTACAGCTGTCCTGAATTGGAGCCTGAGCCACGAATGCTACCACCGATGCTTGATCTCTTGTAGAATGGGCTGGCAGCAGAGGAGTTGGGCCCATCAGTGGGTCATAGCGTGTGCGGATACAGGAAGTGATCCATGTTGAAGTTCTCTGGGCCAAGACTGAAAAGCTTTCATTCCATCTCCAATGGCTACAAAAAGCTGAGTGGGCTTTCCAAAAGGTTTAGTCCTTTCTGTTACTGCAGGTTAGTACATGTCTCATATCAGGCAAGTAGAGTCTCTGTTCCTTTAGCATGTGGCTTCAGATAGATAGAATGGTAGGAAGGGTGGCAAATTGTCTGCTCTGCTACCAAGGGGCCTGTGCTTTTCCTTCTTGTGGAGGGTCAGGGTGCCAACTCTTGCCCGTGTCTTGGGCACCCCAGTAGTGTCCAGGGTGGGAAGGGACCCTGACCCACCTTCTACTCTGGTTCCACCCCAGGGGCCCTATTAATAGTAGCTATGCACTGCTGACAGTGATTCCTATGGCAATTTTCAACCTCTGCTCTTTCAGCTTCTGGAGTTTCCTACTCCCTCTCTTCTTGGGCAGGGTCTCTTTCAATCCTCCTGCCTGGGAAGTCTCTTAGTCCCATTCCTCCCCTCCCTGATTTGGCAGGAGGAAAAAGGGACTTAGCAGGGAAGCCTCCTTCTGAGCATTACCATTCACCTGACTCTTTTTGGTCTTTCCGTCAGTCACCGCACTCCTCCAACACTTCCACGAGCAATTCTTCCTCTCACACGCTCTTTAACCCTGTCTTTGGCCCTAAGAGACAGGATAGCAGGTGCTGGATAAACATTAGATCTGCTAATGAAATCATAATAAATTACAGAACTCTCTAGCTTATATCCCCAGTCTGGAGGGAGAGGAACATACCTTCCCACACCAACAAAGTTGTTGGCAAAGACCTCAGACTGAAGTGGGTGTCCTCAAGGAGGTTGCAGAGGTTCAGAGGTGCAATTACCTCTGGAAGTTTGATAGGCAGTTTTATCACTGATACCAATAAGGTCAGAATTTCATGCTGGGGCTCTGATTTCTGAAACACATACACACATGCTTATCTTTATCAGTGGGAGTTTTCATTAGTCCAACTGCCTACATTTACAAGTATAAAGTTACTCATGTGCTCAACTATTTGTAGGATATGGGCTTACTGAAACCTCTATGTCTGAAGCTGCATTTGACAAGGATGTGCTGCAAACTTTATTTTGCTACATCTCCTTTGGAACTGTGCTGTATTGGCTAGTCCTTCAGGGTATGTCTAAAAGGCAGTAGAAAACCCGTAGTGGCCTGGGCTCATGGTACTGGGAAGGCAAGGGGAAGAGGGCAGGACTGGCTATACAATTAAAGCATAGATGTACAGCCCAGCCTCTGAGACCACATGAGGAGGGAGTATCTCAGTATCTGGGCTCAAATCTGAGTCTGAACACTTACACCAGGAGTAGGCAACCCCCGGCACACGTGCCAGCAGTGACACACAAGCCCATTTGGAGCGGCACTTGGCATCCTCTGTGGCACCACAGAAATTGCCACTCTTGCCACCAAAAGACACTTCAAGTGGCTTCTTTCGGGGGCGGCTGCAGTGCGGAGGTCCCTGCCATGTCCATACCCAGGCATACCAAGTAAAGAAGCCACCCAAAACGGCTCCTCTCTGTGGTGTGCCACCACCAAAAGGAGTGACTCCAGGTAACTGCGGATAGGGGTCCCCAGACACGCTGCTGAGAGGAGCTCCTCCAGGTGGCTTCTTTCCATGAATGGGCTGTCGGCACCAGCTGAGGATCGAGGATGAGAGGCTGGCACAGGGGTCAGCAAAGGTTGCCAGCCCCTGACTTACACTATAATCTTTAACTCTCCTTTAATGCTCTGTGGATCTGAACTTGAGTCTGTAGAGCCTGGGATAGCTGAAGCTCCCACAGCACTATGTCGATTATAGAGTCGCCTCCATGTGAAGGCTAGGTGGAGCACATGTAGAGGCTAGGTTCCACAGGAAGTATCACCAAAGGCCCCAGAGTGAGAGTTTCCTGAAGTCCTCAGACTGGCCAACCACACTGCTTAATCTTGGAAGGCACCTCAGGACTTCTGTTCTGCTGTGACGCCAGCCATCACCTTGTCTTATAATCTCGTCTCTGACACTGACCCTTGCCTTCAGCCCGGTAATGACCTCTGGTCTCTCTCCTGCTTTTTGATCCTGGTTCTAGCCATTCCTCTGAGTCTCTGCTGACTGACTACAATCCTTGATGTGTGGACCCCTGCCCAACTGTGACTGTTAGGCCAGACAGCCTATGCCCTGGGGTCCCTTACACCCACAGATGACTTGGACAACACTTAGTGCTATGTGATTTTTATAGTAGTGTAGACATCCTTCTTTGGATGATAAATTCCTCAGGTAGCAGCTGAGTCATAATTATATGTGAATTCACTCCCCACTTTTGCATCTAGTTAATACCCCTGTGAGCATTGAACTAATTGCTTTCCTGTAAAAGAAACTGGGAAGGCTTTTAATATTCTTTCAATGCAATTTACTAGCTGGTAACAAGTCAAACCAGCACCTGTGCCCAGCCAGCTCTCCATACGTAAGTACTCCTTGCACCACTGTTTAGAAACCTCAGAAGTAAATTACTGAGGGACAAAAAATTTCCAACCAGTTCTAATTAAAACAACGTACGACTCTATCACGAATTATGAGAATTTAAGGCAATGAGGTCATAAGTTAATGACAGAAGGCCCCAGCTCTCTGTTAATGGGCAACAATTCTCTACATAACAGATGACTGAGCTACTGTAAGAAAGTTTTATAAGAAACTAATAGAAATTATATATATTTGCCTTTTACCTTTGAAAAGTAAAAATTAAAATATGAACTTCTGGTGGTTTGGCTTCTCAGACTGTTGATAAACTGCATAGTAAATTACTTGACCACACTTTGTTGTGAAACATACTCACAAGATCAAATAATCAATGTCAATCAGGCTTACTGCAGTAAGCCAATTATAATAAAGTACAAAAAATCCTATACGATGCCAGTCTCTGGGAAGCAATCTTGTGCAGAGTTGTTACAGTCACCTTATGTGGAACATGTGCTTCCAAAGTTTCACCCTCTAAAGCTATCTTTTTATAGCCTACCTCTTTACAAGTTAAGGATACTGTACTTGTCATCTGAAACAAGATTGAACCAGTCAGCTTTCTACCTTGTTCTTCTGGTACCATAGTATATCCCTGAACAAATGCATTCCAGATACCAAAGGATGTGGTGGCAACTGCAAGGTAGAGCAATCGTATGTCTTGTCTTCTTCCTTTGGGATATTCCAATACTGGTCTGTGAAAATAACTTTCTGTCTGTTGGGATGGTAAAATAAATCGTATGTCCTGATCCTAATTACTTTTCTATCTACTTAAGCCAAAACTTACTTCAGCTAATGCAAGGTGCTATGGCATACTTATGTGACCTTGATTGCTAGGGGAGTCACACTGATATAGCTTAATTAGGGCAAAACTGCAAAAAATGCGACATACAATTCCCAAAATTGGAGACTATTTCTAGTTTTTAAATTCACCAAGTTAGCAAGAAAACATCTTGTAATTTCCTCACTGGTTATCCAGAAGCCAAAAACACAGTTCCCTTAAAACCATCAAGCTCTCTAGCTTCCATCAAGACAGCTAAGTCAAATAGGATGGGGATTAATAAAATTGTCTCTCTCATATAGTAAGGAATTTTTATCAAGTTTTAAATAATAGGTAATAACTGGTTTTAATTAAATGTTTAATTATTTTCCAAAATGTATGCTATAATAACTTTATAAGTACACAAGGTAACACATTAAGATCATAAACCGCATTTTGGCTCCATTCTTCTTTAGTTGTAAATTTGTTCTGTTTGTCATGTATGTGGTCCTATGTGGTATCATGTGATTAATTTTTATTTGCAATAAGTCAATTTTATACTCAGTTAAAATATATATTTTAACAAGAGTTTTTAACACTATTTAAATATTATGGTTGGGTTATAGCCATAATACCACCAGTTATTTTTTTTTCTTTCTTTTTTGCAGAGTTCAAAAAGGCCTCAATATAAATAAATATATATATACCTACCTCAATTAATAATTCAATTGCAATTCTTTTAATTAAAGGTTTTTTTATTCAAAGGAAAAACATTGTAAGGGAAAACCCTCAATATTTATACAAAGGTAATATTGATAGAATCATAACTTTGTTGTGTTTTTATACATGTGCTTGCACCCTTAAAGTTTTATAAATGCGTCACAGCCAGAATATCTTAAAACAAAGGTCGGCAACCTTTGCCAGCCCCGCCTCCCCCACACCCTCAGCAGGTGCCGGGGCCAGTAGTGCCAAGGACGGCAAGAACCACAAGCACAGGGGCTCCTGCGGCCCCCCCGCCCCCAGCAGGAGCTGGAGAAGTAAGAGCCGTTGGCCCGGCGGCTCCTGCTGTGGGCCCTGCCCACCCAGCGGGGTCTGGAGTGGCAAGAGTGGTGTGCACGGCAGCTCCTGCTGCCCCACTGGGGGATGGGGCAAGCAGGAGCTGCCACACGTGTGGTTTTTGCCCCCTCAGGCCCCGCTGGGCTGGGAGGGAGGGGGACCAGCAGGGGAGAGCAGCCATAGGGCCAGGAGCCCTGCATGCCATTCTGAATGGGCTCATGTGACATGTTTGGCACGTACGCCCCAGGTTGCCAACCCCTGTCTTAGAATTTCTCTCTGGTTGAGCCATGGGCTGTTTTTCTCCCAATATTTTGTGATGTTGATACCCTCTATAATCAGCTTCCAACAGTGTGTTCCTAATGTTACACAAACTCTAACTTTTATGTCAGAATAATGTCTGTGATCATGTGGCTTAGGAATCTCTAATCAATTTCTCTCAGTATAATGAACCTCTTAATTTCCTTTTCTTTTATTTAAATTCAAGTTGCCCCACCAGAGAAGAGAGATTTTAAGACAGTGATATGATTAAATGTTTGTTGCATGTAGTTTGTAGTCTTTTGTTCTTCTAAAAAATCCTAGGTACCAGGTCTAAATATTTGGCATATATATATACCCACACACAACTAGTCCTCTTTCTGATGTTTATGGAATCGTTCCAACAGAGCTCTTGGTATACTTCCTGGTAGTTTTTGGTGTCTGTCTCTTAGCATTTCAATGGCATTCTTTGTCTGTCAAGAGAAAGAAAGAGGAGGAAACCTTTTATATTTAAAGAATGACCCCTTCAGCCATCATTGTCTTCAAGCCTTTCCAGTAATATTACAATTATTCATAAAACTCTGTGGAAAATGGTGGGGAGAGTTGGAAAGGTAAACCTTTCACAAGATCCCATGAAGCCCAATAGGAATAGTCTTATTACCAAATGCTATTGTATTTTCCCTGTATTATCCAAGCATACTGCACTCATGACGTGGAAACGTTGGCTCACTACCGCCCCAATCTTGAAAAGCTTTATGCACACAGAATCACAGAAGATTAGTGGTTGGAAGAAACTTCAAGAGGTCATTTATTTAGCCCAGTCCTTGGCCCAAAGCAGGACCAACCCCAACTAAATCATCCCAGCCAGGTCTTTGTCAAGCTGGGCCTTAAAAACCTCTAAAGACGGAGATTCCATTATCTCCCAAGGTAACCCATTCCAGAGCTTCACCACCCTCCTATTGAAAAGGTTTTTCCTAATATCCAACACACACCTCCCC
Organism: Pelusios castaneus; assembly: GCA_007922175.1. NCBI lineage: Eukaryota > Metazoa > Chordata > Testudines > Pelomedusidae > Pelusios > Pelusios castaneus. The sequence goes on along the minus strand of ML685766.1, from coordinate 2,699,398 downwards.
CAGTGCAACGTGAGACCATTGTTCCTAGTTCTGTCATCTAACCATCAATGAGAACAGCCTAGCTCCATTCTCCCTGAGCCCTCTTCAGGTCGCTAAAAGTTATCAAATCCCCCCACATTCTTCTCTTCTGAAAACTAAATAAGCCGAGTTCCCTCAGTTTCTTATAAGTCATGTGCTCCAGCCCCCTAATAATTTTTTGTTCTGCTGGACTGTCTAATTTGTCCACCTCCTTTCTGTATTGGGGGGCCCAAAACTAAATACAGTACTTCAAATGAGGCCACACCAGTGCCAAGTAGAGGGGAATAATTGAGAGAAATAATCTGCTAACAATCTCCTACTAATGCAGCCAGTATGGTGTTAGCTTTCTTGGCAACAAAGGCACAGTGTTGACTCATATCTAACTCCTTATCCACTGTAACCACGAGGTCTTTTTCTGCAGAACTGCTGCCTACCCGGTCTGTCTCCAGTCTGTAGTAACACATCCTACATGCAGGACTCTGCACTTGTCCTTGTTGAACTTCATCAGATTTCTTTGGATCAATCCTCCGATTTCTCAAGGTCGGTCACCTTGTATCCTATCCCTGCCCTCTGTTGTATCTACCAGTCCCCCCATCTTAGTGTCACCTGCAAACTTGCTGAGAGTGCAACCCACCCCATCCTCCAGATTATTAATGAAGATGTTGAACAAAACTGGCTCCAGCAGCACTGATCCCTGGGGCACTCTGCTCCTTGCCAGCTACGAACTAGACATGAAGCTGTTGACCAATTCCCATTGAGTCCAATGATCTAGCCAGCTTTCTATCCATCTTATAGTCCATTCATCAACCTATATTTCTTTAACATGCTGATAAGAACATTGTGGGAGACCGTATCAAAAGCTTTGCTAAAGTCAAGGTATATATCATGTCCACCACTTTCCCCGTTTCGCCTCATCGTAGAAGGCAATCAGGTTGGTCAGACATGACTTGCCCTTGATGAATCCATGTGGACTGTTCCTGATCATCTTCCCCTCTTCCAAATGCCACAAAATGGATTTCTTGAGGGCCTGCTCCATGATTTTTCCAGGAACTGAGGTGAGGCTGATCAGTCTGTAGTTTCCCAAACCAAAATCTAGACTGATACTAATCTCATGATTAGTATCATTGGCTTCTATAGGACTACATCTGTGAGTGAAATTATTTACTTGTATTTGCAGGTTTGAGACCTTAGAAGGTAAGTGTGACTTGATATAATTTCATATTTAAGTTTGGACAGTTTTTCAATTGGAGTTGGTATAAAGCTCTTTTAAGTAAGGTATCACTGTGGAAATCCTATTCAGATGTAAAACTTCTGCTAGAAGGTTTAGATGAGAGGTTTTCCTCTTCAGAAACAGCTCAATCTTTTCAAAACTTATTTTAAATGTGTACCATTCATTGACATATGCATCAAATGAGTAAATAATAAGGGAGGTTTAGGATGCCAAAGAATAGCTCCTTACGCAGTTTACAACTCTGGCTTCATCAGGCATGTTAAAAGATCATCCACTATATAATTTTGTTCAGATTAAAATTTGATAAATATTCAATCTTGACTCTTTTCCTTGCTTTGTTGTAGTAATTAGGGCCCAGGGGATCGCCTTTGATTGCAAGTTTAACTTACAGAAAGAAGGTAAAAGTTCATAATAGTCCCAATGATTTGGTAAATATGAAAAGTAGGAAAAAGGAGATGCACTGAATTAAACAGAGAGGTTTACTGATACCACCCAAAGACTGCTTAAAATCAGGTCTGGTAAACAATAAAAGTATAGGACTGGAAATCTATGGCCCAAAATTGGTATTTCAGAAATTAATCCTAACTGGTGAGCAAAATAAAGAATGGATTAGCTACTCTACCCATCACCCTTCTGGTGTCCTTTTGAAAAGAGACTTTGTGGGGAAAAGGAAAATTTATTAGCATACTGCTGCTGCTGGGGAATTTGCATTGTGACACCTAGACCGTGGCACACCAGTGGTCATGCCTAACCATCATCTGTGCCCCAGGAAAGACTCTACCTGATACATGTATGGTCCTACTCTTTCCTTCTTTCCCTTGTGTCACTTCCTATCCCCCACCATCTACCTACTGTCCTCTCTCTTGCTCTAAGCCTGAGATCAAAAGCACCACACAGCATCAACATAACAAGATGAGATATCCAGCTCTACCAGCCAGTGAAGGACTGGTAGAGATAAGGGACCTGAACAGACAAATCAGATAATATCCCTGAGTAGCCTTTTTGTAGCTGAGCCTGAGCACGTAGCCTGAGCACGTCAATAAAAGTCATTATTTCCCCCAACTTTTACTGTCCCATCTCTTCTCTTCCTGTGTCCTTTAAAACCTTGCCTCCATCATGTACACGCTTGTTACTTCAAGATTAGATTATTGCAATGCGCTCTTTTCAGGGTTACATCTTAAAAGCATTCAGAGAGTAATGACAGGACAGAACACAGAGGTGGTCAGATTGAGTAAGGCATCATTCTGTGCACAAATCTATGGAGGAATCTAGTGTATGATAATATTTCAACCTAAGATGCACTATTGAGTAGCAGTGCACTATGTAAGATGATTGATGTACTTACAAAAGAAATACTTCAGACCTAAGTAACATCATTTAAACTAAGACTTTAGGTTCTTTGAAGTTTCAAAAAGAAGACCCAATTTACCTTTTCAACTAGTTCTGTAGCTGTTATATTTGGATCATATGGAATGGGATCTCCAACATATGTGCGAAGTTTGACTGGGAACCCTCCATATTCAGGAATGAGTAGCATTCGGGTACGTTCATAGAACCACCTAAACAACCCTGTGAATTTAAAAGAAAAAAAGGGGGCAGGATCAAATTTTGAGAGAGAACCTTAGAGTTAGCAGAGTCCCTGAATCACAATGATGTCTGGATTGCAACTAACAAATCTTGGTATTGGTGCTTGATGGAAGGCAACATAAAGTAGGTGAGACAATATGCGTGGCACATAATCTTGAGGGGGGAAAAAAAAAAATTCTTGCATTATCTCCTCTATGCTCAGTGTCAGGTTATGATGTGTCACCATATACAACACAGTTAATACTTAGTCCAATAAATGCATGTTCAGATTAGATAATAAAGTGCAGTTAAATTACAAGTTAAGAAACAATTACCAGAGTTAAAGAAGAATAAGAGTCTAAAGAAATTCACAAGAAGACTATTTCCCAGAAACAGTTGATTCTGAAACTAAAATAAAAGGAAAAACAGCAAGAATGTGAAGAGATACATATGAAGTAAAACTTACGTATTCTTCCAAGTGCTCTATATCCTTCCCGAATATTCTGTGTAAACAAAGGGATGATGGGCTAAACAATGAAGAAAAAGAAATTATAAGACTTTGGACAATAGTTCCTCCTCTGTTTTTTTTCCCTTCAAATATTACATCCTCTCTATATAGATATTTTGCATCTATATCATGTGGTTATAATCAACTTTACCATCCCATTAAATGAAAATGAAACTGATAAATTACCATGACTAGAAATTCAAAAGGAATCATGTGTCAGAAAAAACTACAACTAGTTATGTAACAAATGAAGATCCATTTCTGAGAATTCTTAGACTCTATATCACTTGTTGACATTATCATAATGAACGCTAGGTAAACAATACTGAGAGAACAACATGTAGAAGCAGCAAAAATGATTCCACAGATATCAGAATTATCAGTTTCATGTCTTGTTCAGTAGTTTTTTCAGTGCTTATGAAGTTAGAGCACTTGTGAATTAGTTGAAAAATCATCCTGACATATATTATTTTGGTAACAAAATTATGCAAAAGTCCTATAGAAAATAAACTTCAATTTAAGAGTCCCATTTTTACTACGAAACTCCTGCTGATGTGGGGGAAGGGACAAAAAAGGATCATAGGAAACATTCAGTTAGGCATTCTCCTCAAATATGATGCAGGATATTAAGGGGAGGTCTACACTTAAAACATTGCATCGGCACAGCTGCTATCTACATTGCACTCTCTGCACTGGGTTAGGTTGGTATAACTAGTTGCTAAGGGATGTGGATTTTCCACACACACAGTTATACCAGTACACGTTTGTAGTGCAGATCTGGCCTCTGTTCAGTTCAGGATTTTTAGTGTCTAGCAGAGTAATGAAAATATGTTCCCATACTTATCTTTTCAAAGTGTTGTGCAGGTTTCCTTTGAGAATGAGGGCCGAGAGGTCAGATACAGAGTGATCACTTAATGAAAGTGTTTACCCACAAGTGATGCAGTGTTTTTGGCTTTTATCGTTTTCCTGCGAGAGTTCATTTGGGAACAGAGTAATTGTTTGGTTTCACCCACATAGCTGTTATTGAGGCTGTCGGTGCACTGAATGAGGTATTCCATGTGTAGGATCGAGATCTTGACAGGTGTGTTGTGAGGCTGTGGGTTGACCATTGTAGAAGTGGAGGTATGTCTGCAGGTTTTACATCTGTTGTTTTGGCAGGATCTGATGCAGCTTTGAGTTAGTGTAACCTAGTCTTGGGTTGTTTGCAGGCCAGAAGTGGGGGTTCAGGAACAAAAACAGAGTTTTGTACCTACGTTTTCTTTTGTAAACTTTCAAAAATTACATTTTCAACATGAAAATACTAATGGTTTAGGAACTTTTGCTAGCTAGCTCTGCTCCTCTTAGAAGTGACAATCTGATGGGCTCATGCATTAACAGTTTATCTGACCTGATTTTCCAAGTGATCCAGAAAAGGTATTTCTTCCTTTATATTGCTGAAAAATGTAAGTGGATTCCAGTAAGTGACTAAAAGTGTGTCTACACTGTAGTCAGAGGTAGGACTGCAGCACATATAAGGACACCTGCCTTAGATATAATCTGCTTAGCACAATTAAAAATAGTACTGAAGACCTGTCAGCATGGACCCCAGTGCAGGCCAGATACCTGAATACATACCAAGAGTCCCTGCCATCACATCTTCGTTGCTACTTTTAGCCATGCTATCTAGATTACAGATAGCTTGGTTATGCCTACACAAGCCATAGTGAACTTACAGAGAAGACAGAGTTTGTCAAGATTCTAGTGAGCCAAGAATATTCTCTTTTTACCACCCTTCTCCTCTTTACAAGAATAAACAGTATATTCCTCCCCTCCTGGTCACACTAAAGAAGCCAAAGACAACCTCTATTTTTTAACTTTGTAGATGATTGAGTCCACTTCCCTGGATAACAACAGAGTCTTGTGGCACTTTTAAAGACTAACAGATTTATTAATCGCATGAGCTTTCGTGGGAGACGAAGTGGGATTTTCTCCCACGAAAGCTCATGCGATTAATAAATCTGTTAGTCTTTAAAAGTGCCACAAGACTCTGTTGTCTTTCTACAATAGACTAACACGGCTACCCCTTTGGAATTTCCCTGGATAATGTAAAACAACTTCTCATTCTTTCGGAAGGTTACTAACACTGCTCTTGGTAAGGATTTTGGGAGGGTTGGGGGATGGGGAGGTGGTATAGTAAGGGGGCGTAAGTATATCTCTGCATCCAGTAGGGCAAAGGTGGGCAAACTTTTTGGCCCGAGGGCCACATGTGCTATATGGCAAGCCACACACAGAGGGACAGAGCATATAAAATAAATAAATAATAAAAATCAAATTAATGATAAATAATAAATAAATGAAATGTTATGTATATAATAAAATTCCAGTGCTGATGGGCCCCAGCCTAGGGGCCACTGTGCTCTGACCAACGGGCCCCTGGGCCTACGAAAGGAAGGGGTGGAGCTGGGAGGGGGGGAATGGCTCCCACACTGCAGGGAGCCCAAGGCATGGCTGGGCCCACGTGGTGGGAGTGGCAGCTGCACTCTGGGCCTCCAGCCAGACCCAGCTCAGGCAGGCCATATCTGAACAGCTCAGGCGCGCCGTATCTGAAGGGCTGTATCTGAATGGCTCAGGCGGGCCATATCTGAAGGGCCGTATCTGAACAGCCCAGGCGGGCCATATCTGAAGGGCCATATCTGAATGGCTCAGGCGGGCCGTATCTGGCCCCGCAGGCCGGAGTTTGCCCACCTCGGCTGTAGGGATTCCTATTATTATTATTATTAACCTCATATGTTAATCTTCTGTCTTTTGATCTTTCCATTTTTTTTCTTGATATGAGCAATTTCAGTCTCATTTTTACTTATTTGAGATTGGGTTGCCAATTGTGCGTTCAGCACCCCAGTTCAGTACTCTGCTTCTGAAATTCACATTGTTATGGGATTACAATAACTGTCGGCTTTTGTTTGAAAGGGTTCTGATATTTCTAGTTTAATTCTTTGGTGCAAAAGTGAAACAAAATTTAAAAGGACTCAAATTAAAACAAGGCAATAGCTTTCAAAAAATAAATATCAGTCTACATAACCGGAGACCATCCGTGGGTTCCATGTATTTATGTGCATGTACAAGAAACCACTCACCACTTTTGCATCTATGGCCACCTGAGCAAAGCCTTTACGGTTATACCACATGAGGTTATAGTTTTCATCACCACAGAACGCTTCTCGAGCTCCACCTGGTGCAACACCCAATAAGTTGCCATTCTTCAGAATTTCAATAGTTTCATCTCTTCCACAATGCACAGCATTAAACAGTTTTAAAAATAGTTGTATGCCTGCAATAAACATGACTAGTAAAGATCAATATGGTACATTAAATCTCATTACATGATTATTCTTATACATAGTGAAAATAAAACCAAACCAAAAACTCTCCAACATACATGCCCACACATCCCTTTACTATTTTTAAGTGTGTCTATATATTACATATCTGATAAAACTGGGGATGTCCTAGTCATCAATATCCAAAGGGGTAGCCACATTAGTGTAAGTCAGCAAAACAAGAAGTCTTGTGGCACTTTTAAAGACTAACAAATTTATCACATGAGCTTTAGTAAGTCTGATAAAAATACTCAGCTGTAATTAGGTGTTACCGTTACAACCACAATGGCATGGAAATACACTTGCACTTCCCAGTTGTGGCAGAGTTTCAGCCATAATAATCAATAGGATGTGAAGAGAACTTTACCCAACTCTGGATAAAGAACAGGCAAAGCAGATGAAATAAAACCAGAAGAGCTTCTGCATGCAGAATCCATGGGCTTTGTATTTTTCAGTTAATGCCAATAATAAAACCAGCTAAGTGATACATTCTTCCAATTTACAACAGTCAATCATACCAATAATAAGTGAACAGAAAGAACATAGTTCATGTTTTATATTAAAGCTACAGGCAAAGTGTTTTGAAATCTAGAAACCTTTAGCTGTAATGAAATTCAAAACACCACAAAGCTTCTTGAGTGCATGAAATTATATCATTTTCTGTAATGCATACCTGGCAAGTATTTTGTTTAATTCTCAATATTGGTAATAATGTGTTTATCTTTAACGTGGTATGAATTGGTATCTCTGAATTTAACATATTACTCACTCATTTACAATAAACATATTTTACCTGGATACTTAAATAGGAAGTGATCAATGGTTGAGTAGCTGAATCTTCCCGTCTGTAGATAGAGATTACAAATAAAGAACCCGTAATCTACAGGAAGGGGTCCATGGTAATAAACCAAAAGCCCTGGTCCTTCCGGTATTTTTTCCATACCATGAACTTCATAACCTGCCGAGAGCACAGGGACAATAGTTTCAACACCAGCTTTCTGTCAGTCAAACTGTGATTTACATATTGAAATCAGGGGTCCTAGGAGTTCTCACTCCAGTCCTCTATCTAGCGGCTCATGGACAGCAGTGGGGACTTGAGTCCATAAAGCCAAATTGGGGTACAAGCCATATTGCCTATACTCTGATTAGGGGGGCTCCAAAGCTCCTGATTAGGCCCATCCCCTATTTAAGACAGAGGGAGGAATATGAAGTACCATTGGGCTTCACCCTGCCATGGCCTGCTGGTCTAGTGTTCACTTGTTTCTGCCTTCTGACCCTGACCTCTGGATTTGGCTTTTCTCTTAGTATTTACTCCTGCTTCCCACTCTCTGGTTTTTTCACCTGATCCCAACTTCCTGGTATCCTGATTTGGCCAGACTCTTGATAACTATCTCTTGATTCTCGTCCCCCGATTTGTATCTCAATTCTGATCTGCTGGATTACAACCTGGCCTTGATTCCTGGTAATTACCTCCTGATCCCTGCCTGTACTCAATGCCTGCCCCTAAGCCAGGCCACTCATGCAGTACTGGTGCTAGCACATTAGGGGCCCTAAATAGGAATATTTTTGGGCCTCTTCACATACACAATACTAAATCAGGGAAGTTCTTATAATACAAAGTGAATAGGGGGTGACCTTGAGCTGGGGCCCTAAGTAACTGCTTAGTGTGCTTACGCCTAGCATCAGATCTGCACCGAGGCCTCAGCCTGGACAACCAGAAAGTACTGGGAGTAAAATCCCTGACTCCTTGGGTATTTGGGCACTTCCTAAACTGTCCTATACCAGAAGCAAATATGTTGTAAAGAAGGGCTCTAACTTGCATATTTAAAAAAGACCTTGAAAATAAGAGTTATAAAGCCAGATGGAATGAAGTAGGGAGAATGCCTGGTTCAAAGAATAACTAATGAAATAAAGGGAAGTTTCTAAAATGGCTTCTGATCAATAGGGATGACTGAAGCTGGTTTTAAATAAAACAAAGAGAATCTGTCTTAGGAGGAGACAGCATGGGTCTTCCCACCCCACATATCACTGTTATCTCAAAAATGAAGGCCTATGTGAACCCAGGTGCAATGGGAAAACTGTTGGTCAGCAAGAAGGAGGGGAAGAGAGAGGGAGGAAAGGCCTCTGGGAGAAAGGAGGTTGTAAATTGTATCTGGATTAAAAATGGAAATAAAGGTGAATTGTCTCAAACTGGTTTTTAGCTGATGTCATTGGCAATGACACTCCTTGTTTGTGAAAGGGTATAAAAAAGTAAACTCTCTAAGGGTTAATTGCCAATAGCTGCCTGACAACATTGAAACCGACCAATACCGGTCTAAGCAGCCATGAGTTTAGCCCATTCGTAAATATCTTGACTAAATGCTTTTACAAATGTTTTGTTACTCTTTGGAGGTAGTACATTGCATGTTATTTAGGCTTTTAGGGCAGATTTAGATTAACTGTATTCATACCATTTGGCCTCTGAATTTAAGACAGGGTTTTATGGTTAAATTAATGAATGAATGTCATGGTAATACCCTACATAAAAAATAATTCCAACTATCATCTGGTGTTTTGAGACAAAGATGTCATGGAGGCAGCAGGTTGCTCAGATTTAAGCTTTGGCTTAAGGGACCTCTTCTTATTTTGCCTCTGGAAATAGATCAACTTGTAATGCTGCTGATGTTACAGGAAAATGGAAAGAGATGAGAGAGGATAGCCCAGATAGGCCCCAAGTAACAACTCACCTCCCTGCTAATTTAAGGACCAACTGTGGTTCTTTCCTTTACGGGATCTACATCGCCTGAGACACTCACATTCAGAAACAAAGTTAGATAAAAGAATTAGATGGCTGATTAAAAAGAAATAACAAAATAGCACAAAACCAACAGCTCTAACTGGGCCTGGAGCCCAGAGACTCAACAAATAGCACTGTGAGAGGAGGAGGTAAATAATAAAGATGCACACAAACTAGAGTTTCTAACTCACTAACAGATGGATCACATGAGAGGGGGACAAAAGCATCACATACACAGGAGTACCACAAGAATATAGGAACGCAGGAACACAGTTACGTTTGATCTGTAGAGATGAAGGAGAATATGGGCTGCCATCTGGATGGACAGTACTTGGTAGAAGTCTCCACAAATCCTTTATAGACCTCACTGATCAATCAGGGGCTTAGTTTTTCCTGCTTGTAAGAGCTGGTGCACATGCTATTCTAGTTTTATGCATTCAGGCCACTAGCTTCAGGCACACCACCCAATGATCTGCAGTGGGCACTGCTGAGATTTGCAACCAACACTAAATTAATTGATAATTCTCTTAATTGTGCCTCAATTTCCTGCCTTTCTTGACAGATCCCTTAACAAACTAGAGTTATAATAGTAACACTGATGTCTTAGTATAGATGAAAAATAAGCTGACAAAGACTGGGGATAGAATTGCCTCTGATAATAAAAACAAGAAGTAGAAGGTCTCCTCTTGTCAGAAAAAATCAAACCCAGAAAGTGGGCCACTGATCTTGCCTCCTTTAGTTATTCCAGTAACTCATATGCCTTTTCTCTGAAAAGACTATTTCCTTTGCAGGTCAGATAGTTTAGTTTAAGTCTAGTATCCAGGGCCAAGGATTAGCATCATGGCCAAGCATGTCTCCCTATAGCAGGAGCCAACACTCTAGCAGCAGAGTCTGGGGCATCAAAGGAAGCTCTGAATCCTTAGCCACATTTTGACCTTCCATTAAAGTGGTGTTGGTCAAACTTTCAGTTATCTGGTAAGTCATACACAAGCCATTTCATCTTTTTCCCTCAAGTATTGATACCAGGCCATGATGGCTTGATGTTTTGCTACCTTGATATGGAAGGACAAAGAAGATAACAGCTTTCTCCCCAAGGACTCAATCTTCTTCCCTTCTCTATCTGTGGGGTGGAGTGTGGTTGTCTAGATCAAGGATTTTCAAACTACAGGTCAGGATCCAGTACTGGGTTGCAGACCCTCAGGTACTGGGTCATGGCATCCCCTGCTGCCGCCGTCGCAAGACTGGAATGCACTGCTTCAAGATGTAATTGCTGGGTCATGGGCATAAATAATTTTTTTCAACTGGGTCCCAAGAAAAAAGTTGGAAAACCACTGGTTTAGATTTCGCCTAGTTAGTGGCAGCAGGCACCACCACCAAATTAGAAACCAGGTGCATCTGCAAGTATGAAAACCATTCTGAGGTACTGAAATAACATGTTAGTCCTTTTAGACATAGGTTGAGAAGAGGCAGAAATGAATCATACCAACTAAGCTGGCTGCAGCAAACTACCGAGGACTGGTAGGGAGGTCCTGTTCTTGAAAGTAGCATGAAGGATATCAAACACCCAATGAGATGTCCACTCCACAAGCACTGAAGGAAGATTCAAAATAGATAACATTCAATACACTAAATTGTGACACTGCATATAATCCTCAAAAGGGTAGGAGCCAGCAGCCACTCCCATATGCTCATCTGGTGACAAATCAACATCACGGTCTACATCAATATGCTCCTGTTCAAAAAGGGTAGCAATCTCCTCATCCTCTTTCTCAGAGAGCTTATCAGTACCACTGTTTGCAAAGTAGATGGATCCACTGGAGCTGGAGCAGAGGATTTCTCCACCACCTAACCACAGCAGATGACACATCACCTCTCCAGCTATGCGGAGGATAACTAAAAAAAAACCCTGCAATGACCCCCAATAAAGCCAGGGAGCCAGGAATGCAAGTCTCCCCAGGAACTGGGATTCAGGAACATTCCCATAGTAGGAGAAGCGAACCGGGAGGAAAGAGGTCTTTTCATTCTTCTTCCTGTTATGGATCCAGCCCCAGATCCACCACAGAATACACCAGACATGACAATGGATATGGAGGAAGGTACAATGAAAACACCCTATAGGAAGGAGAAATATAGACAATTTTGGGAAAAGACTAACAATATCCTCTTATCCTCTTTTGTTTTCTTTCTTTCAGATGAAGAAGTAGCCGATCTCTAAATCCCTGAACCTTGCCTCTTTCTTAGAGACCTTTTGTTTCACAGTTGGATGCAAGGAAAAATCAGAAGCTGAACGGTGAACTTCAGCTGTAGCCATCACTGCATCCTTTGGCACCAAAGATGGAGATAGCACCAATGAGGAAGCTGGAACGGTGGCCAAAGCCAAAGATTTAGACAGCACCAGATCTAACGCAGAATACATATGTATCTCCCTAGCTCCTGAAGGTGGAGATACAGATTTTAAAATCATAGTACTGTAACATCGGCTGGATCTGATAAATCCAAGGGTTGAGATCTGACACTGCTAATAGTGGCTGATTTGTCCTTAAGCCTCTTTTGCTTGGAATTGAAAAAACTGAAACCAAAGATGTAGACAGCTCTGGATGCAACAGAAGACCCAAATCCATCCTGCCAGTTCCTGAAGAGTCAAACTAACCAGTATTTCAATGCCATGGAGGCTCTGTTGGAATTGGATGAATCCAAGAAGTCTGATGCATGGGATACAACGTAGCTGAGAGCGGCCATCTTATCCCTGGATTTTTTCTGTAGACTTGGGATAGCTGAAGCCGACCACATGGCCTGTCTTCTGACAAAGGTAGCTCCAAGGCTTGACTGGAGCAGCAGTGGGAACCAAAGCTGGACCTGATGGGGCTCCAGTTCTGGAACGCTTCAACTGTTTTGACTTACTGGAAGTCACAGAAATCAAGACTGGCCTCTTGGACGCAACAACTGTCCAGATCCAGAGGGTTTAACCTCACAGGCCTCCTTGAGGAGGAGTTGTAATTGAGTCTGTCTGTCCTTGCAGACTCTGAGTCTAAAAGTCAGGCAAATAGAACACCTAGGAGGAGAGTGGCTTTCTCCCATTCACTCGCGGCACTGCATGTGGTAATCAGACACCAGAAAGACTATAGAGGGCATGAAGTGCACCTCTTGAATCCCAACTTCTTCTTTGGTTCTGCCATAACCTGGAACTGCGATACTCACTGACTATACCTATACTGACACTAACAAACTACAAGAAAGAACACTTCAAGCAGAAAGGACACTGGATCCGAAGAGACTGGAGCGGTTCACTTCCATCCAGGCATGTAGTTTGAAGAAACTGAGGTAGTGAAGAGCTTCAGCCTCACTCACAGAACATCTAGAGATCTTGGAGGAGAGGCACATGTGTGCTCTAAGGTACACCATTTATGCACCATTAGTCAGCACAATACGCATAACTGGGAATATACAGAGCCATTTGAACTACATAGTCTTAGTAATCTTCATAGGCAATCTTAGTGGGTGGGCAGGTAGGGCAACTGCGGGGTGAGGGGTCCCCAAGCTGCAGCTGCGGGGAGCTGCGGTGGGAGCCCCAGAGAGGCCAGCCACGGAAGAGTGGCCGGGGACCCGGAGGAAGCTGGCATGGTGGCCCAGCAGCAGGGCTGGGGCAGCCCCAGAGAGGTGGGCTGAGGGCCTGGCGGCAGCCCCACCAAAGACAGCGTGGGTGCCAGGGGCCCCGCCACAGGGGTCCCAGAGAGGCCGATGGCCTTGTGGCAGCCCCATCAAGGCCAGAGTGGGGCCTGGGGGCGGCCCCGTAGAGGTCTGTGTGGAGGCCAGGGGAGGCCGGAGAGGCTGGCAGGGGGGACTGGGGAAGGCAAGCAGGGACCACGCTGATGGGGGGGCTTTCGCCAGGGGCCCTAGAATCCCTAACACCGCCCCTGGTAATCTTTCATCATGTTGAAGTTTTAAGTGCATCTAATCATCTGCAGTATCCTCCTTTATACTTTTTCTAGGTCTGGTCAATCATTTTTAGAAGCAGCAGCAATGAGAATTTAACGTAATAGTCAAAATTAGACCATGCCATCCAACTTGTGTACACTCCACAGATATTTCTATTGAGCTGCCCACAGTGGCACCTAAATCTTTTTGCTGATTGATTTCTAAATTGGCTGTAACTATTTATATGAATAAACAACATAGTTCAGATCATTCCTTTATTAATTTTTTTATGCAGAGTTCTGTATGCTGGTCTGACATAGGTCAGTGCCTAAGGGATAATGGTACTGGAATTGAGAGCAGGCAGGAAGGGTTAGAGGTGGGCTCAACTCCTTATATAAATGGAATGAAGGAGCAACAGGAAGGGTTGGATCACATACATATATAAAATAAAAATATATTCAAACTAATTTTTTTATTTGGCATATGCAATCGCCAGTAGCAAGAATTGTACAAACATTCCCTCAGAGGAAAGGAAGAAACCAAATAATGAATTCACTATAAATACAGAGATGCAGAGCAAGGGGAAAAAAGAATCTGAAAATAAAAATAATCCTAAATTAAAAAAATCAAACCTCAGCATTAAAAATCAGCAAAATCTGTATTTATGTGCATTAATTTTCTTTGCTTTGGTAAGGGTCTGTACTTCTCTCTTGACTCTCTAGATGATGGAAATGAAGAGAATGTTTTGCTGAGATCCAAGAAACAATTTAAAGCTCTATCTAGAGATGCTCCAAATGACAGTGTCATCAAAGGGTGTTTGGATGAGGTTGTTTTTTCTAGTAGGGTCTTTATCTGCCTGCTATGTGTTTTTCGATTGCAGAATTTTGCAGAGGAGAGAGTTAGCCGAGAAGCTAGGACCAGCAGATCCCAAATTGTAACAGTACTATAGGTTGTCTTTGATAGGGCTTCTGTTGTTTTTCTGGCATTGGGTTTCCTAACTGATGACGATTTCATCAGCTGGGGCTGGGGCTGACAAATGAGATAGAGGGCAGGGTAGACCATGGCTATGCATGGAATGATAGCGCTCAGATCAAGAGAAGAGGATCCAAACTCTCATTTAAGAGCACACTTTCAATTTTTCAGTTCATGAATCAGGAACTCCAATAGATTTCCTGCTGCATTAGCTGAGGTGTAGGAAGAAAAAGTTGGTCTTTGAAACTGCAGAAAATGTGTAACCTTCAAATCCTGTATGTACGACTTAGTGTCACTTCAGTAAAGCTCAGATGATGGACATTTGATTATTTAACCCATCTCTCTCTGGTGATGCAGTAGGAGAAGGAAACATTCTTAACCCCCTTCAAAATGAAGCTGTTTGGGAAGTAAGTGTGGAAAAGAGAGTTTTGACACATTCACATGGAGAGGTTAGAATATACTCATTAAGCCAAATTTGGGTAATATTCTTTAATAATGAAATTATTGAACTTGGGTGGGTGGGTGGGATTTCTTTTCTTCTGGATGAAAGGGGGGAAGAGTGAAAAAATTAGGGTGATGGAGGAAGAAAGGAACCAAAAGCCTGCAGAAACTGCTGGAAAGGAACTGTTGCTGCTCTCATGAAAGAGGTAGTCTGGGTGGTCATGCATAGCAGCACTAAGTGATCATGCAGTGCTTATGGTGTGTGAAGGACGGTACTATCCCTTTAATGAACAGGCTGGAGCCTACAACCAAAGCGGTCTAGGTATAATCGAGGAAGTCCCCTGCCCTAGTCTGTATCTGGACTATTCAAATAGGAAAAGGAGGCTGAGCAGGAGATCAGAAGCCACACAGGTTTCTCAGGCATCAGGGAACTAGCCTGATTAGGCCCAGATATTTTGTTTGCTGATGCTAATTTTAGGAGGTCTGAACTAGGGCCCTGAGGTAAGGGCTTTATGAACATTGTTAAAAAGACTGCTTCTTCCCAATGTCCTTCTTGAACAGGACATACCTCTTTTATTTATTTGTTTTGGCTTCCCATGGCGTGAATCTGTTACATACTTATTAAAGATCTGGTTTGTTCTGTTCATGTTCCAACTGGTCTTGCATAATAAACAGAAATGGATTCAGTGCTCTGGCCAGAGTATCTGGGAAACTGAGTACTTAAAGAAACAGTTCCAATACCACATCATGGAGGCAGTACACCCCAAATGCTAGCAGAGGGTGCAGCCACTTCACAAAAATATATATTCTAGACTTGCAGTGTTTCTCAGTCTTTTTGATACCAGGCACCTAATTGCTGCCTTCTTAAACTGTGTCAGGGAGATCTCAGGGACCTGCACCCAGTCCAAGAACCAATCATTGAGAAACACTTGTAGAGAAACACTCAGCTGCCCCCAAATAACAGTAAGCAGGCAGAAAAACCCAACTAAAATGGCCATAATAGTAGATCCCTTGTGTATGAGAAATACTGTTTGTCAAGGAAATTGTTTTCATATTTTATTCCTAATAGACATCAGGTTACCTGCTTTCAAAAATATGAACCAAAGCTTTTTAAAAAAATAAAAAATATTGTTTAAGAACTTAAACTACTAGCAAAATACACATACCACTTTAAGTTTACAAAAAGTACACATTTAAAAATATAGAGATCGGTCAAGTATCTGACAAAAGTTGGGTGGTTTAACAAAAGAAATACTCCAAGTGTGGGGATATTCTGGGGCAGTTCCTTGAGACAGGAGGTTGCCTAATAAAAGAAAGGAAGTTTTGGTTGTTTTAACATACCAAAAGTAGGTTCAGAGTCCTGCATGTCTCCTGTAAGAGCAGACAGTGACACAACAAGGGTGCTTACATGTTTCAGTTCCTTTTTTCTGCTTTGGATATTTTCAATGTTAGGAACACTCGGGGAATAAAAAAGAACACACTGAGCAGAGGTTCCTGCTCAGTAAATGAAATATGATTTTTCAGTTATGTTATATTGCAGTGTATTCATATATATATATACAGTAGAACCTCGATTATCCGGGTAAATGACCGGCGCCTGTGAGCCGGATAATCAAAAAGCCCGGATAATCGAAGCTCCTACTGCCAGCCAACCAGCTGGGGGAATCGGGTGGCTGCAGAAGCTCCAGCGGAGCTTCTGC
>ML685766.1:2655949-2682515 GCA_007922175.1 Pelusios castaneus | reverse complement strand
GGAGCTCCGAGAGAGCTCCTGTGGCCACCCGATCCCCCAGCTCTCATCAGGAGCTGCGGCTTAAGCCGCAGCTCCTGCTGAAAGCCGAGCCCTGGGGATCCGGTCCCGGTTAACCGAATTTACGGTTAATTGAGGACCGGATAATCCAGGTTTCACTGTATACACTTTAGTTATGAATTTAGGATCTTAACTGTTTCCTTATATTTGTTTAAAAAGCATCTCAGTTCATCCGAATGTGTAATTCTAGTCTAAAAATGCTATGTAAAATTAGCAGCCTACTCCCAAATTGAAACTAGAAAAAAGAAATAACTGGCTTTTCCATCTAGTTGTACAGAATCTAAGTCCTGATTCCCCACTCACAGGGTCCTAAAGCCTGGGCTCCAGCCTGAGTCTGAATGTCTACATCACACTTACACAGATGCTGAACCCGAGCCTGCGTCACATGACATAGGTTCTTAACTGTAGTGTAGACGTACGCTGACAAATTGAAATATGCTGATTCTGTGCCAAAGGCCTTACACGTTCATGGGCAGAGGGAGAGCGGGAGAATTCAAGGCCAAAAGGAGTGAACCCTTTTATTTAACTAGAGTGTTAACCTTGCATGACAGCCTGCACCTCCCCAGTCACCCATGTATGTATTGTGTAATACAGGGTGTATTATCCAATGCAAAGTATGGCACATCAACTGTCTTTGGAATGCTCATGATGTATTGCTCATTATTGTTATGGTGAAATGTTTGTTATAATGTCATATATA
Source organism: Pelusios castaneus (assembly GCA_007922175.1). Classification (NCBI taxonomy): domain Eukaryota; kingdom Metazoa; phylum Chordata; order Testudines; family Pelomedusidae; genus Pelusios; species Pelusios castaneus. The sequence goes on along the minus strand of ML685766.1, from coordinate 2,681,758 downwards.
TGAGGCTACACTATATAATATTCCCAAAGATATGTCCTCATGGCTTGAAAGAAACGTGTCCAGGCAAAACTCTCCAGGAACTGGGTGAAGAGGGGTAGTTTGCACCTCATCAAGGCATGTATAGGACAAATCCAGCTCAGCCTTCCAGGAACAAAGGAGAGACCTAGGCATGGATAGGACTCTCCAGTGAGTCACTTCCCTTCCCTTGGGCAGTCTGGCATCAGGACACGGTAATGCTCAACACTACACTACAGAGTTCTGCCAGCAGCGGTGGCGAGAGTTCACACAGCCATCCTTTTGTCGGTGGAGCGTGTCCTCACTAGGATCACTTCCACCAATAAAAGAGGCTCCCTGCTGCGAGCCCCGGCGGCTGCCTCCGCTGCCTAAGATCTGGGAGCCCAGGCAGCTGCAGCCGGGAGCCCTGAAGCCCGGACAGCTGCAGCCGAGGACCCAGAAGCCCGGGCGGCTGCCTCTCTTGCTGCTGAGGACAGAGGAGCACGCTGCCTGAGGAAAGATGAGCCCCAGTGGTGGGAGGCTGAAACTGCCAGGGCTCCTCCATCCCCACGGCAGGGGGCAGCAGAAGCAGTTCCCGCCCAAGACCCTAGGGCAGTGGTTTTCGAACCACAGATCGGGACCCAGCACTGGGTTGCAGTGTCCCCTGCTGCCGCCACCAAAAGACTGGAATGTATTGCTCAAAGATGTAGTTGCTGGGTCACAGGTATAAATGATTTTTTTCAACTGGGTCCTGAGAAAAAAAGTTTGAAAACCACTACCCTAGGGAGGCCCAGGCAGCTGAAGCCCTGCTACTGGGATACTCCCCCTTGTCAATTTCACTGCTCTAACAGAGCAGTTAGAGCAGTGAAATTAACAAGCATGACAGCTCCCCACACTGACACTCTGCCGCCTTTAACTTTGCTGACAAAAGCCTTATGCTGCTCCTTTTGGTGGTATTATTTTGTCAGCAAAACAGAGCAATTTTGTTGGCAAAGCAGGGAGTCTAGTATGGATGCTAGGACTGTTATGCTGACAAAAACTGACTTTTGTTGACAAAACTTCCTAGTACAGACAAGGCCTAACTCAGTACGCAACTGAGTCCCTGTAAAGACTTTGTCACTTAACACTGAGGGTGGGGAAACTGGGGGTGACAAAGCCTCAATGGGGAGAAGGAACATTATAAAAAGAGATATTTGCCATGCTCTCTGTCTTCCACCTCCACCTATAAACACCACCAAACAACTGAAGTGCTGACCGAAAGGTGAGAGCCTGGCTTGAAAGGAAACCAGCCAGCCTGTAGTGAAAATCACCTAAGTTGTACGGTTGCTGAACATGTTGAGCTTATTTAAGAATATACTTTACTGTTGTTCTTGACCAAATCTGACCTCTTATGCTGTGTCTTATAATCATTTAAAATCCTTCTGCAGTTAATACATTTGATTGTTTTACCTAAAGCAGTGCATTTGGTTTGGAGTGCGTTAAAGATTCCACTTGGAATAACAAGGCTGATGCCTGGTTTCTTTGTTAAACTGATGAACTTATATGAGCTTACATTGAGTGGCATAACTGAACAGTGTGAAACAGAGGTTCCTAGGGTTGCATTTGGGACTGTGAATATTGGCTGGGGTCATTCTGCGGCATAATCCAAAGAGTACCTGGCTAGACACTCACTGACTTAGCTGGGAACAGTTTACATGCTGTGCATGAACAGCCCAGGAGCAGGGGTTCTCACAGCAGAGCAGAGTAAGATGGATTCCAGGAGTGGGGGACTGAGGTGATACAGCAATACACTTTTTCAGGCTCTGTATCTACTGCATTAACTTCATCCACTATGCTCATAATTTTAATTTCTAAAAAAAACCTCCACAATCCCTCGTGTCTGGCAGTTCTAATATTTATAAACTCATTATGTTTCTTTTCTACAGTAGGCTTTTTCTTAAAACTTTTCCCACCGCTGCCACAAAAGGGGGAAGCACATCGGTGGTAAGAACAGTTAGACATTTTTACATAAAAGTCAAGTGTAGAAACACTCAGGGAGTGTCAAACCGCGTCAGCTGATAAAAACTTTTGTAACTACCAACTTGGGCTGAATAAGAACCAATTGCTTAGAGCGATAAAGCCCCATCATTCTTATTATCTATGGCGGCTCAAAATGCCTAGGAAATATCAGCAAATTCTTGAATCTATTGGTGAATCCCGTCTGTAACTACAGTTCAGCCATAAAAAGCTCAGGATAATAATAAGAACCAAAAGATAACATCTCACAATACAATAGTACTTAGAGGAAAAAATGTCTTACCATGCCATAGTTTTCCAAGCTTACTAATGATGGATGCCAACATGAACCTTCCTTTGTCCCATGACTTACTGGAAAGATCCTCATCTAGGCCATTCTTTCTCTTGTAAATATACAGGAGAAGATTCAAAAGGAGAAAATAGCTAATGAAAATTAAATGAGGTACAAAGAATACAGTGGATAACATCCACAGGGAAAAGGCAATATAATATAAATAGTGGTACTCCAGAGAAGTCCATTTTTCTAATATGTAAGTCAGCCAGGTCAAGTTAATCACAGATTCCTGCCATGAAGTAAGGGATTCACTTGTACTTATCATCTTCTGTGTAAAGAAGAATTAGGCAAACTGAGTCAAGTACTCTTCGTAGTTAAAGCAGCTTCTTAATCCTGTCCCTAGAAAGAGAAAACACACTGTTCATTTATTCCTAATATTTCCAGAATCATGCGTTCATTGTATTTAAATGATATTCTTAATATCCTGTTTTTCTCATGTGAAGTAGGACTTTGATATACAGTTATGGGCACGTACATAACTATTGTTAACAAAGTGCAGTAGAGCCAGAAGAGCATCAGCAAATGAGGGGACTGGCCGCAACAGGAGTCCTGGCCACTGATGGACTGATGTGTCATGCAAGTTCTGTACAAGAGAATTGGGAGCAACACTGATGGAAGTTAGGTGACCGTCAGAGAAAGGGAGCACTGAAAGAATAGATCAGAGACATAAGAGTTTTTATTCAGTACAAGATTCAATAAATGTCCATGTTGGTGAGCAAGAGAGCTGTTTGAGGGCTGAAGATCTAATGAGGAGGGGTGAATCAGGATGAGGAAGCAGCAACTAATGGGGCAGTGTCACAGGATGCACCTCCATGCATCCCAGGCTATGACCTATATGCTCTTTCTGTTCACTTTAGCACTGTACTTGTACAGTTTGATGCCAATATGTCATGCAAGGTCCCTTTATGAATGTTCATAACCTATTCTACAGGATTACTATGATATCATGTTTCCTGCAGCATCACGTATGTGTACAGTGGTGAAGCATGTTATGTAACACAGAGACTCAGGAATACCTCTCTAGCACAGAGGCTGGAGGATTACATGACAGCGGGAATGCAAATACCCCATCTGTCTCAGGTAGAAGTGAAGAGAATCACACAGCAGCACAGAAAAGGGGGAGTTGGAAACAAAGAGAGAAACTTTGAATGGCTTTTTGCCTGGGAGACTCCATCTTGCAACATTCTCCAACTTCAAGCAAGATCTGGGCCCTGCCTTGTAATAGGCAGAGAATGGCTCTAAAGACACCTAATAGCTGACATCCTATGCATAATCTTGGACTAAGAGGTCAATTTAGGTAGAGATATTAGATTAGTATGTGGTTTATACCTTTTATTTGATAATCATTTCTGACTCATTTATAAATTGATTGTGCATTGATTTCCTATATACTCACTTGAAATCATATCCTAATCAATAAATTAGTATTTGTTTTATCTAAAGCTGTGCAGACTTTAGAGAGTATAAATGAGTGAGGCTGAGCCATCCCTTTCAATGTTAAAGGGACGGACTTGAGTCTATGGTGATTGGGGGTGGGTCCCAATCCCTGTAAAACAGTTGCTCCTGGTGTGGTAACTGGGGCTGGGGTGCTCACAGGGAGACTGTCCCCTACATGACTGGAGAGAGCATGCTAACTGCCTAGCACTAGCTACCCACAGGAGGCTAGAGTGGACCGACTCAGGAGTGAGTGGTCACCTAGCTAGATGGGATAAATTGGGAATCAGGAGTGGAATTTGGGGCTCACAGCAGCACACCAGACCCAATCTGGGGAGCAGCCTGTCAGAGTCAGAAAAGACATGAACACAGTAGGTGCATTCAACCAGTATGATGGAGAAGGACTGTGCAGAGGTAGAAGAAAAACTAGCAATCAGAAAGAAATATGGTCAAGAAACCAAAATAAGGAACCTGCTGCTATAATGAAATAAATACTAAATAGTTGTCAATACAACCGAGTCTTTGCTTTACACATCAACTTTCAGTGGTGTGTGTTTGTTCTACAATCAAATTAGGTATTGTGAGGACTGACTAGTAAATATTTTACAAAGGACCTTGACATGAAGTGGTACTTACAAAAAAAACCCCCTAAAACAAAAAAAACCCTAGATTAAGAGGCAGGCCCAGTATAATAGTAATTATCATACCAAAAGGTGGCTAATTTGCTAGGTACTTTGTCCTCTTTCTCCTGTGTCAATACACTGGTAACAAACAAGAACAGGATAGAAAAAAAGGGGCTTGCACTTTCTTTGCCAGAATATACCTATGATTGTGAAGACCAGGTTAGAACCCCAGAGGTTTATTGTTTATTAAAGGTGGGGTTGGTAGCACCATCTTTGATGTTTGCCTGACACTTTCCATTATAAGATCCCATTATAGGTTGTTTATAACTTTGCCAAGCTTAAACATTTTGAGATGGAAATATTTCATGCCATGTAACTGCCTCAGGCAAAATTGGTTTGAGAAATCTCAGCCAATAGTTTAGCTGAGAATGAGATTAGAACATGATTTGCCCACAAAAAAATATATTCTAGTGATTGAAAAGCTCTACCCCACTCCCCTCCCCCCACATGCTTTGAAGCTAGAGGTTAAAATTTGGAAGGGTAGGCCTTTGTGTCAATAATGTGCCTTTTGCTGTCCCCATGAAAAGCCACCAAAATCTGAGGAAGTTACAAACCTTTGAAAAATCAGTTTATCCATGGATGGTAGAGATTTCAATTTTAGCAGCTAAATTAGCCTAATACAATGTCTGTATTAAGCATGCTCCCATGTGGCTGAGCAGGACTCCCCCTACAATTTTGGGCTGGTAATCTTTAATAATGTCATCACAGGAAATATTTCTAATCTAATACTCAGTGGCCAGAAACTTCTGCAAATGCTGAGGCTAATGACTGAAAGATAAATAAATCAAATACATTTATACAAATCTGGCTCCCACAACTCTTAAACTGGAAACTTGCCACATTATGTGACAAATATTCTTATATGTACACTGTCATCTTTAAATTAAATCAAGCTTTAAAATAGTTTGTTAGAAATAGTTTCAGCTCCTAGATGTACCTCTGAACCCATATGCTAGTTTTTGTGGGTTTACAACCACATTTTACTATTTAATTATATTTTTCTCTTCCCTTTGAAACAGTGGTTAAAGTATAATTTGACGGGCCCCGGAACCCTCCTAATCTCAGGGCCCCCTTCCCATATTGTCTGGGCCCCCTTCATGCATATGCAGGCCCCAGCCCAGGTAGGCATTTGCAACCACTTCTCAGTACCACATGCATTGGTTATCGCTCCATAAAAATATTTATAATTTTATATGGCGTTTATATCTATAGCAATTATTGTCACAAACTAGCAAACACTGCACAACACAATAAGTATTGTGATTAACAATGGTGGGGCGTAGGACCTGCCAGCAGCCAGGGCAGGGCGGAACATGCATTCTGCCAGATTATTCTATTTTTAGGGGCCCCGGAACTCTGGTCCCTTAAATTTATGGGCCCCGGAACTGTCTTCCGGTGCATTCCCCCTTACTTTAACCCCTGCTTTGAAAACCCAACTAAAAGGGAACTGGTAAAACTGTCAATACACAGAATGCTATTATGTGAACATAGGAATTGCTAGATGGAACCATGTTGTTGCATCTGGTGACCATTACAAGATGCAAAAAATCCAGAAGTGGGCATTTATGGAATAACCTGTTCCTGTTCTGTTCCATTTATATTCCACAATACACCCGTCATTCTAATATCCATCAATTAGAAATTAGTTAAACCCTGAAGAATAAGAGATGATCATGTCCAAAATTTTTAAATATAACCTAATGTTACTTCAGATGTTCTCTGAATCCATATAAGTAGCTCGGTTTTTTGAGAGGGGGGAGGAGGTGGATTTTTTTTTTTAAATCCTACTAAAGTCTCGGCCTAAATGATTTGTTAGGGCAGTTTCCACACACTGATTATGCAGTGCCAAAAACTCCTGTTGTCAGCTTTAAATGTGAAACTTTCACTTGCCTTGAGAGTCCCACTGTTGTTTGATGAGTCGGGAGAGTTCACTTCTCTCAACCCCATCTCTTTTTTTCCCTCTGTCCTTACACAGTTTGCAACTTTTCACCCACGCTTCCAACACACCCTTTCTCCAGCTTCTCTACATCATTTCTGTTTGTTGGCCGGAGCTGAGCCCCCTCCACTTCTGTCAAACGCCCAACCCAAACTAACGTCGCCGCTGCGTTCAGCCTCAGCCATTGAGCTCCGCCAGGAAACGTACAGGCGCAGCTCAGCAGACCTGTGCCAGGCGGCGGCGGTGTTCGGAGCGCGCGGCGCGAGCCCCAGACCCCCGCCCACGGTGCGTGCAGGAGGCGCGCCAAGGGGAGCCCCATGCTGCAGAGGGGCTGCGAGCGTGAGCCGCAGATCCAGCGCGCCCGCCTGAGGCTGCGGCTGTTCGGCTCCTGCCCGCGCTGTGTCGCTTTCTCATAGCCGAGCCAGCCCCGCCCCATGCGCCCCCCGGCCCGGAACCCAGAGCCCACCGCCCGATGCGCTGCGCCGGGAAGGGCCGGCCGGGCGTCCAGCGCGGGTGCTTTGCCCAGCCCCGAGTCCGATCCCTGCCCCTCACCTTGATGTGGCGGCGGCTCCGGCTCTATGCTCCGCTTTTTCGCCTCCGCTCGCACCGCTGGGTCTGAGCGCAGGGGGCGGCCACACGGCAGAGGGCTGGTGCCATCTTCGGCTCCTCCTCGTGAAAATCGCCCCAAGGGCTCAGCGCCGCGCGCACATAGGACTCCCACGGCCGCCCCAGCTAGCGGGTCTTCCTGGGGTGGGCACGCCCGCCTCCTAGGCTGGGGGTGAGCACGTGCGCCCCCCCCCCCCCCGCGGGGCGAGGGGGGGGGGGGGGCCCCCCCCCCCCCCCCGACCTTTAACAGGGGGCTCTGCCCTCAGCAGGAAATGAGAAGGTGCCTTCCTTCCCCTGCACCCTGAAAACTTGTCCTGGGGGTCCTGAGCCCTAATATCTGGTCCTGAGGGTCAACATGAGCCCCTGATAGCAGCCTGAGATATCCATACTATCATGGCAGGGGAGAGATTGACCAGTCACATGTCAAATACTCATGCAGTTGCACCAAAGGGAGCAGGAATTAAATGATTGCTTGAAGACATCTAACTTCTCCAAGGCTATGTCTACACTAGAGAGCTTACAGGGGTACAGCTGAATGGATGCAGCTACACCACTCTAAAATCACTGGCGTAGCTCCTCTATGCCAATGGGAGAGAACTCTCCTGTCGACATAATAGAATCACCTCCATGAGTGGCAGTAGCTATGCCAGCAGGAAAAAACCCTTAACACTTCTGCGGTGTAACATATGTTGCTAAAGGATGTGTTTTTTCACAATCCTGAGTGACATAAGTTATACTGACAAAAATGGTAGTGTAGACATGGCCTAAGTCATTATTAACTTGTTCTCTCTCTATTTTAGTCTCAGATTGTACCCTGTTTACATTCATGTTCACAATGTTGGTTGTCCATTCACTGCTAACTTTTTCTGTGTAAACTGAAACAAAAAAGTCATCAAATGCTTCGTCCACTGTTGCATTTGTGTTATTACTTTCCCTCCTCATTGAGTAATGGGCCTGCTCTGATCTTGGTATTCCTCTTGCTTGTAAAGTATTTGTACAAAGTTTTCTTCTAACTCTTTATGCTCGTTTAATCTTGTTTTGTTTTGCCTTGGCTTTTCTAAATTTGTCTCTAAATGCCTGTGCTATATTTTAGATTCATCCTTTGTAAATTGACCTAGTTTCCACTTGTTGTATGACTCATTTTGAGCTTCATGTTGTTGAATATCTCCTGGTTAAGCCACGATGTTGGTTGGTTGGTTGGTTGGTTTGTTTAACCATACTTGCTATCTTTCTTATCCATTGGGAAAGTTTGTTCTTATGCCCTTAATAAAAGTTTCTTTAAAAAACTGCCAGCTCTCCTGAACTCTTCTTTCCCTAAGACTTACTTTCCATAGGATTTTATCTACCAACTCTCTGAATGTGATAGTCTATCTTTTTGAAGTCCATTGTCTTTATTCTGCTGATTTCCTTTCTATCATTATAGACAAACACTTATCATTTCATGATCACTTTCAGCCAAGCTGCCTTCCACCTTCAAATTCTTGATCAGTTCCTCCCTCTATGTCAGAATCAAATCCAGAACAGCCTCTTCCCTAATTACATTCTCTGCCTTCTTAATAAAAAGTTATCTTCAAAGCATTCCAAGAATTCATTGAATAATTTGTGCCCTGTTCTGTTACTTTCCCAACAGCTGTTTTGTTGTTAAAGTCCCCAGTTACTGCCAAATCTTGTGCTCTGGTTGATTTTGTTAATTTAAAAGAAGCCTCATCCACCTTTTCTTCATCCACTGGTTAAGTGGTCTAGTAATCTCCCACCAGGACATCAACCTTAGTTGGTGTTTTTACTCCTTTATCCCTAATTTCAACAAGTCTGCCTCCCACTTCTATCTTAACCTCAAAGCAAGTGTAAACATCTTTGATATACAAGTCAACAATCCCTTTTTCTCCCTGCCTGTCTTTTCTGAACAAGTTGTATCTTTCTTTAACAGTATTCATCATGTGAATTATCTCACCAAGTTTCTGATGCCAACTATGTCATAAATGTGATTATTCATTAGTATTTCTAGTTCTTCCTGTTTCTTCCACATACTATTTCGTTATAAACAGACATCTAAGATGCCAATTATGTTGTAATTGTAATTATTGTAGTATTTCTTGTTCTTCCTGTTTATTTTCCATTCTACTTGCATTATATATAGACATCTAAGATGTTCATTAGATTTCCCCTATATATTTTGTCTTGTGATTTCTCCTTTGTATAAAGTAAATTAGGTTATTGGGAATTTATATTATTAGGGGAAACTAGTTTTAAGAGTAGTAGTTAGCAAGTATAGGCCCAAGCCTGAACCAGTTTTCAAAGGCCTTAGCATAACCGCTCACATGGACCTATGCCAGGAACTCAGACGTCACCTAATGAGCAGCTGCAGCCCTAATGAGCACCCTAACAAGAAGAGAACTCCCTGATAGCTCCCTGATAAGCTTACAGCTAACTAAAATAATCAATGGCTGACAGCTAACTAAAATGATCGATGGCAATATGGCAAAGACTGTGGGAACCTCTGTAAAAACAGGAGGGGCACAGGGGGCTAAAGCTCTATAAATATCAGCCCCACAGATACCCCCTTCGGACAGGGTTGGACTGACTCAAGACGCCCAGTGGCTCCGGTCACTATAGCAAGTGGGGTCAGTCCAGAGAAGAAAAAGAAAGGTCAGGTCCTAGTCATGAAGCTGACTGGACTGGCACGTTGGCCCGAGCTCATCAAAGAAAGGTCAGCACCTGATCCCCGACGGTGGCGAAACTGACACGTTGGTAAGGAGTTCGGTGAGTATTAAGAAATCACAAGAGGCCTCGGTGAACACTGGTAGCTACAGGTATATAAGTAACAGGTATATGTGTAACAGGTATATAAGTAACTGAAATAGAAATTGAAGCTTAGTACCCCGAGTCCTGGTGTAAGGACAGAAGTAGGTTAGAACCCTGGTCCCCGAGGGTACGGGGGGATAGGTATAAGGTTAGGGATGTGTAGGGCTCAGTCCCCTTAAAGGGATTGCAGCAGGAAGGTTGTTCTTTTAACAACTGGATAAACTAGAAGTTAGTTTTAGTTCCCCAAACCTAGGTTGTAAAAGGTATTGGGCTAAGGTTAGGGATCAAGCAGTTTAGCACCCCAGCCTGGGAGTACAGGTAGATAGCCTGCCGTCCCCTTTGAAGTTAGGGGCACCCCTTTGTTGCTAGGGGCAAGTGCAGAGTAATAAGAATAGTTTTAGTTATTAAATAACAAGTAATTCTGAAGCATGCTGCAGCACAAGAATATCATAGTATAACAGCAAAGATAAACCTTGCAAGTGTGTAACAGTTAAAAAGAGTGCACAAACAAAAAAGATAAGCAAAAATATAAGTCTTCTTGTACCCAAGATGATCTGTAATAAACACTTTGTACTTATAATTCTTTTGATTCTATTCTATTGTTATTTGCCATGGTACTGTTAATTCCTGACACTCCACTCCCCCTTTTTCTGTTTCCCCTATGGAAACAGCACTTAATTCCTTTGGTAATTACCTGGGTTATCGGCTGGCTCGGTTTAACCCTTTATTATTCAGTTCTAGTTCCCCTGACTACTGATGTATCTGTCAGCGCCTCCCTTCCATCAGATCAAGGCTGGGCTATAATCCCGGTGGAAAAAGAACCCGGCGTCTGCCTGGTCCCCTCGATGAATAACACCCCCGAGGGGTGACGCCAAAAAGTATAAACAGTATACAGGCTCATAGATCCTTTATGATTGCCCATGCTCCCCTGCAGATTCTGACCCTTTTCCCATGTACTTACCTCTTGGCTTTTGTCTTCTGTCCCCCTCAAACTTTGTTTAAAGCCCACCTCACTATGTTAGACAGTCTGTATCTGAAGCTACTGTTCTCCTTCCTCGATAAGTGAACCCCATCTCTGCCCAGCAGTCCTCTTCCTTACAACAGCATCCTATGGTCAAGGGAGCCAAAGTCCTCATGGCAAGATCATTCACACAGTTATGTATTCACCTCCAGGATGGGTTGATCTCTGCCTGGGCCCCTACCATTGAACAGAGGGATCAGTGAGAACACCACCTGGGACCGCAACATTTTCATCCGCAGTCCCAGAGCCCTGTAGTCACTTTTCACTTGCTTAGGGTCTACCTGCAGTATCATTAGTATCAACATGGATGAGCAGCATAGGATAGTAGTCACAGGACTGGAAGATCCTCAGAAATCCTTCCATCATGTCTCGTATATGGGACCCTGGCACAGGGCCGTCCTTAGGGGTGGGGCCAGCGGGGTGACCCCCCCTGAGCACCATGGTTTTTCAGGCCCTGCGCTGCCCCCTGCTGCCTCCAGGGCCCATTCAGCTCTGAAGGGGGGTCAGGGCCAGAGGCTGCTCTCCCTGCACTTGCTGCTGCACACAGCGTTCCAACCCACACCACCCTGCCCCCAGCTGGCTGGTCTATCTCAGGGGGCAGGGCAGGACGGGGCAGGCCAGCATGCGGCTGCTGCTCTGCAGGACCTGGAGAACCTCCTAGGCCCTGCAGAGCCTCGGCCCCATGTTGGCCTGCCCCACCCCCTGCTGTGGACCAGCTGGCTGCAGGTGGGGCAGGCTGGCACTGCGCAGAGCAGCATAGGGAGGAAGGTTGGGCAACCTCAGCCCCAGCCCCACTCAATGCTGAACTCCAACACCAGGGGCCATGTCTGCCCCACCACCATTCTGGCCCATGCAAGAGGAGGACAGAGGTGCTGGGTGGTACCCCGAAACTAGGCAGCCTGGGTCAAGGCCAGGAGCACAAATGTGGGCTTGCCCCCATCCTGCCCTTCACCCCCCAGCGCCAGGGGGTCCCCACAGGCTGATTGGCCCTGGGCCCCACCCCTAGGACACCTCTGCCCAGGCAGGCAGCATACCTCCCAGGATACCATGTCTGGCCAACAGATGGATACCTCTGCCCCCCATAGAAGGGAGTCACTGACCACCACCACCCTATGTTTTCTCTCGAGACACTGACTGCAATTCTCCCAACCATGGGGGTATATGCTTCTCTTTCTCCACCTTTGGGTGAGATTCCTCCTCTTCATTGCTTCATCATCCTTCAGTCTGTTTTGCATCTTCATCTGTACCTTCCTTGTTGAATACAGGTGTACAGCCCCTGAATGCTTTGAAAATAAATAGTACCTGCTGGATCTGCAATTCAGCCTGCTAAGCTTTTCCTTACTAAGGTTTGGCTACACCCTGAATATATCAGGCCCCTGACTTCTATCCCTTTGACCCATATGGGGATAATTAATTTCTTTGGGGTCTTCTGTGTGCTTGGGCATCAGCCACCCAAACTAACTCACAGTTGCACTCCATATATGGATAATCCTGCCTGAAATGGCAACATTGTCCATAGGTGAAACAGCTCCCTGCCACAGCCTGGGTGTGGGGAGCTTTTAATGCTCTTGTATCACTCAATGGTTGCAGAGAAGCATTTCTGGGAATGGTGGACAAGATGAATCACTTAGTATCATAGAATTATAGGATAATAAATGATTAGGGTTGACAGGAACCTCAGGAAGTCATCTAATCCAACCCTCTGCTCAAAACAGACCCAACCCCAACTGAATCATCCTAGCTAGGGATTTGTCAAACTGCATCTTAAAACCTCTAATGATGGAAATTCCACCATCTACCAGTTCTCTTAAGTCTGTTAAAATCTGCTTTTAGAGGTCCATTGCACTTATTCTGCTGCTCTTTCCTTTCCTTTGAATCATGAAATCTATTTTCATGGTCACTTTCATCCAAATTGCTTTCAGCCTTCAGATTTTCTACGAATTCCTCCCTGCTGGTCAGAACCAAGTCTCAAATGTCTGTCCCCCGGGATTCTTCCTCTAATTTCTGTAACAAAAAGTTTTGCCTAATACATGCCAAGAACTTATTGGGAATTTTGTGGCTTGCTGTATTTTTGGGTAGTTAAAGTTCCCCATTATTACCAAGTCTTGTGTTTTGGATATTTCCATTATTTGTTCTCAAAATAACTCATCTACCTTCTTTTCCTGATTTGTAGGTTAGTAATAGATCCTTACCATGGCATCATCCCTATTTTTATACCCCTTTATCTTTACCTAGAGAGTCCAACTGGTCTGCCTCTCTCCTCCTTCTGGATCTCAGAACAAGTGTATTTATTCTTGATGTATAATGCAACACCTCCTATCTTTTTAAGGTGCCTGACCTTATGAACTAGCAGTACTCCTCTCAACTTAGATCATCAAGCCTCTGTGTTGCCCATTAAGTCATAGTTTAGCTTATGTACTAATATTTCCAGTTTATTCTCCTTCCATTTCTGTATAGCTGTCTTAAGATATTCAGCAGATTCCCTCACTGATTTCTTTATTGTTGCTTTTGTGACCCTATGATAATTTTCCATGTCCCCTATAATATCTAACCCTCTACTAAGGTCATACTTTTTTATACTTTCCTATGGGCTTTTGTCACATATCCCCTCTGAACCTACTTTAAAGCCCACCTTACGAGGCTGATGAGTTGATGCATGAATATGCTTTTCCCATTCTTGGTCAGGTGGACCTCATCTCTTCCCAGCAGATATGGGGCAGTACCCCATGTTTTAAGAAGCCAAAGCTCTCCTATCAACACCATCTGCACAGTCATGTTTCCAGAAGGTGCATGTCCTTGCCTATGTCCTTACTGTTAACTGGAGGATGGACAAGAACACAGCCTGACTTCTTCAAGCTCCCAGAGCCCTGTAGTCACTGCTGATCTTCTTAGGTCAGACCTGGAAGTATCATTAGTGTTTATGCAGATGAACAGCATGGAGTAGTAATCAGAAGGATGAAATGAGTCTTTGTAATCTTTCCATAATATCTCAGATGAGGGCTCCAGGCAGGCTACAAATCTCGTAGGACATCAGATCAGGTTAGCAGATAGATGCATCTGTTCCCCTCAGAAAGGAGTCCTTTACCATCATTGTTTGTCTCCTACTGTTGGTTGAGATGACTATGAACCTCTCAATCTGGGAGAGACAAATGGATCCTCCTCCTCAATCACTGGAATCTGCTCCTCATCGCCTGTCACCAGTATAGCATATGGAGACCCTGATAAATTCCAAAGTACTTCATATCTTCCCACAGGTCCTGTACCTCTTGATTACAGCCTCATGTCCATTCTTAGAATCATAGGGTTGGAAGGGACCTCATGAGGTCATCTAGTCCAACGCCCTGCTAAAAGCAGGACCATTCCCACTAAATCATCCCAGCCAGGGTATTGTCTAACTGGATCTTAAATATCTCCAAAGACGGAGATTCCACCACCTCCCTAGGTAACCCATTCCAATGCTTCACCCTCCTCCTAGTGAGAAAGTTTTTCCTAATATCCAACCTTGACCTCCCCACCTGCAACTTGAAACCATTGCTCCTTGTTCTGTCCTCTGTTACTATTGAGAACAGCCTAGCTCCCTCTTCTTTGGAGCACCCCTTCAAGGAGTTGAAGGTTGCTGTCAAATCTCCCCTCAGTTGTCTCTTCTGCAGACTAAATAAGCCTAGTTCCTTCAGTCTTTCCTCATACGTCATGTACCCCAGCCCCCTAATCATTTTCGTTGCCCTCTATTGGACTCTTTCTAATTTGTCTACATCCTTTCTGTAATGAGGAGCCCAAAACTGGACACAGTATTCCAGATGCGGCCTCACCAGTGCCGAATAGAGGGGAATAATCACATCCCTCGATCTTCAGGCAACGCTCCTCCTGATGCAGCCCAATATGCCATTGGCCTTTTTGGCAACAAGAGCACACTGTTGACTCATACCCATCTTCCCATCCACCATAACCCCCAGGTCCTTTTCTACAGTGCTGCTACTTAGCCGATCGGTCCCCAGCCTGTAGCAGTACATGGGATTTTTCTGTCCTAAGTGCAGGACTTTGCACTTGTCCTGGTTGAACCTCAAGAGATTTATTTTGGCCCAATGCTCCAATTTGTGTCTTGTATCAAGGATGTGTGACCCTATCTCCCCACATCAGTGTGTTTACTTTATACAATTTACAGTTCTTTGTTGGGTAGGCTCATGAACCCCAAAGGATGAAACTTACATGGACTTGGGACCTGCATTAGGGATTTGCATTAATTAGCCACCCATGATTTGAGTTCCTACACTAAGCCAGAAATACAATTACTAGCCTGTCCATAAAGATAAATATGATATTTATAAAGTTGATACAATAGTTTTTGAAGATTCTATGCATACACAGCATACCTCACATCTCAATAATAGTTTGAATATTCCATGTTGCCAAAGCATCACATCTGTCACACTACTAATGACCTCTATAGGAGCAGCATCAAACCCCAAATAAGACTTCAAGTATTCTGGCACAGGAATCAGTTCTTACAAGTGCCAGGAGAGTGAGCTGAAGACAGCACATCTTCAGGGCTGCACTGTGATATAATAGGGAACCCTTTAACACCCCTTTATCACAAAACAGCAGCTATTCAAGAATAAATCTATAGTTAATTTTCTTTGTCAAGTTCTTTTTCTTCTTATATTAATTATTAAGGTAGTCTGGAGCAGCAGGCAGAGACAGGCCATAAAACTAAGGTTTGGTAGATCAGGTAGGTCCCCTCTCGTTGTAGACTTACAGCTTTCTTTGGAAGTTTTAAATAACAAAATCATATGGGGGGAAAGAAGGCAGAAAGGAGTAAAGGAAAGGAACCCCTTGGCCTGGAAACCACTCTACTTTAAACTAAACAAGTCAAAAAGAAGCAAAATTTCCCCAGTAGGCAATTTCAATCCCAATAATAAAAAGAAAGATTAGTCAAACCATTGAAGATACGTAAACTGCATGATAGCAGACAATTTATTCTGACATAAAAAGTTAGCGCTTGTGTAACATTAGGGACACTGTGGAAAGCTGACTATAGTTGGAAGTGATCTACTTTATAGAAAGAGTCAACATCACAAAATTGGTTTTTCATTTGTTTCCCCTTGCTGATAAGAGAAAGACAGCTCATGTCCACACCAGACAAGACATAGATATGTTTTTAAGAAAGTGATATGATTATTTGATGCATGTATTTTGAAATATCTAGTGGGAAGAAAACTTGTAATTTTTTAAAGTAAAAGATACAGTAAATCATGTTGGTTTTAATATTTTACCACAAAATACATAAATTTAAACAATATATATAAAAATATACTTAATTATACTGATCATCTTTCTGACATTTTATCAAATTGTTCCAAGTCAATTAACCCAGAGTCTGAGACTCAGCACTGCACATTTTTCTTTACAGTGTAGACATACTCTTTGTTTCTCAAGAGTGCAAGAAATGCCTGGCCTACTGCTCCCAAGAATGCAGGGGCTACAGCTCTAGAGGAGAGGCATTTCTAGTGCAAGGGTCAGAACTGTTGATGTACTCATCAGGGATGTGAATATTTCCCACAAGTGATACTGACCAAATCTCCTAGTGGAGACCATGCCTGAATCAGGGCAAGCCTGTGCTTACAAAAGGCCTTTATTTCATGAGAAATAAGGAACTGTTCAACACTGATATATTTGCAGAAGGATATTGCCTATTTCAGTTACTTTTTCTAGTGGATGTAATAACTACTACGAAAGTAAATTATAAAGATAAACCAGCTTTAAAAAAAGGCAACCTGACCAAATTTGAGCTGTGTACCAACCAATATAACCAACCTGTCCATTCTGACCATGCTACTCTGCACTGGGCTTACCTAGGAATTCAAGGAGGGTTGATGAGTAGGGCTTCCAAGTCTTATGAACCCCACATAACACTCACATATTCAGCAGCCTTGTCACACCTTCCTGCAGTCCGGCTGGGACTCATGTCTTGCAGTCCCATGGAATTTCCTCTGCAGTATGTCATCCCATGCACCAGGGGATGCTGTGGCAGTGAACAACTGCAAGTAGTCATGTGTCCTCTTTGTTTGCCCTCATGTTGATGGGTTTCCTGCTGGATTGCATCCAGCCAATCAGTGAGTGAGTGGAGAGACGCGTATGCATGGCAATGGCCAGAGACGGTGAGGAGAGTGCAGGCCTGGCTGGGGGCAGCACCTTACTCCCAGCCCCAATGCCACTGCCCCGACACCCAACTGCCTCAACAGCCAACTACCCTGGCACCTGGCTTTCCCGGCACCCCTACCCAACTGTCCTGACACCCCCACCCAACTGTCCTGACACCCAACTGTCCTGACAACAGCCAACTGCCTCAACAGCCAACTACCCTGGCACCCCCCACCCAACTGTCCTGACACTCAATTGCCCCGACACCCCCACCCAACTGTCCTGATACCCAACTGCACTGACATCCCCACCCAACTGTCCTGACACCCAATTGTCCTGACAACAGCCAACTGCCTCAACAGCCAACTACCCTGGCACCCCCCACCCAACTGTCCTGACACTCATCCACCCCAACACCCACACCTAACTTCCCCGACACCTGCATCCCACTGCCCCGGCAATCCCACCCAACTATCCTGATACCCAGCTGCCCTGACACCCCCCCAACTGTTCTGACACCCACCTGCCCTGACACTCAACTGCCCTGACACCCTCACCCAAATGCCCATACACCCAACTGGCCCAGCGGCCAACTGCTTTGGCACCCAGCTGTTCCGACACCCACACCTAACTTCTCTGTCACCTGCACTCAACTGCTCTGACACCTATACCCAACTTCTCTGACACCTGCACCCAACTGCCCTGACACCCACACCCAACTGCCCTGTCACCCAGCTGTCCTGATAACAGCCAACTACCTCAGTACCCAACTTCCCTGACACCCCCACCCAAATGTCCTGATATCCAACTTCCCCAAGCCCCCACTAACTCTCCTGACAGCCTTACCCAACTGTCCTGACACAACTGCCTGGATATCCAAATGCCCTGACACACAACTGCCCCAGCAATTCCACCCAACTGCCTGGACACCCAACCACTCCAGCACCTCCTCCCAACTGCCTGTACACCCAACTGCCACAACACCTAACTGCCCTGGCACCCCTACCCAGTTAACCTGACGGCTCCCACCCAACTGCTCTGACACCCAACTTCCTCCACATCCCACCCAACTGTCCTGACACTCAACTGCCCTGACACCCACACCCAACTGTCCTGACACCCAAGTGCCCTGACACTCGCACCCAACTGTCCTAACACCCAACTGCCCCGGCAGCCCCACCCAACTGTCCTGACACCCAGCTTCCCCCATACCCACACCCAACTGTCCTGATATTCAACTGCCCCGACACCCACACCCAACTGCCCGCCCACCCGCTCTAGCTATAGGCAAACTAGACACCTGCAAGGGACAGCAGATTTCTGGGCAGTTGCCTAGGGCAGCTCATTTGGTACTAACACCCTTTCATCATGATGGATGGATGGCCATGCCAAATTTGAGTGGCACTGTGACACTTGTTAGTTGGGTTGCAATGCTACTCACTCAAATTTGGCTTGGCCATCCCTCTGTCATGAAAGAAGGGTGGCCAGGCCAAATCTGCTGCCATAGTCCTATGGAAGAGCAAGTGAGGGAGTGGGTGGCACAGTGAAGTTTTGGATAGGGTGCCAGATTATCTTGAGTGGTCTCCGGGTGTTGGTACAGTTAGACAGTTGGGTGGGGTTGTTGGGGCAGGCTGTACAGTTGGGTAGGGCTGTGTATGGTGGAGGGCATTGGGGCAGTTGGGCGGGGATATCTGATTGTCAGTGGGATCCGTGGAGAGTGTTAAGGCAGTTGGATGGGGGTATTGGGTGGGGGGCAGGATGGGTGGTTAGTCTCAGAACAGATGGTTGGGGATGTCTGATGGTGGATGAGGATGGTAGGGCAATTGTGTGAGGGTGTCTGGTAGTGCATGAGAGCGACAGGGCAGATAGGAGTGTCTGGTGGTGAGTGGGATGGATGGGATTGTCCTTTGGAACAGTTGGGGGGGAGTGTTGGGTTGGGTGGGAAAAATGTGTATGTTGGGGGTGTCTGGGGTTATCTAATGGGGCATTTGGGTGGTGGAAGGCACTGTCGTGTGCAATGGGTGCATGGGGTGTCAGGAAGTCGGAAAGGGGGACATTGCTGGGTGGGTTGATGGATAGCTGGGTAGAGGTGTCAGAATTGTTAGGTAGGGGAGCAGTTGAGTGGGGGTACCAGGGCTTTGTGCAAGGCTATTTGGATAAGGGGTTTGGGGGCAATTGGAAACTGGGGCAATAGGATGGGGGTGTCAGGGCAGTTGGGTAGAGATGCTGGGGAAATTGGATGCTGGGGCAGTTGGGTGTGGTGCCTGGACAGCTGGGATTGAAGCAGTTCGTTTGGGATGCCAAGATAGTTGGGTGTCTGGACAGTTGGAAGGGGTGCCAGGACAGTTTGGTTTCTGTTTTTTTTGTGGTTTTTTTTTACAGTGCCTAGTACTTTGACAGGTGTTTCTGAACAATATCATCATGATATAAATAAAAAAACCCACATATTTATATGTAACCATAATATTAGCCATATATTAAAGTCCTAGTTTATATAGGGCAGTCAGTTAATGTTAAGAAAATCATTTAAATGAAATTAAAATGTATATAACTTCTCTGCCAGCAGACAGAATCAAAAATGTCATCTTTTCCTAGTGGAAAAGCTAAGTAAGATGCCTTAACTCTGAGTTGACTGAGTTTGTTTCATTCTCTTTTTAACAGGAGATGCTAAACAGAAGTAAATCCAGTACTGCAGAGCAAAAATTTGTAAATTATATGACCTATCTGACTTAGATATTGGAAGAATTGAATGATCTGGAGTACTCTAAGACTATCTGGATTATGTGTTCTACTTTGTGTTGTTGTTAATTCCACTAATGATGCTGTTTACACTTCATATCATTCTGTTTGGTGTTCTCTACCTTTCCAGTCTTCTCCTTCATGTTTACAAGAGAAAGCATGACCTAAATGGGGATTATTTCAGTAAATTATGGGACAATGGCAGGCAAATGGTGGCAAGCCTCTGGGACTTGTATGGAAAGTTATGGCATGGTAAGCAAGATTTTTTTAAACACAACTCCAAGCCCTCTAAGATAAAGTGAAGGCACTAACGGAAACCCTGGTTCCCCAAGCAAAACACTAGCTAGTTACATCATACCCAATTTTGCTATGCTGGAAATTAACTATTTCAGAGCAAGTTCACTGGCTGATTCATTGTGAACAGGCCTTTTTCTGTGATTTAAAAAAAAAAATCCTGTGTCAATGCACTGTCATTCACTCAGAACTTTGTGTTCCAAACCGATGCTTCTGAGATGAAACTTAGGGATCTCTTGTCTTAAGCTTTTTGGCTTAAACACCCACTGCTATATTTGAACTGAAATCTCTTTCCCTGAGAAACTAAACGAAGAAGAAACATTTAACAATTGTAAGGCTATGTTACCAGACTGTTGTCGAAGGACAACTTTTACAGATTGTGCTCCATTGCATTAGCTTAATATTACAAAGGCCACCAGTTCTTGAATGATCTGGTGGCAGGTAGCTTTGCAGTTGTATGCCTTCCAGGTGTGGGCATGGATATCTTGGTGAGATTGCTTATAAGGAGTAGAACTCCAGACCTCCAAGTGGGGATATATGTAATGAGTGGTACAAACTCTTTGGACCCCAAAGAAAAGTGTTCTGGGACGTGGTTCACTCCATCAAACCCCAGTTTCTGTAAAAAGGGGAGGCAATATCCACCTACAAGGTCTTCCACCAATAGATCTCTTTGCACCCCCCCAATGAATGGCTAGCCCCTAGATCTTGTTCATGATATCCAGGTCTCTCATCAGATATCTTTTTGATCCCAGTTTTCTCGGTGTCATTATGTTTCCTCTTTTCCCACTTCACTGCATCATAAAAGCAAGAGTTCATTGAGCAGACACCTTTATAATAGCCAATGTGAAGCCAAGTCAGCTTTGCTGTGCACATTTATGTTCCTCTGTTAGTTACAGAGTTCCTTTGGTAACAATGTCACCTTATAATCAACATTATCTTCATATCAGTGACGGGGCAAATGAGAAGTTAATCTTTGGTGCAGTTTCCTTTCTAATTTCTTGCTTGTATCTAGTAAGGAACTTTTGTTAAATCACAGCTTGGCTGGTATAAAACTAATTGCACTTTGTGTACTTAACAGGTTATGAGCTTCATGGTGTGGAAAAAATCCCAGAAGGACCAGGGCTTATTGTTTATTACCACGGAGCCGCTCCTTTAGACTATTTGTACTTTGTGGCTAAATTATGTAGCCAGAAGGGCAGACTCTGCCACTCAGTAGTTGATCACTTCACCTTTAAAATACCAGGTAAAGTACTTTTATTGTATGGGTGGGAATGGGTGGAAATGGGGGAGAGTTAGAAATATTTTAAATTCAAGATTACTTGGTGAAATTCATGTATTAATACTAGAGATACATACATTAATACAGGCTTCAAATTGCTTCCCTGTTTGTATTACAAAAATAGTGTAATTTCAAGTGTTTGAGAAACACCATGTTAGATGACTTGTAGGGCATATCTCCCAATTCACACAACACTGACCTATGCTAGGGAGTGTCTTTAAAAGCACAGCCTTCTACAAGCATCTCTCTACATGTTGTTTGTTATCTCATCCTCTCCCAAGAGGGAGATATGTGTGCAGTGGAGCGTCTTGTTGTGGTAGGGTGTGACTATTTTAAAAAACATATTTAAAAATATATCTGTTATTATGTGTTTCTATTAGAAACGGCAAGGTCAGAGAAATGCACCTTGTACCTGAACTGATGAGGTTTATGACAGTCCTTATTTCCTGGGGAATTTCCAAAGTCTTGTATTGCCCCGGAGAAAGTTCTGTCGTCTACACAGACAAACGTTACTCTTGCTGTTGAGAGTTCCATTGTGCCAGAGGAGTACAATCATTGGCCATGGTCTTTGTCCTGGAACTTTAGATAGTCTTTAACATATTCTGGGCCCAGGTCATGGAATGCTTTGAAGTTAAGGACTGAGACCTTGAACCTGAGTCAGTATTCTATAAGAAGTCAGTTTAGAGAACGGAGGAGGGATTTGGTACGTTCCCGTAGCCTGTGTTGCTGCAAAGTGGCACTGCGGTATTCTGTACTAGCTGGAGTTTCTTAAATGTTGAAGATTTCACGCCCAGGTATACTGCATTGCTGTTAGACAGCCAGGAGGTGATGAAGGCATGACTAACTGAGGCCAGGTCTTTTTAGAATCACAGAACCCCAGGGCTGGAAGGGGCCTTGAGAGATCATCAAGTCTAGCTCTCTGGGCTGAGGCAGGACCAAGAAAACCTAGACCATCCCTGACAGGTGTTTATCTAACTTGTTCTTAAAAACCTACAGTGATAGGGATTCCACAACCTCCCTTGGAAACCTATCCTAAAACTTAATGACCCCTGTATTTGGAAAGTTTTTCCTACTACCTAACTTAAATCTCCCTTGCTGCAGATTACGTTATTACTTCTTGTTTTACCTTCCATGGACGTGAAGAACAATTGATCACTGTTCTATTTGTAACAAGTTCCAAAGAGGTAGCCATGTTAATCTAGTTCAGCAAACAAACAAGGAGTCCTGTGGCACTTTTAAAGACGAACAAATTTATTTATCGCATGAGCTTTCGTGGGAGAAAATCCCACTTCATCAGATGCTTTGAAGATGGGGAACTTACAGAATGGGGGAAATGAAACACATTTTGCTGGGGTGGGGGGAGGGGTGCAGGGTGGAGACATTTACTGAGAGCAGAGAAATATTGAATCAAGAATTTTACATTTCAGTTCAGGTTCTGGAGGTTACAGATCCTTCTGCCTCTAGCCTGAGACCTTCTACTTCTGTCCCCACCAGTCTGGCTTTTCCCACCTGTCCCTACCTTCCAGCCTGTTTCAGTCCTCCCTTCTGTCTCCCTTTCCATCCCAGCTCCTGTCTGTCTCCTCCTGCCCAAACTCCTCACCATTCTGCACCTACTCAAGCAACTTCCTTGTCCTTCTTGCTGCCTGAGCACCAGCAGTGAGGAGATTGAGAGCACAGGGTAAACAATATCCTTACCTTCAATTCCAGACCCTAGCAACAAATCATTTGCCTGTAGCTAGGGTGAGCAGCTGCAGGAAGAGTTCTGCTTAGCCCCAGGATGGAGGACGCTAAATAGCTCTGAGAGAATGACTCAAATGCAATCAAGTCAGTTTGCGGCATCCTCACTCATTTTCAGTCATTCATGCAAAGGAAAATCTCTTGTTATTGTGAGTAAGTAATAGTTCTTCTCCACAGACAGGCATTGAACTTCTCTCTTTCTGTTTTCATTCTCAGTGACTATCAGCAATCCAACTTTAACAAAATTCCCTAACTGGGTGGAAGTTTAGACTAATTCTACCAGAGAAAAAGGCCTGTTACTCTTACAAATCATTGGTTGGAGTTTAGTTTTCACATGCGGGCCTGTTTCACATAATGTTTAGTCACACTGGGTTGCTTGGTTTGTTTTTTAATGTGTAAGCAGTCCTTACTGTAAAGTTATCTAATGTGTTATTATAATGTACTCTGGACACATTTCTTACAGGTATTAAACTGCTTTTGGATATTTTTGGTATGATGCATGGTGGAAGAGACGAATGTGTTCAAATTCTGAAGAATGGCCACTTATTAGGTGTCTCGCCAGGTGGAGTTCGTGAAGCATTCTTTAGTGATGAAAACTACAACCTCTTGTGGGGTCATCGCAAAGGCTTTGCTCAAGTGGCTATAGATGCAAAAGTGGTAAGTGCCACTTGAATGTATATGCAGACATATTTTCAGTCTTGAACATAGGATCCAAAGACTAACAAAATAGGTGTTTTCAAGAATGTTTTATTAGATAACAAATTCCTCTAGTCTTTCCTCTGTCAGAGAGTGCTGCTTCAGCTACCCGTGTGAACAGCACTGCTTTGCTGTTTTCATGGTCTTTCACTCACAAACACACAGTCTGCTTCTTTTCCACCATGTGAACCTTTAATCCAGGGGTAGGCAACCCCAGCACGTGTGCCAACAGCAGCACATGAGCCCATTCAGAGTGGCACGTGGCACCCTCTGCAGCACCACAGAAATTGCTTGTCACTAAAAACTTCTGTCACTAAAAGCCACTCTGGGTGGCTTCTTTCAGGTGCAGCTTGGATGGAGGTGATTCCCACCATGCCCATGCCCCCATGTGCCACAGAAAGAAGCTGCCCGGAGAAGCTCTTCTCCGTAACATGCCACCACCAAAAGGAGCCATCCCAGGCAGCTTCTTCTTGTGGCGTGCCTGGGGACCCCTAAGAGGAGTTGTTTCTTTCCCTGGCATGCCTGGGGAACCCCGTCCCCAGGCATGCCACCAAGAGGAGCCACTCAGGGTGGCTTCTTTCCATGGTATGCTTGGGAAGTGCTGTCCCACCCAATCCAGCCAAGGCCACTGCTGATTTTTCAGGTGGCTGCCACATTTTTTCAGCAGAGGGGCCCGCCAGCACCAGCTGAGGGTCAGGGATGAAGGGCTGGCATGGGGGGGTCAGCAAAGGTTGCCAAACCCTGCTTCCCTGATTTCTAATCAGTACTGGACATAGCACAGGTACACAGCAGATGGAGCCTTCCACAAAGCTTCCTTCACCCTCTGAGCTTTTCACGACTGCCTGTTCCTCACAAATCAGTTACTGAACCAATTGTCTCATTAGCCCAGCAATTACCAACGTCAGTAATCCCCACTAGGACTCCAGTCAAACCTGGGGCCTTCCCTGCTGCACAACTAGAGTGAGTGAGGTGCTACAGCTAGCACTCAGTCACACTCAGATCACAGGATGTGCTGTAAGTACACTCAAGCTGAGTTAACATTTTTTATTTTCATAGTATCAAATGTGAACACACCTTGGAAAGTATACAGCCATAAGTCTGTGGTAAGCACAAAAGTAGTCCGAAAAAAGAGAGTAGCACTGCATCGATGGGTATGCATTTCCCTATCAGTGCATGTAACAGGGGCTATGTCTACACTTGCACTTTTAAGTCGACTTTAACTAAGTCGACTTAGTGCGTCTACACTTAAAATTAAAGTCGACTTAAAGGGGAACTTACAAAGTCGACCTAGAGTGTCCACACTGGATGCTCTAGGTCGACTTTGTGGGGCTAGGGGGACCTTGGGCAGGTCCACGGTGGGGGGGGGGGGGGGAGCACCCTCTGTGTACAATGGGGCAAAGGGGGACAGGGACTCTGGCAGGGCAGAGCCCTGTATGAGACACTGTCTGGATTTAGGGAAGCATTTATGATATTATTTTCTATGGATATCTCATAAATCCTATAATCCATAGGAACTATGGCATGTCTGGTATCAATAGAAAGGTAGTAATTTGCTGGGAATGATTATATGGTTTATGTCTAGGAATTCTATTTTGATTAGAAGTTAAGAATTTGATGTTATATCCATACTTTAACTTGTGTCATTCTGGAGAAATGTCTTAGACGGAGGGTGTGAACAACCATTGTCTTCTTAATGTTTAGGAATTTTCCAGGTAGAATGGTCCCAGGGAGTATCCTGATGAGCCATTGAGGACATAAAGAATACAACCATTGTATCCTTAATGGCTCATCAGTTTACTCCCTGGAACCATATCACCTGGCAAATTCTTAACTTCTAATCAAAATAGAATACCTAGACATAAACTATATAATCATTCCCAGCAAATTACTACCTTTCTATTGATACCAAACATGACATAGTTCCTATGGACTATAGCATTTATGAGATATCCATAGAAAATAATATCATAAATGCTTCCCTAAATCCAATTCCAAAGGGGTAGCCGTGTTAGTCTATTGTAGAAAGACAACAGAGTCCTGTGGCACTTTTAAAGACTAACACATTTATTTATCGCATGAGCTTTCATGGGAGAAAATCCC
>ML685766.1:2612061-2642942 GCA_007922175.1 Pelusios castaneus | reverse complement strand
TTCTTTCTTTCTCTTCTTTCCTTCCTCTTCCTTCTTTCCACTTCTTTTTCTCTTCCTTCCTTTTTCTCTCTCTTCCTTTCTTCTTTCTTCCTTCCTTCCTCCCTTCTTTTTTTCCTTCCTTTTTTAAAAAAAACTTTTAAAAAATTAATTTTAAATAAAAACCTTTCTAAAAATTAAATTTCAATTCAAAATTCATTCAAATTCAATTAAACACAATTCATTAATTCTATTTACAATTACTTTAACTTCAATTAATGCCTATAATTTGTCTGTGAGTTTGCACAAAAATTTTATTCAGAAAAAGTTTTGCACACGGCTTGAAAATTTTGCACACAAGCCGCCAAACCTTAGAGGGAACATTGCCTACAAGGATACTTCCAGAGGGGTAGCCGTGTTTGTTTTTTTCTGTACAACGAGAGTCCTGTGGCACCTTATAGACTAACAGATTTTCTTCGGCATAAGCTTTTGTGGACTATAACCCACCTCATCAGTGGGTTATAGTCCATGAAAGTTTATGCCAAAGAAAATCTGTTAGTCTATAAGGTGCCACAGGACTCTCATTG
This sequence comes from Pelusios castaneus, assembly GCA_007922175.1. Taxonomy (NCBI): domain Eukaryota; kingdom Metazoa; phylum Chordata; order Testudines; family Pelomedusidae; genus Pelusios; species Pelusios castaneus. The sequence goes on along the minus strand of ML685766.1, from coordinate 2,642,379 downwards.
TTTTTTGCTGTACAAGGATACTAGAAGAGAGTTATCATAGCCTCTCTTCATGTCAACCTGCTAACTCATGTGAAAACTAAAACCTGCATTATCTTCACAAGGATTTTATTCTAAATTAGCTAACTCAGGTTAAGAATACACCTTTTTTCCAAGTGGAGATGAGGCGTTAGAGATGTCAAGCATTTTACTAGCCCATATTAGGCGTTTCCAACCTTCCTAATTTTTCTTTCCTCTCACTCAGCTCACTAATATACTCTGTTCACTTTAGCTGCTTCATTTCCTCCTCTAAAAAGTGTGTTTCTGCCCAGCTATGAACAACAAGGAAGAAGTAAACAGGTGGCAGGCACTCCCCACGGACAGAACAAATATGCAAAAACTGGCCTGTTGATGAGTGACCATAATGGTCCCAGGACAGATGAAAGTGATCTAGCTTCTGTTGCCTTGAGTTCCTCCCATGAAAGCTCATGCGATAAATAAATGTGTTAGTCTTTAAAAGTGCCACCAGATTCCTTGTTTGCCTTGAGTAGATGGTTTCACATGCCTGCTAGGAAAGAAACTACACATCATCTAAATTAGGACACGATATAAAGGTGCATCTCTTTGGCAAGGGCTCCTAGATGCATAAGAGGACGCCAATGTCTATACATTGAAAGCCTGTAAAACTTGCGCCTTCTGTGTGTGCTCACCAGCTGCCCCCTCCAAGCAGCTAGTGCTGCTGCCACCTTGGGACTGACAGAAATGAACCAGGCTCAGCATGAAGGGAGCGCATATATCCCCCTCTGGCTTTGTGCACCTGTTAAGAGCCAACTAAGCACCGCCTAACTCAAACCACTGAGGAAGGAAAAATAAGAACACTATAAAGCAACAGAGAAAAGTCAAAAGACCTGTAAAACGCAGAACCCACTGCGAGAGACCATGACCTATTTAGAAGAGCAGGAGGGCGCTGTAAAAAGAAACAAGAACAAACGCTAAGAAGACCAGCAACGGCGTGCTTTGCAATACACTGTAGGCAAAGAGGCCCGGCACCGAGGCCAGCCCCAGACGAGTGAAATCGCTGGCGTTGGGCACTGGAGAAGACACTTAAGCCGGGTCGAGGATTAGAGGGGAGCGGCCGCGAGTCACTGGGGAAGGCGGACGGGAACAATTTCCGAGCAGTGGAAGGGGGCGACCGGCTCCAGCCCGCAGCGCTCCGCCCTGAGCAGCGCCAAGAACCAAACGCGCAGCCGCCCTAGGCCCAACAAACACGCCGGAGCGCGACAGGCCGAGCTGCAAACAGCCCGGCCCGGCCCCTCCTAACAGCGGATGTGCCGCGCCTGCGCGAAACACGCCGCCTCTGCCCAGACCCCATTGGGCGCGACATCCCGCCCGACCCCGCTCGGGGTCACTTCCGCCGGAAGGAAGGCGGCTCGGGCTGAGGCTGAGCCGCGGCGGTCTGCCAGGCTGGTTGAGCGGCGCGTGCCAGCCCTGCCTTTCCCACCGGGCGCGTGCGAGCGCGCGAGATGCCCTGCGAGCCGCGGAGCCGCCTGGTGGCGGAGCTGCTGCTGCAGGTGGACGAAGAATCTCGCGGCATCCTGTGCCTCTGCTCGCGGGCCTTCGTGGAGTGAGTACGGGGGCGGGGCCGCACCTCCCGGGGCCGAGCACCGTGTCCCTATTTCCTGCAGCAGGCCTGGGGACGCTGGCTGGGCACCTAGCGCTGACACGGTCTGCCGCCTTGCCCTGCGCGGGTCTGTCTGTGCACGTCTCCAGGGAGTAGGGGAGATTGGTGTTGTTCTAGGGCAGGGCTGGGCATTGCAACCGGCCAAAAATAGGTCATTGGACAGTCAAACATTGGCCTCAAATGGTCGAATATTGTAAACTGCTAGCGTGTTAGAAAGGTGGCAAACAACATGGGCAGGCCTACAAAATTAAGTCCACTTTAGTTACGTCGGCGTACAGCCACTGCAGTAATTTACACTGCTTTTGCATGTCCACACTGCACTCATGTCAGCGGTGCGTGTCCTTACTTACTCGCACCAGTTTAACTGCCAGGATGGGGCATTGTGAGACAGTTTCTGAAAGTCACTAACATTTGATGTAAGCAAAGCAGTGTCTACGCTAACACTGTGTCGGCCTAACTACATTGACTTAAGGGCTATGCCTCTTGCAAAGGTGACTCTATCAAGTCAGCGTGGTGGGCATTTGCATCATGGGGAGCAGCATTTTAGTGTAGACACTTACAGAGTTAGGTCAAGGTAAGCCGCCTTACAATAACCTAGCTGTTTAGTGTAGATTCAGTCCATGTCTTTGTGGTCTGCAGTAGGCTCAGCCTTGCAACAGACAAGAAGTTATTTAACTGTGTTATTTTAACATAGAAAAAGCTCCTTAAAGAAATTAATTTCTTGTCAAATGAAAGAATTGTTGTTTTTTCTAGCAATGTTAGGTTAGTGTACAAATGTGAATGTTATTCAAGATAGAGCAATTTAGAAGAAGAAAATTTAAGTAGCAATAAAGCAAACATAGCAAGTATGAAAGAAAAATAGTAATTTTTAAATGCACTCCTGCTCAGTAGTCAGCCAGTCAACACTTCAAGCACCTTTCTTTTCGTTAGCTTTGTTTTCTTTTGTCAGCTTCAACAGCTTCATCCATATCTCTGCCCTCATCATCACATTCCTTGTCAGTATCTCCTTCTTCCATTTCATCTAGTGGAGATCGAGTCAACTTCTCATCTGCATTTCGTTTTCCAATCTTAAATTGTGATACATGAAGCAGGGGTCTTCAGTTTTTGGTTTTTGAATAAATGATTTCCCCAAATAGACCAGTTTTGTTCTGCACAGTCAGTAATGTACAGCTGCGTTAAGAAAATCTGCCACTGTGGCCATAGGGCAAGGAGGACACAAATCTTTCCATCACAATGAGAGAACAAGCTGTTTTGATTCTGCTATTGGCTTGCACTCTTTGTTGAATGGGCTACCTTTTGCTTTATAATTTCCTATCTCGTCAGTGTTGTTTGTTCTTTTGAGTATCCTTTAACATTTGCAACAGTCACTAAGACATCACCGGTATAAACAAATTAGTCATAAAGGTCTTGGTCCAGGGAGTGTGGATCAGAAAGCTGGGCTGTATTATCTATGGGAACGATCACTTGATTTTTTTCTATGTTATTTTGTTTATCTTTTTTCTCCAGCATTTGTAAGTGAACAGTGTTCATAACATTCAGGAACTTATGTTTGGCATCAGACAATGTATAACTATTTTCTATATTCTGAATAGACTGAGCTTTGAGTTCAAGCAATAAAATGAATTTTGAGTTTCACATCCAAAATACGTCATCAAGAATATCAATGCAGATAAAGACAACCTATGTCATACACTCCCCTGCATTTAATTTCCTCCCATTCTGTAAATTTCCCATCTTCAAAGCATCTGACGAAGTGGGATTTTCTCCCACGAAAGCTCATGCGATAAATAAATCTGTTAGTCTTTAAAAGTGCCACAGGACTCTGTTGTCTTTCTACAATAGACTAACACGGCTACCCCTTTGGAATTTGACTAAATGCAGATAAACTTGGGGATAACATTCCTTCTCGCTCCTTCAGCACAGCTGATTGAAGAGTCTTATTGCATATTTGACATTCTCTGAGACCTTCAATAGATGATGTGCATAAGTTATCACAAGGCTTACTCGGAGTGGATGATACTGAGTACTGTGCATAATTATGTTTGACTGCAATAATTTGTCTTTGACAGAAGCTGGACATACACCACAAGAATTCAACCAATGTTTCCCCATTCTCCTTAAATGTATCACATGCTCAGAAAGCCAGAGATTGCACTTAATTCTGACAAGTTCCAAAGAAGTAGTCATGTTAGTCTAGGTCAGCCAAACAAACAAGGGCTATGTCTACACTGGCAAGTTAGTTCGACTTAAGGAGGCTTAATTCGAACTAACTAAAGCCATGGGTACATTAGGCTTTATTTAGTTCGAATTAAGAGCTTCCTTAATTCGAACTAATAAGTTTGAATAGGGTATTCGAACTAAAGGGTTAATTCAAACTAACTAGTTGGAATTAACCAATGTGACCATGTTAATTTGAACTAATTTCTTAGTTCGAACTAACCGGCCATTGAAATGAATGGGGATTGCTAATTCAAACTAAGCAAGTGCCAGGAATGGCACTTGCTTAATTCAAACTAGAAAAAGTTAGTTCGAACTAAGTTAATTTGAACTAACTAAAATTAGTTCGAATTAGTTAGTTCAAACTAACTAATTCGAACTAATTTTAGCAAGCGTAGACATAGCCAAGGAGTCCTGTGGCACTTTTACAGACTAACAAATTTATTTATTGCATGAGCTTTCGTGGGAGAAAATCCCACGAAAAAAAGTCAGATGCTTTGAAGATGGGGAATTTAGAGAATAGGAGGAAACTAAATGCAGGTAAATGTATGACACAGGATCAGGTCAGTCTGTAACAGCAAATCAGAATCGTTGCTGGGATTCAAACACTGGGGACAGCATATTGAGGAAGGTGACGTGAAATCACCTGTTGCAATGAGAATAAAATCTATAGTCTCTGTTTAACCCTGAGGCAATGGAGTCAAATTTACATATAAATTCCAATTCTGCAATTTCTCTTTGAAGTTGAGATTTGTTATCATTTGTTTGAGCACCACTATTAACAAGTCATCAATGGAGTGAGCAGGAAGATTGAAGTGTTACCCTATTGGTTTTTGAATGTTGTGATTTCTGATGTCAGATTTGTGTCCATTTATTCTTTTGCATAGAGACTGTCCTGTTTGTCCAATATATAAGGCAGGGGGGCATTTCCTGCACATGATGACATAAATCACATTGGTGGATGAGCAGGTGAATGAGCCTTGATGGAGTAACTGGCTTGATTAGGTGCTGTGATGGTGTCTTTTGTGTAGTTATGTGGACAAATCGGCAACATGGTCTGTTGCAGGGTTATGTTCTTGCTTTAATGTTTCTGTTGTTTGGTTGTTTGCTGGTGAGTGTCTGTTTAAGGTTGGGGGGCTCTCTGTAAGCGAGGAGAGTTCTGTCTCCCAAGGCTTGAGAGAGTGAGGGATCATCGTGTAGTATAGGTTGTAGATCCTTGATGATGTGCTGTAGAGGTCTGAGTTGGGGGTCTAGGAGATGACCAGTGGCGTTCTGTTGTTTTCTTTCTTGGGCTTCTCCTGTAGTAGTTGACTTCTGGGTACCCATCTGGCTCTGTTAATCTATTTCTTCACTTCTGCAGGTGGATACTGTAGTTTTAAGAATGATTGATAGAGATCCTGAAGGTGTCTGTCTCTGTCCGAAGGACCGGAGCTAATGTGGTTATATTTTAGGGCTTGACTGTAGACAATGGATCATGTGGTATGTCTTTGATGAAAGCTCGAGGGATGGAGGTAATTATAGTGAACAGTAGGCTTTCGGTATAGGGAGGTGTTTGTGTCCGTCTCTAATTTTCACTGTAGTGTCCAGAAAGTGGATCTTTTGTGTGGAGTGTTCCAGGCTCAGTTTGATTGTAGAGTGCAAATTGTTGAAAACTCTGTGGAAATCTTCAAGGGCATCCATACTGTGGGTCCAGATGGTGATGTCATCAGTGTAGCGTAAGTAAAGTAGGGCCATGTACACACTACAGGAATAATCGCGCAACAAGCCCATTGCGCTTTAAAAATCACGTGGTTTTTGTTGCGCAGGATTGTGTGTACACGCCGCCACCTGTGACGGAACAGAGCCCCCCCTGCAATTCGCGATTTCACAAGAAACCCAATTGAATTGTGGGAACCTATCCCACAGTTCCATCCATCCTGATTTGGCGCTAAGAATCCTGGGTAGAAGGAGAGTAGCGCTGAGCACCATGGGTAAAGTCTTGGTTTCCCATGATGCATTCTGTTCCCCTTGCGTCACGAGAGTTGCTACTAGCAACTCGCGCCCATTTTCAACAGTAGCGCATTGCTTCCCAGAAGTCCTTTTGCAGCAACATGGATCCAGGTCTGATCTCAATTGTCGCCTTCAGCATAATGAATACATCTCGGCTGGTGGCACAGTATGCGTTCAGCTCTGAATCAGACCAGGATTCGGATGACCCTGGGCTGGTGACTACATGCAGAACAACAGCACCACATTGCTGAGCTCCTTCACAGAGCATCTGCACACGGTGCACCGCTGGTTCTGGTCATGAGAGACAAGCACCGAGTGGTGGGACCGCATCGTTTTGCAGGTGTGGGATGATGACCAGTGGCTACAGAACTTTCGATTGCGGAAAGCCACATTCATGGAACTGTGTGAGGAGCTAGCCCCTGCCCTGCGACGCAAGGACACCAAAATGAGAGCCGCCCTCACCGTGGAGAAGCGTGTCGCAATCGCGCTGTGGGAAATGGCGACTCCAGACTGCTACCGCTCGGTCGCAAATCAATTTGGAGTTGGCAGGTCGACCGTCGGGTTAGCACTTTCACAAGTGTGGAGAGCCATTAATACGTTGGGCAACGTGCGGAGATCGTCGATGGATTCGCGGCCATGGGATTCCCGAACTGTGGGGGGGCAATAGACGGCATGCACATCCCTATTCTCGCTCCAGAGCATCTTGCAACTGAGTATATTAATAGGAAAGGCTACTTCTCCATGGTGCTTCAGGCACTCGTGGATCACAGAGGGCATTTCACGGACATAAATGCGGGGTGGTCGGGTAAGGTGCATGATGCTCGCATTTTCCGGAACACAGGCCTGTCTGTAAGTTGCAGGCAGGAACCTTCTTCCCCGATGATAAAATTACTGTTGGGGATGTGGAGATGCCCATAGTCATCATAGAAGACCCAGCCTACCCATTGATGCCTTGGCTCATGAAGCCCTATACTGGAAATTTGGATCCCAGCAAGGAGCGCTTCAATTACCGGTTAAGCCGGTGCCGAATGACCGTAGAGTGCGCCTTTGGGCGCTTAAAAGGCCACTGGTGCTGTTTGTACGGGAGGCTAGACTTAAATGAGGACAACATTCCAGCCGTCATTGCGGTGTGCTGGGTCCTGCATAAACTCTGTGAAAATAGGGGAGAGAAATTTCCCCCTTCATGGGACCTGGAGGCTGAGCGGCTAGAGTTTGCCTTCCAGCAGCCAGCCACTAGGAGTATCGGGGGGGCACAGCTGAGAGCTGTCTGCATAAGGGAGGCACTTAGGGTGCATTTTAGTGATGGGGACTCATAGGACGCATTGCATCACTGTGCAGTAGTGTTCCCAAGCACTATTGGGTGGGTGCTTATTTGGGGGGTGGGGGGACGGTGCCGGTGGGCGTGTACTGTACTATGCTCAAATGAGTGACTACTAAACATGCAACAACTAATCTTATTGTGTATCAATAAAGACACTGTGCAAAGTTCAAGTGATTCAATTTTATTATTATAAAACATTAAATATTTACAGTATACGGTGCCTGCAAAAGGGGCTATAGATGCGTGTAGGTGCATGTCTCAATGCCATAGCTTGGTGCAGGAGTGGATGTAACATTGTACCAGGAGGGTCCCTGGGCTTCAAAGAACTGCTTTGAGGGAGAATGGGGAATGGGGGACAGAAGCTGTTGCTGTGGCTGCAGGGGGCGGCGAGCCTGGAGCAGCTGGGTCTGCAGACCAACCATGGTCTTCAGCAGTTGGATCTGCTCCTGCAGGATACTTATGAGGGCATCCTTCTGCTTCTGCCTCTTCACATTGTTTTCTTTGCACTCCTGCCAGCACTCCTGCCTCCATTGTCTAGTCTCCCTTGCTGATGCCTCGTTGGACTGCATCAGGTCCTGGAAGATATCCTCCTTGCTCCTGCGAGGCCTCCTCCTTATCTGTCTCAGCCGGTCAGCTGGTGCAGACCACCAACTGGCGAAGGTTGTTTCTAAGGAAAAATGAAACATCATAAGTAGTGCTATTGTTCTCACTTTGGTTAAGGAGCCGGTAATATGCTCTCCCACCACATTCCGCTGTGCCCACGGGACAGGGCATTGCCGGGGACTGAAAGGGCTTTTGCAAAGGGAGGTTCGGGTTGCCGAGACAAGACACACAGCTGCGTGAACTATTTGCAGTGCTTTGGGCGATTAGTTCACATACGGCACTGCCATAGAAGCCGATATCTCGCTGCTTAGAGTGCCTCTGCAAGCCAGAATGCATATCCTGCATGTCACTGGTTTCCAGCCAGGACCGTACGCAGCGGGCTTGTGCGCAGCCATGGTTCCCGCTGCTGTGCTTTGCAACTGGCAAGGGAGAGTATCCCTCTATGGGGGAGGGGAAACAATTGCTCTCCCATCGAATTTAACTAGGAGGCTGTGGAAGTACATCGAGGACACCTTCAGTGATCTCAATGGAGAGGATTTGTTGGCAATTACAGCATGCATTGATGCACTGCTCATGTAATGCGGGGTAAACCCCCCCATCCAAAAAAGAAAAGAAAGGATGAAACTCAAAACGCCTATTTCCTGCCCGCTCTTCATTTGCCCGCAAAGCTTATCCAGCTAGCATAGAAGCCACTTCTGATGAAACTTACCAGAGCTCCCCTCTGCTGCCTCCGAAGACAGTATGGAAAAGGAATCTGGGCAGCACGGGTCAGGTGGCGTGGAGATCAGCTCCTGGCTCCCTAGGTCGGCTGCACCGCTTTCACCCTCCAGGTCATCTTCCTCCTCCATGTCCTCGTCGACAAATTGCTCGTCACCGTCTGCTCCGGTATCCTTTTCATGGGGGGGTGCAGACGTGTCCACAGGAGCTTTTGGGGTGGTTGTGGGATCGCCGCTCAGGATTGCTTCCAGCTCCTTGTAAAATCGGCATGTAGCCGGCGCTGAGCCGGAGCGCCGGTTTGCCTCTCTGGCTCTGTGGTACGTAATCCGCAACTCCTTCACCTTCGACCTGCACTGAAGAGTGTCTCTCTCGTACCCCTTCTCTGCCATGGCCTGAGAAATCTGGCCAAAAATATCGAAATTCCGCCAGCTGCCACGTAACTGTGCCTGCACAGCAGACTCTCCCCAGATGCCTATGAGATCAAGCACCTCGGCTGTGGTCCAGACTGGAGCACGTTTGCTGCGCTGAGCTGCCGTTGCTCTTGGAATACACAGCTGCAGCTGCACTCCACACCAAGCAAACAGGAAGAGTGAAGAATTCAAAAATTCCCGGGAATGATGGGAGGGCGGGTACAGTCATGTCACAGCCACAGAGTGCAGAAGGAAGTGCAGAAAGGATGGAATTGGAATTCTGGGACATTTCCGGAGGTTTCATATTGCGCGGCAACCATACACACACGAACTATCGCGCAACAGCTGTTCCGCGGTAGCCGCTACCACCCTCGTTTCGATGGTTTACATGTTGCGCGGTAAGACGGCTGTTACCGCGCAACAACATTGATTTGTGTGCAGATGCTGTGCCTGTTATTGCGCGATAAAGAGCGTTATCGCACAATAACTTTGCAGTGTGTACAAGGCCTAGGTGTGTGTTGTCGGAGGAGATTTGATGAGCCCACTTCTTTCTCCCCCGCTCCTTTCTTAGTTAACTTTGGTATATCTGTCTAGTCAGTTTAAAATCATAAACTCTTTGGGGCAGAATGAGAATCTGTTAACTTATTCAATGTGCTTTCTGAATCACCATGTACATTTATGGAAGGGATGGGCAAAATACAGCCTGCGGGCCAGATCTGGCCCACCAGAGGTTGCCATCCGTTATTTTACCTTGTATGTGAAAAGCACCGATGTTCCCTTTACTCTGACTATCTGGAATATTCAACTACTTGTTTAGGTGGAAATGCAAAGAATTACAAATCCCAGGGGGTCTTTAGGGAGTGTTACAGCATGTAGACTAGATCACATAGGTTAATGTCACAAAGCCATCTGATGGTAGGCCTTAAAACCAAAACATCTTTTTAATACCACAGGCTTATGTCTACCTGTGTTCAGTGTTTGTTCTTAAAGATTCCAGCCAGTTAAGATGCCTAACTTTCTGACAGTTCATCTTTTGCCTAACAGGCAGCCTTAAGATGCAAATTGAATGAACAAGACATTTTTCATGATGTAATCAAAAGGAAAGTCTGCTGCCAATGTCAGGACATTCTTGCTGGAATATCTGACAATAATTTGGCCATGGTCAAATAGTAGGTAGTCAAGTGATTGCTCAGTTAACTATCTTGCCAAGCGTGTGCAAGGCAGAATGATCCTAATAATGAGCTTGGGGCTGTATTAAGGCACCATTGAGGCAACAAGGCATAGTCCGCCACTCAGCACTTTCTCAAGAGAAATCTGAGCATTTGTGCCCTGATCCTGCAATGAGCGATCCCTAATCTTGTGAGGTGCAGGGGGCACCCCATGAACAGCTTATTGCAGGAGCGAAGTATTAGATTTTCCCCCTACATAGCCAGTGATGGCAGCCCTTATTTCTCAGTCAGTCTTTATAGCTTCTTAGCAGCTGCATTTCCTGTTCATCTTGTTCTTTGTCCTGTGGTTCGTAAGTGATGTTGCCTTTTCTTGGTTGTTGTTGTTTTTCTCTCTCTCTCTTTATGCTGATAATGTTTGGGTTTTTTTCATTTGTTTTATAGGGATCGAAGGTTATACAAATTAGGACAAAAGGGGTTTTATGGTAAAGACGACAATGACAGTACAGGTAAAGTATGCTTGGTAATTAAAGATATCGGGGTTGATTTTAGTTCATGTGACTAAAATAATTACTAATTTATGTAGCAAATATGCGCTTTGTGATAATACATATAATTATGTAGACATATGATTGCATTCATTATTCAGGATGTGGTAGCGCTGTATCATTGCTAATCCTTAATCATACACTGATTTCTCATCCATTTCACAGTGTTTTTGCTAAGAGGACCTGACCTGCATATGGCTAACATAATTATTCTTAAGTGTACATTGTGTTCTGGCAGATGTCACTCCCTCTGCTCTGATTGGCTACCATCCTTAGAACTCCGCATTAAGTTGCCTATGTGAACATGATTCCCTTGACATCTGCTTTTCCCCTTACTATCCTCTCACTCCAGCCCATATATTAAATAGTTTGTAAAGAGCTCTGGCTAGAGAGGATGCTAAACTTTCCATAGAAACTAAGAAAGAGCAGTAAAGTGGAAATTGAAAATGTTTAGTTAAGTGTTGATCTTTTCTTAAAAAAAAAAAAAAAAAATTAGAGAGAAGAGCAAATGGTGAATTGATAGCTGGTTGTATCGTGAGCTGATTTAATGATATTCTTGATATGCCATGTTTTGTAAAATTGTATGAGCTTTAAGTCATTTATAGTACACTTACAAAGTTACTGACCATTTCCTATGGCTTAATGATGAGTTTCCCATGGTTTAGTGCTTCTATGCAAAGAGGTCCTGTGACACATTTACTTGCTGTACTCTATCCTTCACTTTTTAATTTTTGGCCAGATATTATCAGGCAGTGTGTGTTTTACTGAAATATTTAAACAGCTGGGACTTGATTTTAAAACCAGGTCTCCACTTTGCAGGCTTAAAATTGTGCCTGTACTAACTTGCACCCACAGTTCTGTGTACCTACTCAATTCTTGCTTTTTCCTGGAATTTACTTTGGGCACAGTTCATTTCAGAGGCAAAAATGATGCAGGCAAAAATTGAGGCCCTTATTCTGTTATAGTGGTTTGAGCATGCTAAACCTCAAAAATAAGGAAATAAATTGAAATAATTGTATCATTCAGAAGTTCAGAATTCATGTATATATTTCTTGGCTGCTGTGTTGTTGTTGTTTTTAAACAAAAATAATCCTTCATATCCTGCCGATATCGAGTCCCTGCAAATGAGTTGGAGGTAATTGGTTTTGCTGCAGTGATGAGCTAAAGCAAGAGATGGAGAAGGCTGTGTCTACTAAGCAGCTTTCAGATGTTACTATATTATAGAGTGTAATCAGGGAAGGAAGCTTGAGGTGCAGCTTTCTTGACTCTGCATCAAAAGATGCCAGTCAGAGCTGGGTGGGATTAAAACCAAATGATGAAACTGTAAATTAATATAAACTGTTAATAGGAGAGGAGCAAATGGAAGAAGAGAATGGGAACCATCATCACAGTGTGACAAAAAGCTTGAACAGCAATCATTCTTTGGGCCTGAAAGAGGAGGAACTGGACTCGGAGGCTGAACTCATGAAGAGTATGGGGTTACCACTTCAGTTTGGAGGACTGTCAGCTCACAAGGAATTTGTGGTAAACCCCAGCTTACTGTGTTTTTTGTGTGTCTTTGTATTTCCAAACTCTGAGCAATGAAAGTAAATTGAACACTGTGTGATGTGGGAGTCCGCCCGCCTGTGAAGGAACTGGTCCATGCAGGACACGTTGGAGGATTAGGACCTGATTTCTGATTAATTTCTTGAAAGAACCTGATTGTGAATAAACTGGTCACAACACAAGCTTAAAAACAGTGGTACATACATTATGGGATACCAATGGTGACATAGGCAGCTTATTTCAATCCTAAATAGCATGCAATATTTATATTAATAATATTAGAAAGAAATTGAATGGAACATGAATACGCACTTTTTTCAATTTATAAACACTGGTAGGAGTAGTGTTTTACAAAGTGCTTGTTAAAGGATGGTATGAGGGCCGTGAAGTAGGAACATCAGTGGCAGACTGTATTGATTCTCGGGAACCAACTTCTTTATGTTCCACAGTTTGCCCCTGAATTGACTACACACAATCTGAAGAGCGGGTTTAGTTTAAATAATTCATGTTTGACTTTTTTCAGATTCATAATAGAAAAGTTTGATTCTAAAATATAAGTATTTTGAAAGATACTTGTGCATGTAACAGCCCCATTAAGTAACTCTGGACATCTGTTATCCACTAGACGTTAACTAAAAATGAGTAAGGTTCTCTTTGTAAAACTTGGCTTATGGCATTATAAAGTCAGTCGTTTCTAGCTGAACTTTGACAGCTACTGAAAATGGGCTTTCTGTTTAACAACTTGAACACTCTTTGTTCCTTTGAAAGTCTCAGCTATTGATTCAAATGGATTTTGAAGCTCTTTTCCTCAGCACTACAAAGCTGAGTGAAGCTGACGATGATTCAGAAATGAGTTTGAGTGTGTACTTCCGTGCATGAAAATTGTGTTGTTTACTTGTTTCTTTGGTAACTATTGGCTCTGGTAAGTTGTATCCTGTGTAACAGAGGCTTATTCTCTTTCCATTTTCTGCCAAATGTAATAGTTTTGTAGATAGAACTAAAGTTCCACTGTCAGACAACGGTGAAACAATTTTTTGATCTTTTTCAATGATTTTTAAAACTGATTACAGGCAAGTTCACTGCTTACGTAAAGTGGTGTTCCTGCACCAAAGTGAACTGAGTTTCTTTTGTTTGTACTAGTGATGGGTATAACACCAGCTTGACCATCTTATTACCTTTCTCCTCCTGTTAGTTGTTTTCCTGTCTCTTCTCCTTTGCCATTAGATAGCTTTGTCAGGTTTCCCTAGTATCGTGGGCAATGAATGGCAGGGTCATTTGCTGTGGCAGGAGTCCGTTTCTTCCCCTGAAGCTTACTTAGTATATTCTACCAGGGATCTCATGAGGAAAAAATACATTCATTAGCTTTCTGAGTACTGAGTGGAAGATAGAAGCAGAAAAGTCCCTGAAAGTGGAACAAGGAGACAAGAATTAGTTCTCTCTTGTGAGTTACTTGGCTGTGGACTTATTCAAAACAAAACAAAACACACATAATTTCTCTTTGCATTTTAGGTATCAGAAAATTCCAAAAAGAAAAATAAAATAATGAAGAAGAAAAAGAAGAAAAAATGTCAGCAAAAGCACTTGAATGAAATCATGCGAGAAACCTGGGAGGAAGATTGTGAAGACCATAACCAGTCTGTTTCAGATGATCCAGCTTTAGTTACAGAGCAAATTGCAGAGAAAAATACATGCCAGATTCTGAATGATGACAGCTGTGAAAATAAAGATGGTCCTGTTAATGATGCTTTGCCCAGTGAACTGAAAGAGAAATGGGAAAAATATTGGAGTGAGTATGGAGAAGGTCTTCTGTGGCAGAGTTGGCTCGTGAAGCATGTAGATGTAGAATTGGTTGAGAATGCACCAAACTTTGAGCCTTGGACCTCTCCTGACACCAAGGAAGAATGGGAGCAGCATTATAGTGAACAGTACTGGCATTACTGGGAACAATTTCAGTACTGGGCAAGTCAAGGATGGACTGTAGACAGCCCACATAATGATGGCACAGTAGTCAATGTGTTTAGACTGGAAGCAGATCCTCCAGGAGACGTAGACTGTGTTAGTACAGATGCTATATCTGGTCTAGTGGCGGAATCAGAACTTTCTTCTTTTCCTCCCTGCAACAACAGCTGTAAAGAAAACCCTAGTTCAAGTGATGAGCACCATAATGAAATCCTCGCTGGGATTAGTAACATAAACCTGGATTTGAAGGAAGTGGAGGAGAGCAAATTGAACCTAACACTAATTTATGGTGGTCATCAAAATCTGAGTTCAGCTAGTAGTGAAAGACAGCATCCTTGTGGTTCCAGCCAGAGGGAACCATGCAGTGGAAGAACCAGGAAAAGAAGTTCATCTTCTGAAAATAAAAGTGCAGACCAGTCAGGTCAGTATAAGATTAGCTAATATTGAGTTTGGTAATAATAATCCTTCAGATGAGTCAACATAACATAACAACTGATCTTGGCCCTGTCTCTGTTACTGAGTTTAAACACGTGGATTGAGTATTTTGCAGAATGATTAACCACTTAATTCTATTTTCTTCTGTCTAATTAACCCCAAACCTCATCTCTCTCCTCTTAGACCTTATTATTGAACATGTTCTATTAATTTAAAAAGTGTTTTAATGGAATATCTTTTTATAAATCTTCTAAACCTATTTGAGAAGTGGGGTGGGGGTTAACAGTCTTAGTACTGCCTCATTAAGGCTTTCTCAGATGCAGCTGCTATACTCTCCATATAAAAACACAGCCTTTTTAATTTCCTCCTAGAATACACCTCACTCAGCAGGTTGGAATAAATAGAACTGAAATGGATGTTTTAGTAAATCTGGCTTGTGAAATATCAGTTTTGAAAGAAAGCCCTTATAAACATACAATCCTTTCTTCACTCCATCTTCTCATGTCTGCCCCTATACCTAAAAATCTGTTTTTGTTTGATTCAGTATATGTAATATAACAAGGCAGCCTTCTGCTTATTGGCTATAAACTATTAGCAATGAATAAATTGAGTTGGTGGTACTATATAAGCCACAGTTGACCAACCACTAAACTGGTACATATGCCAGTTTATTTTGTAACGTTGTCATGGGCCACAGCCAAAGTAGGAGCAAGTTATGACATGGGGAGAATGAAGCTATTTGTCATTGCAGTTGCTGGGGGGGTTTGCTTAGAAGAAGGATTTTCTGATAATGGGAAGATGAAAGATTGTCTGGCGGCTGGGACAGAATGCTGAGAGCTGATTCTCATTTTCTATTTTTCATGTGTCTTCCAATGTAGGGAAAGTAGCCCTTTCCTTCTTCAGCTGCCATTTCTGCCTGCCTGGGTTCTCCAGAGGCAGCTCATATAACCCTGTCATACTGCTATGGTTTCTTCTGCTTAAGAGGAGGGATGGAATAACAAGAGCAGCTGATGTGTCAGGAGATTGATGCAGGAAACTGTATAAGCCACTGCTGTGGACTGTAGATAGCAGACAGATTTCTGCTCCTTTCCCCCCCTTCTCTTGGCAGCTTCACAGAAACACCAGAGGCAGGAGCTTGGAGTCATCTCTCAGCAACCCCTCTTTTTCTTCCGAGTGCCCTCTGTTCTTCATAAATTGCTGCCCCTAATCCCGGGACTGTCACTGGGTTGTTTGAGTGCTGCTGTGAATTCTTTAGCCAATATCACTGCACTGTCCTGGCAGAATTGCTCTCAACCATTAAGATGAGACAAGGTATGAAAATCCTATTTAAGTAACTTGCAGATACTCCTTAAAAAGGGTGAGGATGGGATTTGGGGTTTGTACTGTATGGACTTTTCATGTATGGAAAGTTTTGAGTCTCTAGAATTGGTATACAAATCCTGAAAAACAGAGGCAGCATAAGTAAAAGTTTGTTGTGTTGGTATGTTGAGACTTAAGATGGAGAGATGCAAAGATACATGTGGTTTGGTAATCATTTATTTGTCAGACTCAAATACATAGCAGTATAGATTTTTTTTTTTTAAAGAAAAAAACCCACCAAAATATTTATTTATTTTGTAAACTGGAGAAGAGATGATTTGGGCAAACAAAAACAGTGCAGTTTTTATGTCTCTTTAGATTCACAGGCACTATCTAGCCCAAATTCAAATGACAAAAGAGGATCACACAACCATGGTAAGAAAGAAGACGAAGAAGAAGAGGAGCCACCTGAAAATAAACATGCCAAACTCAAAAGGAGGCAAGTAATAAATTTAGGTTTTTTTCTGTTTCTGAAATCTGTTTCTGTGTGTTCCCATGTATTAGAATGGCATCTCTCACGATGGGGCACTGATCATGACTGATGCTGTCGGCTGTTTTCACAATACAAATACTAAAAAGTGGCTTTCCTACTTCCTCCTTTGCATCTGACAGCTTGGCGTGTCTGTGTTGGTGGGAGGTATCTCTTCTGTTATTCTAAGGAAAGAATTTAGAGCCCTGACTTCCAAACTGTGTGGAAGGCGTATACACACTTGTCACTAAGTTGATTGTTAATTGGAAGGGATATACCTTCTGTTGGGGATGAACTTTTGTATTTCTAATTGGCATAAAAACCTGCTTTTTTATTTTTTGGGGTGGTGAGAGATGAAATGGGAACCCTACAGAGTAATTACTAGTTTAGCTGATGATGCTTATGTATTAATGCCATTTTTGTAGCATAAGAACAAGAAACACTTACACCATGAAGTAGAAAAAGCCAATTCTCTCTTGTCTGGTTTTTGACTGGCAGGATATAGGTGGAAAGGTTATTGTCAATGACACTTACTGATGTGTATATTAAAATATTAATATTTGTTTGGGTTTCTTCATGATATAGCCTTAATGTACCTAGAAGTTAAGAGAACAAGCTGTGGAGTCTGCCAGTGTTAATGGGAATTTCCGCCTCTTAATAGGAAATGTAATAAAAATGGTAACTTTTTACAGAAAATAATAGATGTCTGGGTTTCTTTATAGCCACGAACTGGATGCTGATGAAAATCCTGTTGCAGATCCTGAGAGAACCTGTTCCCTTCTGGGATTCAAGCATGGAACAGGACAAAAGTAATGACTAAGAAGCAAATTCAGTGTTTTTCTACCCAGAAAATTAGCTCCTTTTACATTTCAGTTGCCCCATTACTAGTGACTAATAAAAGTGCTTTGAAAGTGAAGGTAACTAATTACAGAGGTTTAAATTAGATGGCATCCTAAAGTATAACTTTTTTGTTGAAGTGCTTGTGGTTTTATAAACCAGGAGTCCTGTGGCACTTTTAAAGAGTAACAAATTTATTTATCGCATGAGCTTTCGTGGGAGAAAATCCCACTTCATCAGATGCTTTGATAATAATTTGCAATAAATACATTTGTTAGTCTTTAAAAGTGCCACAGGACTCCTTGTTTGTTTTGCTGACCTAGACTAACACAGCTACCCCCTTTGGAACTTGTGGTTTTTATAGATATCTTGGTGTAGTGAAGTTGTAGATTAGTCTCTTAAATTCTCTCCTCTGATTAATTGTTAATCAGCTTTTAAAAGTTTGAAGTTTAGTTAGGAGACAAAAGTAACTTACTGCATCTCCATAATATTAGGACAAAGCCATTCTTTTGTTAATGCAAATATTAACAATGTTTTGATGATGATGATGATGTCAGTTTCCATTTTCTCAATTTTTCCATGGCATGGTCTACAAACATGGGGGGAGGATTGTCTTAGTTTGACTCCATCGAGTGTGGAGTCAATTTTAACTTGGCTTTGGGGGTGCTATAAGGTGTCACTAGCAAATAATATTCAATATGAAAATAATTAATTTTTATAGTTAAATTTGCATTTAGGCTGAAAAGTGTAATTTTAAGATAATATTTGACCTGTCTGCCCTGACAATCTCTCTCTAACATTTCATAACCACTAGTAAGGTGAATCGCACATATTCAAACTTCTGTTAAATTTCACTAGGTGATAAATACGTAGCATTGTTTTGCAGTTGTGGTGAGAAACTTTTTTTATTTAGCATTATAAATCAAGATCTCTTTTCCCTTTTATTTTTAATTTGGGAGTGCTTCAGAATGTGTTCTCTTGAAGATACTCTTCAAGAACTATAAAAAAGAAAAGTCCAAAGTTTTTTAGCAAACCTTTTCTTAAAGCTATTTCTCGAGTAGATATGTCTATTTGGCAGGTGCTGCAGATCAAGTATATTTCATTGCAAGCTTTAAGTGAAGCAGACACTGCTCATATGAAACTAGCAATGAAACTGTGGCCGTGCTGGTATGTTTATTATAAATTCCCTTCTTCCAGAAGTGTACATTCTGTTTAATATTTCCAGATTTATAATTAGCTATATTAAAGTTAAAGTTATGTCCACTTAATTCATTCTTTTTGATTGCAGATATGGGGGAATTTCAAACTTCAGCTGCAGAAGGGTCCAGTATCTGGAGAAAAATGCAAAGCTCAAATCCCAGTTCTTGGACATGCACAAACCAGTCAAGAGCAAAAACAAACATATCTTCTTTACAGAAGAGTCAGAAACATTGTCTTGCCAAAAAAGTAAAGTTTTGAGTAAGGTATAAGTATTTCTTATAAGTTTAATTATTATCATTGGTAAAGTGAAGCACCCTAACCACTGTTCCATGGATGTATCTGTGTTTTTTCTGACAGCTGTTAATGAACTGTGAAAATTAGGGTGTTTTGGCCAGTAAATATGAAACGAATGCACATTATTAAGCATCAACCTGGCTCGCTCTATTGCTTACACATCTTTCTTAGTAAACAACACTTTAGTCAGGAAGGATTTTGAAACTTTTCTTGAGCTGTTGTGAAGCATGTCACTTTTTAAGAAAGTCAGCTTAACAGCCAACTCATGTAAACAATTTTCCTTGCCTCTAGGTTTCTCATTTCTTCAGTAATATGTATATGTATTTCTATAGACTGCTGAATTACATTCATTTTTTTAAAATTCCTGTGGTTGCATTTTGAAATACGTGCATCAATAATGAGGAAAAGTATTTGTATATATATGCTATACTGAATTGTATAAACCTGCATAGCCTTCTTATTGCATTTAACACGACCCCTATCCACTCACCCCGAAATTATCCATTCTTCTGTCCATCACCAGGACTTTTGCTGTATTGTTGCTGTGATCACCCAAATCACTGGTTTAGGTTTCAGTCTGACTCAACAGAAGCTATTAGTTGTTCACTGTTGCTGTTTAGTCATCACTTTCTCTCCCTTGATATATTATTCTGATAACCTCAGTATTCTTGTTGGGTTTATTTACCCTCCTTCCTTCTATGTAATCTCAACTTTAACTCTATTTTAACATTAATACTAACCATTAAATTACAGTAGCTTGTTTTGTTGTGATGATGGTGCAATCTTATTTTTTGTGATATTTGACAATTCCAGGTAGAGAAGTTCCTAAAACAGGTTAGTGAACCTGTGGAGGAGACAATGTTCCAGGAATCCTTTGCTCAGGATAAGGTGCAGGGCTCCTCAAGAAGCAGCGACTCAGAGGAACAGGAAAGTTCACAAAGTAATTATCTGAATGGTAAAAAGCATGACCCACCTGGCACAAACAACCTTGAAGAAGAGAAGGCAGAAGCAGCAGCAAATGTCTCTACCTCTCAGATCTCAAGAAAACAGGATTGTCATTCTGGAAGACAGCTAGTTGCTCTGGATATTCCAGATTACCTTCAGGTAGAAACGGAGAGTGTGAGCCAAGGTGTGTAGTTTTTAATAAATAGACGCTAATTGGTCAAAATCCCACTTCGTCAGACGCTTGGAGATGGGGAATTTACAAACTGTCTGACGAAGTGGGATTTTTCTCCCACGGAAGCTCATGCAATAAATAAATTTATCTTGAAAAGTGCCACAGGACTCCTTGTTTGTTTTGTTAATCATTCTTGTTGCTCTTCTCTGGACTTTCTCCAATTTCTTCACATCTTTCCTGAAATGAGGCACCCAGAACTGGGCACGATACTCCAGTTGAGGCCTAATCAGTGCGGAGTAGAGCAGAAGAATTACTTTTCGTGTCTTTCTTACAGTACTCCTTTTAATACATCCCATAATGTTGTTTGCTTCTTTTGGAACTCATATTTGTTTTTGACAAATTCATGCTGACTATCACTTAACATCTTATTCTCTTCTAGATGTTTGCTAATTGATTTCTTAATTATTTGCTCCATTATTTTTTCTGGTACAGAGGTTAAAGTGACTGGTCTATAATTCCCTGGGTTGTCCTTATTACCCTTTTTATAGATGGGTACTGTATTTGCTCTTTTCCAGTCCTCTGGGACCTCTTCAGTCTTCCATGACTTTTAAAAAATGATAACCAATGGCCCAGATATCTCCTGAGTTAGCTCCTTGAGTATTCTAGGGAGCATATCATCAGGCCCTGGTGACTTGAAGATACCTAACTTGTCTAAGTAATTTTTAACTTGTTCTTTCCCTATTTTAGCTTCTGATCCTATCCCATTTTTACTGCGCTAGGTTGGGCCCATGTGATCTTCAGACCCACTGCAGTCTGCACAAACAGAATCAGGAGTCTCTCTAGCTCTGGGAAGCTCCTGGGTGTTTTTTGGGGGGGTAGAGGTGGGGTGTTTGTTTGTTTGTTTTTAAATAAAAAAAGTCACCAACCTGCAGAATCCTGCAAAAGGCCCTTATGGAATCCAGCAGTGCTGCTTAGCTAGTGCATCATACTTGTTGCCACATATCTACCTCCATGCTACAGTTCCAGCCCTTGAAATGAGGGATTTCTGTAATGATTCTAACTTTGACATTTGGTGTTTTCAGTTGTTGTTGAACCAAAAACCCCAAAGAAGAGAAACAAGAAGAAAAAAAAGAACAGAACTGCACCACCCTCTTTACCTGCTGAGATTGCTGCTGATCCTGAGCTGGCTAAATACTGGGCACAACGTTACAGACTGTTCTCTCGGTTTGATGAGGGGATTAAATTAGATAGAGGTATGTTTTTAGCTGGAACGTGCACATGTTACAGAATAAAGCTATTTAAACCTGCACTCTCATCATCCGTGTAAACAGAAGTTGATAATAATTGACATCATTACATCACTATGGCATATAAGAATAAATTTGAGTCAGTTCATGAACCAGAGAACTGGTACAGATCAGCATAGCTCATTGATTTCAATAGAGCTATGTTGATCTGCTGAGAATTTGCCGCATAAGTCAGACATGATCTTTTCAGGAAGTTGTGCGTCTTATAATTATACTAAGTTCTGTTTGGTTAATCTATGTCAGCAATGCTCTTCAGAAATCAGACAGCAAAACGTGCAATCTGTATATGGCCAAATAAACTGTCAAACTATGTTGATTACATGGCATGTTTGCATATTAAACGCTTTCAATTTAGTTAGATGCTAACATACAGCTTTTCATAGATCTGTATGGCTTCTCCAAGTGAAAAAGTCATAAATTTGCAGACAGATTAGTGATTGTATAAGAACATCTTGTGTATTTTTAATCATCTTATTTCAAGGACTCCTCATGTAAACATAAGAAGAAATAGTAGGCATATAAAACTTTTGTTATAAGGACAGCATGTTTTGTCTTCTCATGTTATTTCAACTCTGTTTTAATTTAAACAAATTCTGGAACTATTGTATATTTGTTTGTAACAGAATGGCATGGGCAGGACTGGATTTTAAGCCATTATCTTTTCATCACAGTCTGGTAGGGCTGGATCCTATAAGGAACACTTTGACTCACTCTAGCATTGAAGCACAGGTTTAGCTGTCAGTACACGAGAAGCTTGACTTCAGTGGGACTATTCCTGGTCTTAAAGTGAATGGCTATATCAAATTAATATTCAGAACTTTACAAGATCGAACCCATAATTCCCTAGAAAAATACATTGTGCCAAAGCTGCTAGACTTAATTTAATATTCAGACTCTTTTTAGTTTTTTGAATGATTGAATTTGGAAACCATTGACAAATTTTCTTTCCACTCCTTCCTACATGCCCTCCATCAGAGGGTTGGTTTTCTGTTACACCTGAGAAGATTGCCGAGCATATTGCAAGCCGTGTTAGGCAGTCCTTCAATTGTGACATAGTTGTGGATGCGTTCTGTGGAGTTGGAGGAAATGCTATTCAGTTCGCCTTGGCATCAAAAAGAGGTAATCATCTGTTTGTCTATAGTGATTTCCCCACACCCTCCATCCTCTCTGCCAGCAGTCTTTATACAGGCTTCCTACACTGTTTTACCTTGATATGTTCTGTTGCAGTTACATATTCTGTTGATGGTTTTTTTTACTCCAGCATCAGCATAATATCAGCCCTTTATGTTTATATATTTGAAAAATAGGGGTGCTCTTGTATTTCTGCTATGCATATTTTAATTGGTTTATTTTAGCCCAAGATTTGTTATTATTCAAGGTTACTTTATTTATCATGTGTTTTAGTAAAATAACTAATCTGTACAAAGTTTTGAAGATGTGCATGCTATATAAGTGCAAAATGTTAGCAACACACTTTTCCGCTAATCATCGGTATTAGTATCAGAAGAGCATCCTACAGCTTCTTGTTTCCATGACAACTGTGCAGTATGCTATTGTTTGCCGCTCGTAAGTGTATTACATATGAAGTATAAAATAATGCCAGTAATAGCAGTATATGTTGATGCAGCTGAGCCAACTGCTGCAAAGTAATGTTAATATAAAATTAACTTACATTTACATTGATAACTTATACCTACTGCACTAATTGATTGAAAGCTACCTCAGTGAAAACAGACAATATTCTTCTCCATGGAATCTCTGACTAAACATTCATGGATGAGAGACAGATTCGCTTTCTACTACTGAATGTTTTCTGGGGAAGGCAGGTGACGATGTGATCTATGCTAAATTTGGCTGTTCATATGCAGTTATTCCTGTAAATGTTCTTTTCAACTAAACTTAGTTTTGTTCTTTATATCTTGTGGAAATGTTTATATTGTGTCACAACAGCTCTCGTGCTGTGAGGTGCACATAGTTCCAATTTAGTTTTCAGAAGAGTTATTGATCAGTGTCATTTCTTGCAGCCTGTTTTTTATTAATTCTTGGGGTGAAATCAGCTTCCAGCCAAGTAGTTTGAGCTTTGTACCCTAAGGGGTTCTGCTGATGTCAAGAAAGGAGTCTTTGCCCTCCCAGAATGTGCTCTCTTCCAGGGCTCAGCCCAGTGTTGAGTTGGTGGATCCACATAGTAGCAGATGCATAGTATACAATACCCCAGCTCAGCCACACACAGGAGGTCATTACAGAACTGTGCTTCATGGCAAGCAGGGTCTGTATAACCACAGCCAGCTTTCCCAAATTTCACCCACTTTCCCTTCTTCATGCAGTGTGAAACTGTTCTAGTTCTGTAACATCTGGGAACCTCTGCTTTGCAGAGCTAGGGGTGAGAATTTGCCCCTTTAAGGAATTACAGTTTGGTTTGCACTAGCAACAAGATTTAGAAAATTGACTGTTGGTATATGACAGAATGTATACATATTTATAGAAGTCTTGATTGAGAACACTAAATTAATGGGTTTATAAATGCATTCTGCACCTGAGAACTATGATGTAGTACCTTTAACCAAAGGAACATCTTGTTTTGGCAAGCAATATGGACATCTGCCCAATGGCATTGTCAGTTTGTGTGATTCATAGAGTTAATTCTTCTTTTCACCTTATTTTCAGTGATTGCCATCGATATTGACCCTGTTAAGATCAGTCTTGCCCGTAATAATGCCGAAGTATATGGAGTAGCTGATCAGATAGACTTCATATGTGGAAACTTCATGCTTCTGGCTTCTAATATAAAAGCAGACGTCGTGTTCCTCAGTCCTCCGTGGGGAGGGCCTGACTATGCCACGGCAGAAATCTTTGATATTAGAACAATGATATTTCCTGATGGATATCCTTTCAAAGTCATATGTTCGTAGTCGTAGCTCTCTCACATTAACACGAGAGCGTAACTTCTTTTAACAGGATAAAAATGCATGATTTTTGGCTCTGTCCTATACTATTGATGCTTGGGCTCCTTTGAACGTGATTTGGAATTGCGGGTGTACAACACTTCTGAAATTAAGGCCTTAGATGTGTGAAGTTGGATTTCCTAAAACTGAGGCAATCGATATTGGGGAACACACTTCTAAAAATTGGTCCATGGTCATGCAGACAGTACTGGAAGAACTGGGATTAATGCTTGGGAGCACCTACCTTTAAGATCAATGTGCAGTAGGTCACACTTCTCAGGAAGAATTTAAAATGCTAGTTAATAAACAGCTGTGACACAGTTTGCATCACGGAGACTGGGTGGGTTAATATATGCATGACTGAAATATTGGTATAGAAGGGTAAGTTTGCTCAGGAAGGACAGACACGGAAGAAAGGGAAGAGGTGTTGCTTTATGTATTAAAAATGTATGCATTTGGACTGAGATTCAGATAGAAATAGGAGACAGACTTCTTGAAAGTCTCTGGGTAAGGATAAAAGGGGTAAAAAATCAAGGGGAGATCATGGTAATCAGGCAATTTTTAATTAAATATAAATACACTATTAATATATGTCATTCAAAATTGGGGGGAAAAATCTGTTTTAAAAGTATAAAATAAATAAGTCCTTTGTTAAAAGCTAAAATTTTCTAGTAGCAATTTTTCCCATTTGTAAATTATTTATAAAACATTCATCTAGTCTCTTGAGTGCCTTTCCTGTGCATTAATATTTCATATAAAATATGAATTGATGTAATCAGATGAATGTTCCCTAACTCATAAAAAATTACCTGCAAAAACACCTAGGCTGTATTTGAGTCAATTAGCTATTTTTTACCAGTTTATGAAAAGTACATCCTGTTTACTTAGATTCTTTTCAAGACTGTCTAAAACAGAGCAGATGCATCTATTCTAAGAAACCAATGAATAATACAAGCAATCTTATTGTTATGGAAGTTTTAATCTTCTTTTACTTAGTGGATCATTTCTATATTGATGTTTGGTAGCAGCCTGGTGACCTCTTGTTTACTTGATAATGAATATGTGTACAACTTTCACCAAATGTGAGGAATGCAGAGTGAATTTTTTTCAAAGACAATCTCAATAATTTCTATTGTGACTAAAATGTGGGATAGAAAACAGCCAGCAAATAAAAATGTGCCTCAGTTGTAACAGGTACAATTTTAGGGAAACTGAAAATGAAACAATTCACATCATCTGGGGAAATTTAAAGAGTGAAGAATTTATCTATTTGGGTAGTGTGAGATCTGACATTTCAAAACAACATCCAATTCATAGCACCAACAGACTAATTAGAAAAATGTAATGTCTCTCTAACCGCTAGACAGGGATATTTGATAACAAATAAATGAATGTCAAGCTTTTTGTTTTCCTTTACTCATCTCTACATTTGACATTTTCAAGCTGGCCCAGAAGATCACAAACAATATTGTGTATTTCCTGCCACGCAATGCCGACATTGATCAAGTAAGTTCCAAAGTGGTAGCCGTGTTAGTCTAGTTCAACAAAACGAATAAGGAGTCTGGTGGCACTTTTTAAAGACTAAAATTTATTTATTGCATGAGCTTTTGTGGGAAAAAATCCCACTTCATGAGACAGTGTGTAAGTTCCCCATCTTCAAGCATCTGACGAAGTGGGATTTGCTCCCACAAAAGCTCATGCGATAAATAAATTTTAGTCTAAAAGTGCCACCAGACTCCTTTTTTATTGACTAGGTAAGTTATCATTCACAAGCAGCTTTCAGAAGTAACTTTGCTCATGTAAGTTGATCTTTTTAACTTCATTCAGATGAATCAGTTGCTATAGTTCAGGCCTAGAGTTAGTAATGTTTGCTTTGGCAACGTGTCTTAACATATTAAGAAACAGGATAGTGAATAACTCATGTCAGGTTTTTTCCCTACTGCATTCTAGAACAACAGTGTGGTGGTCTTTCAATTTTGTGTGCCTCTCTCCTCCAAATTCCTATATGCTTCTTAGAATAAATTGAACCAGATTTAGTATTTCTCTTTAACCAGTTCTTGACTTGAGGAGAGTTATTGAATAACAAAAGCTCAGTATTCAGTTCATAGAGAAAGCTGAAGAAAATCATTATATATTCTAGAATATCAACTTGAGTAACAAGTAATGTACAAAATAAATATATTTGGGGCTCTAGAAGATCAGTGTGCTGTTAGAACCAGTGCTGGCATTAGTTAGCTATGCAGTTGCTTGTATACATATAGGCAGCTCGTGCATAAATGACTATATAATCTTTTTCATATCTCTGGATCATCTGAACAACATTCTTTGTTCTAAGGGTTTTCATTAGTAAACTGTGTCACATGTAATGTTAAATTCATTGGCTATCAAGAAGCCTACTAAAGTGGAACAGATCTTGTCAGTACTAGGAAGTGTGAAATAATCCCTTTTAGTTGGGATATGCTAATAATATTTGGTAAATAGGTATAGTGGATGCTTTGCACTGCATCTCTTCCAAGTGTTTGACTTAACTTCCTCTGTTTACAATATGCATTAATCTATACAGTGTTCATAGATTAACGCCAGAAGGAACCATTGTGATCTAGCCTGACCGCATGCATAACACAAACCATAGAACTTTCCTAAAATTAATTTCTGTTTCATGTCCAATAGCTGTGGTTGAAATAGAATATATTGTCTAGAGAAACATCCAATCTTGATTTAAAAATCTCCAATATACCAGTCCTTGGTATATAATTCCATTGGTTGACCATCATCACTGTTGAAAATGTGCACTTTATTTCTGTCTGAATTTGTCTAACTTCAACTTCAACCACTGGATCTTGTTATATCTTTGTCTGCTAGATTGAAGAGCCCTTTATTATCAAATTTCTATTCCCCGTGTAGGATAGGTACTTGTACACTGACCAAGTCATCCTTCAACCTCTTTTTCTTCATTAGACTTAAGGATCTCACTCTATTTAGCTTTTTTACTATAAAGTGTGTTTTCCAGTCCTTCTAATCATTCTTGTGGCTCTTCTGTGAACCCTGTCCAGTTTTCCATCATTCTTCTTGAATTGTGGATACCAGGATGGGACAAAATATTTACTACTGTGGATTAGTGACCTGTCCTGTTCGTTATTTACCGTTTCCCCAATCTTTGTCATTTTCAGCTATCAGTAGTTTTCTTTTCTTTCAAATCACTTTGAAAATGTTATGTAGTGTAGCACCAAGAACCAATCCCTGTAGGACCCCACTAGTAAAACACTCACTTGATGATAATTTCCAATTTATCTACATTTTGAAATGTTTTTAATCAATATAATGTATGCCATGTTGATTTTGTATCACTCAAGTTTCTGAATTTGTTTTGTCCTGTCAAGCCAAGTCAAGTCAAATGACTTACAGAAGTGTATTATGTCAGCACAATAACCTTTATCAACCACATTTGTAATTTCATCAGAGAGATATTTGTCAAATTAGTTCTCCATCAGTGACAGCTTTAAATCAAGACTGAATGTATTAGTAAACGATATGTGTAGTTGAAACAAGAATTGTTTCATGGAAATCCTGTTGCTTAGATCAGCGGTTCTCAACCACTGTGTTGGGACACATTACTATGTCGCCACACAGCGGTATTTGTGACACAGAGAGCTGAGAAAATGATTGGATTTGGCCGGGAGGGGAGGGGCGCTAGTGTGTCCTGCAGATTAGCGTGTCGCAACCTGCCAAAGGTTGAGAACCACTGGCCTAGGTTTCACAGGAGGTCAGACTAGAATATATGATGACAATGATTCCTTCTGGCCTTTGAATATATATATCATAAAAGAACTCTTGGGCAGTGTCAGGAAGAGAACCCAGCTCTCTACTGCCTCAACCACAAGAGAACATGCATGCTCTTCATACACCTCTCCGCCTTAGTCATGGTCCACCTTTGCCCTGAATGAGGCACGCATGCTGTACAACAGTGTTTTTAACTACATCTTCCTATACTGTCATGATATGGAGTGGCTGAACCATTTGAGCTGAAACTTTTTAGAACAAAATATTTACCTTGAGGCAAAGCGCAATCATGGAATTTAAATCATAATCAGAGATTTATGAGTAACTGAAAATGGAGACTTACAGTGTTAGGCTGTCTCAATTATAGGCATCACTACTAGCTCTGCCTGTAATGTGAAAAGGTTTTCGGAAAGTACTAATGCAGAAGGAATTTTCCCAAGAAATTGTGCCCATGCCGGTTTGTATTCAGCAGTTTTCTAGAGTGTTCTGTTCAGAATATAAACAGAAGATAAACACATTGGGTTTTGTTTTCATTTCTCCCTCCCCTTACTATTATTTAAATAATGTTACGTTTATTTAGTGCTGGAGTGTACAAGGTGACAAAACACAAAAATGCAAAAGTAGGTAGAAGAGGCATTCCCATTCCCAGAGAAGACTTATCAGATTTGTCGTACTAGACCAGGCCTTTGATTCTTCAGGTCTGGTATCTTTCATCCAGGAGAGGCCAATTCCTGATCTTATTTGTTACAGGAATGGGGAAAAAATCCATAATGTACCAAGTCAATTTGTGCCATGTTATACATGGCAAGGAAATTCCTAACTGATGCCAATGGAGATCAGTTGCACCCTGAATTACAAGATTTGATTACTTATATTTTACAGTGAGCAATTACAAACATTGTTACTGGCCATATAAATATCCACCCCTTTTTAATTCCATTTACCATATCTCACTCTGCCACCTGTGATGATAATTTTGTATGGAATTCGTGATGTGTGGCATAAAGTATTTCTTTTTATGCATTTTTTAATTTAGTTGTCATTCATTTTTAATTTAGTGCTTGTTTTATGTAATGGCTTGAAAGGATTAGGTTTTTATGATGAACGTCGATTTCACTCTGTACATACAAACTGATGAAATATTTCCACTGATTGTCAATGTAGGCAAAGTAAGAAAAATGCTGCTTGAAGACGTACTAAGTAGAAAACTTATATGGATAAAAATAAAAGAAGTTTAAAAATAACGATCTGTTAAAATGATATAAAATGTTTCTACTGTGGTTATTTATGTGACAGCTGTAATTAGGAAGCACTGTTGCGTATATATAACTGTATCCCTGGATAATCTTTCATAATCCTGTTACTGTTCAAAAAAAGAAAAAGCGGGGAAATGCAACAACAGATGTTTGACATTGTCTTTGTAGGAATGGAAAATGCTTCATTTCTCTCTTACCAGCTGGGAAGGTTATCTTTTGTACATGCATGCAGAATTAATACTGCCTTCTCCATGTGTTGGCCAATGTGGCAGACATTCTTTTCCCAGACAGGTCTTTGGCGCTTGCTGCCATGGTAGATGGCAGGAAGAAACTGCCAATATAAGCAGGATCACAGCATGAAACAAGAAGGGGGAGAGGAAGTACAAAAAATCAAAGGGACTCTTTGAGTATGATCACTCATTTGATGAAAGAGCGGTCAGTTCCTTGAGGCCCTAGCACTGTCCCATCGACACTATGTCTGCTGTATTAGCCATGCAATTGACTGTAGAGTATTAAAACATCAGGAAGCTGAAAGAAGTAGGTTAATTAAATAAAAGGTGAAATGTTATCTTGAGGAGACTACAGATGGGGAAGATAAATAGTTCTGTTGGAGAAACTCAGATGTTGTGGTTTAAACAATATTTGGTGAATAGGTTCTCTGACCTTTTAGGATTGCAAAGAAAACTATAAAAATCTGAAAAAAAAGAGTCCTGTGGCACTTTTAAAGATTAACAGATTTATTTATCGCACGAGCTTTCATGGGAGAAAATTCCACTTCATCAGATGCTTTGGAAAAAAAAAACAAAAAAAACTAAGTTTGATTCATGTGAACTCTTGAGCAACTTTTTTTTTTAAGATTTGCATTTTCCAGAGTCAAAAAAAGGGTGTGTTTTAATTTGCTAGCTCCCCTATGATTTTATAACCATCATTTAGGCATTTGGGTGCCTAAATTTCCTTTGAAAATGGAATTTGGGCTCCTAAATCAGTTAGGAGTTGCAACACTGAATACCAAAGCACCTAAGTACTTCTAAAAATCTTGACTGTGGTCTTTCATTTGGACAGTGCGCAACACCTTTTAAAAACATTTTAGATGGCTATAGTCAACCTTAGGGAAGAACAGATATACTTTTTATATATATATATATATATATATATATATATATATATATATATATATATATATATATATA
>ML685766.1:2567438-2610370 GCA_007922175.1 Pelusios castaneus | reverse complement strand
CAGACACTCTGACGAAGTGGGATTTTCTCCCACGAAAGCTCATGCGATTAATAAATCTGTTAGTCTTTAAAAGTGCCACAAGACTCTTTTGTTATGTTGAAGTTCGCCTTTTCTATACTATCTCATTTTGTTTAATTAAAAAAAAAATCTCTTTGTTTCCAGTGTGGGTAGGACTGCCTTTGTGTGTCGAAAAACCCTTTTAAAGACTAAATAAGTCTTTAGTTAGTCTTTAAAAGTGCCACAGGACTCTTGTTTTTCTACAATAGACTAACACGGCTACCCCTTTGGAATTTGTGTGTCGAGTGAGCCCTGTTCCTTAAATTTGGTAAGGTGACTTTCAGTGGTTCTCTTCAGTTCATTTTTCTATCTCTAGAGGGAGCAGTAGCACCAATAAAACATGGAAAAAATGTTAAAAGAAATTTACAAGACACTGTTCTGGTTTTTTTTAAACCCTATCAAATTTACCTGCATATGATTCCAAGAATAATTTTTCATTTGTGTTGCATTTTAGGCCAAATTGGAGATGAATGGCCACAGTAAAATATGAAAGATCTGGTTTTATTTATTTTTTTTAAAAGATTCATTCTATTTATGCTAATTAGAAATCTTAATTTTATCTTTCTTTTTAAGGACTCTTCATATGTGTGACATACTGCATAGTGCTGACCCTCTCTGCATCAGGGTTTTAGTACACTGAGTATATTTTCTCTTTGAGAAAAACAGAACTAGCATTTTCAAAGTATCAAAAGTAACAACTGAATTATTTAATAAAACTTGGATTGAGAGATTACGGATGGCTGCTAGTTGTACATTTACACACCATAGCACACAGTTTCACCCGGAAAAAAAATCTCTCTGAGAGACAGGTTTAAAGAAAAGGATTAAAGTCACAGCTTCACAGAGACTTCCTTATTCTTTTAGGGTATTTGTTTTGTTTGTGTTACAGTTTCCAAAATCAAGCTCCATGGAAACACGCAGTGAACATTAAGAGAGTTGAAGAACCCTCCTGTCTTCACCTGGTGACTTGTTCACTTGCAATGTTTTTTCAAACAAAGTAATCAAACCAAAGGATCAGGCAGCAGAATGTGCCCCTAAGAGAGTAAGACTGGATCCTTTTGTAGCTCTTTTTTTTTTTAGGGGTATTTACTACTCTGTCTTATACTTTCCAGGAAAGAGCATGAGCGTGGAATGGGTCTGAGCATACAGTAATTAATCTGCTGTAAATTATCTCCTTCTCAAAGGATTGTATTCAGCCAACTGCACTTTATTTCAGCAAAGGTGATTTGCAAACTTTAATTATTACTATAAAACACTAATAAGAATTCTGAGTTAACTATGAAAACACCCTTGTTATTCCCGCAAGCAAACTTTCATTGTCCTTTCAAAGTAATCTGCACTGATTTTTGTTGTTGGGTTGTTTTTTGTTTTATTTTTTAAACAGTGGTTTTGCCCCAGTGCAAACTTACTAGGGGTGAAGGGGCAGGAGACGGAGGATTATTATTTTCTAAAAGCATTTCCCATTTTGCCATTCTTTGTTACCAACGGTGAGGTTGAAGGTAGTCTCAAAGTGATGGCAGAATGCTGATTTACCTTAAGCAGTTAAATTGTTTCACAGACTCCTCTGTTAGAACTGGAAGTTAGGAAATACATTTTCTGAATGTATCTCTCTGTGAGGATTGTAAAGATGAATATAGTATAAGCCTCCTTAGAGCTTAAGTCACAGATGGCTATTCCGTCCAAAGCCGTTTTCCCAACTAACTCACAGCTTTGCTATCTTTTAAGCTGAACAGAAAGCTAGATAATTGAGAGATTTTCCCCATCTAGCTGTAATTTCTTTGGTCTTTGGCAGCTCCTAGTGCCCTACTGTTTCTTCTACTGTCTTCTTGCTCACTCTGTAGCTTCCCTTATCATCTCTGCAGCTTTCACTATCTTCAGAAAAAAAAAGTTCCGAAGGGCTAGCCGTGTTAGTCTATTGCAGAAAAGAAACAGAGTCCTGTGGCACTTTTAAAGACTAATAGATTTATTTATCGCATGAGCTTTCGTGGGAGAAAATCCCACTTCGTCATTTTCTCCCACAAAAGCTCATGCGATAAATAAATGTTAGTCATTAAAAGTGCCACCGAGCTCTGTTTGTTTTTCAGAAAAAAAAAGAACCATCTAAAAAAGTTGGCTTTGCCCATATGTGATGAGGCCACTGTTTCCCCATATTTTGATGCCCCAGAAACTGCTCAGATCTATTTTTTCTCTTGTATAGGCTGTGTTTAATTCTAAACCTATCCACCAGGCCAAGTACAGTGCAATGTCACAGCTTTAACCTCTGTTTCTTTCAGCCCTTCTTTGTTAGAGCCCTAGGAGGAAAGAAGGTCTCCAGCCTAGAGACCTCCTTTATTCCAGCTCAGCTAGCCCTGCCTTCCTCCCCTCATTAACATTGCCTTCCTGACTTATATCAGGTTGTTCAGCTGAGGTCTAATTAGTTCCTTTTCTTCCTATCCTCTTTTCCTGATTCAGTTAGCTATGGCAGGGAGGAACCAATTGAGGCTACAGTAGTCAGAATGCTGACCAACCTGTCTGATCTCTGCAGACTTGAGTGCAATGTTTCGAATAATGCAGAGTCTACACTCACGCTACATCAACCAAAGTATATTGAGCAGGGCTATGTGCTGTTCAGGGAGATGATCTTATGTGTCTCTGTAATGGGATGCTTATGTTAGCTGGAAAAGAATTTTAAGTGTAGACAAAGGCATAAAATGGGCTGATACAAGGCGACTTACATTGACCTAACTTTCTAGTGGGACAGGCCTAGATCTCCCAGTGTTATTACCAAAGAGGTAACGGGATTATTTATCAAAATAATTTCAAGTATTCCCATTTAAAATAGATTATTTTGGTATTTAGCCATTTGGAGCAGGGACTTGGTTGCTAACTGGGGCCCCTAGGTGCTAAAGTAAAACAAAAAATAACTTGGCACCTAATTATTATTTATGTGGCGTTAACTTCGTGAGCAACTGACATTTCAATCAATTGTGTTGTCTAGAAACATCCTTTTCATGATGATCTTTGCAAAGATCAGTTTGCATTCAGCAGTATCCCAACAGGCTTCTTATTTGGTTTGAAAAAATAAAATTAGGTGACTTGTTTTCTTGTAAAAATGACAGGGAGCTTTGCACTGTTTTTCAGATGAGATCTTTCACTTTTATGAGCTTATCCTAACTAATAAGCCAAATTAATGGAGATACTCTTGAGCTTCTATTTTATATGAGATTAGGCAATACAGGATATAGTGGTATTGTTAAAACCTGTCCACAGTAACTCTACAAATAAAATGGCATAATGTTGTTCAGACACAAAGGAAACTAGTATAAGTTCATTTGAGAATCCAAGTTGGTTCCAGACAGTGCCAAATCTCTATATAAACTGAGTAAACATGTAGTTTCAGAGTGAAAATGCATGTATGTTAAATGGGAAGGCCAGACTCTTTCCTGGGTCTCTGAAGGATTTCAGATTTGTGTTGTTGATTCATGTTGTCTACTAAAGAGCTTCTGAAGTTTCTTAACATGCTGTTTGTTATTTATATTGTGAGATATTTGCACCAGCAGTTATCAGTGATGGAGGGGGTTAAGAAAAGGTTAGTAAATATGGAAGTAACTAAAAACAGTGGTGTGAAATATTCAGCAAGTGTGGGATGGGCTTGTCCTTTTAAGCCTGAAGAGAGCCTGTTTTAATTTCTACATCAGTGGCTTTACTTGCAAGTTTAAGAGAACTTTGGCTTCCTTAAACTGAATCTTTTTTAATGAAAAGGAAGGGTTTTTTCTAGTTAAAGTTTCCACAAAAACATTAATCAAAATTTCTTCTCTTCAGATGAATTTTTTTGGTACAGCATATTAGCTTAATATTACAGAAGAAAAGGAGCAATGCTACTTCTGGATTGTTGTTTTTTGTTGTTTGTTTTTTGTGGTTTGGGGGAGGAGCGGGGTTTGTTTGGTAACTTTCTTGGTAATGACTTTCTTACTTGTGCTTTAGCTTTTAGCATTTAAGAAAATCTCATTTCTCTTTAAGTCTTCTTTATAAAAGGTATAGGACTTCACATGCAATTGGATAAAGTGAAGAAAATGTGAACACAAGAGACTTTACTGGAAGGGAAGCTATTAATTGCTAACTGTTGCCCAAACGAATTGTAATTGTGTAGAGCTGACAGAGCCAACAAAAATACTCATGTTTGAAATAATAACTGGAACACCATGACAAAAATTGTCAGGATTATGGTTTATAAAATGGCTGCGGATAAGTTATTACTAAGTGACTGTTGGGGAGTTCCCTCTGAATTTAAAGAAAAGAGTTAGGCAAACTGCCAGGGATTTCAGCTAAAGTCTTATACAAAATAATGTCCAATTCTGTTTCATTAAATGGCCAGTGAAAGCAGGATTTCTTTTACAGCATAAGCTTAAGCACTCCCCAGCATTTCAGTCTACATTTTCCATGGCAACATCAACCTCTAAAAATAAAAATAGCAAATTCTAGGCATGCAGCCACTGCATTCTTTTTTTCATAAAATATCTTTTGTAGCATTTAAGGCTAGAAGGAACCATCAGATCATGGCGCATGACCTCCTGTATATCACAAGCCATTTAATTTCACCCAAATACCCTATATTAGAATAAGGAATTTCAGTCCTCAGGAGAATCAACTGGCAGAGAACAGGACAGACAAACATACATGTCACCAGTGTTTGAGGCCTCTGTAATGACAGGAAATTAATTGAGATATGCACGCAGCAGGCAAATCACATCCCACAATGTAAGGAAAAGAGGAGAAACTCCCAAGGTCCCTGCTAGTCTGACCTGGGAGATGATTCCTTCTCAACCATAAATCGCGATCAGTATGTAAGCAAAACACACCAGGGGCGGTGGGTATAACAGGCTTGTGGAGACTAAGCCTCCCCAAACAGCTGCCACCAGATCCCCCTGCTCTCTCTGTCCACCCTGCTCTGCCTCAGACCCCACTCCTGCTCGGCCCTCTCCCATGAGGCACAAGCAGAGGGTGGGGCTCAGGAGAGGGGTTCCAAGACCCACTCACCAAAGGGGCTGGTGCTGAGAGGGCGCTGACTGGCTGTGCAGGACACAGGAGCATCCCATACATGAGCAGGGGACTAAGCAGCGTCCGGAGCAGTGACGTGCTTGCTCCAAGGGACCCCGGTGCAGGGCACAGCCCAATCCCTGGGCAGCTGCAGCTGGGGAGATTTGGGGACATGGCAGAGCATCAGCGCGGTAAGTGCTTGCAAACGGTGCCAGAGGGGCATGCTCCCAAAGCACCCTGGGCCAGAGACTGACTGCAGGGGCTCTCCTGGGGCAGCAGGGAAGGCAAGGGTTGCAGTGGTTTTGCCCCAGTGCAGCTGGGGGGAGGCACAGGCTGGGGATGCTGGAGCTACACTGTGACCCTTGCCTCCTGCTGTCCCGGGAGAGCCCCTGCAGTCAGCCTCTCACCCAAGGTGCACCCTGCTTCCAGCACCATGCAGGCACTTATTTGCACTGATGCTTTGCTGTACCCTGTGCTGGGGTCCCTTGGAGCTCCTGGGCCGCCAAGCAGGGAGCGGGTGCTTCACTGCTCCCAGGGCTACTCATGGCCTGGTTCCAGCTTCTGGGGCATTCCTCTCGTCCTGTGCAACCAGCCAATACCCTGCAGCCTCTCAGCACCAGCCCCCGGAAAGGCCAGGTGCAAGCTGGGCTAACGGTTCCTTTGGTGAGAGTGTCTCAGGACACCCCCCCCCTGGGATTCCCACTTATGCCTCAGGTGGCATGGGGGGGGGAGCAACGGTCTGGCCTAGGGAACAGGCCCACAGTTCAGGCCAATACCCCTGTCCAGCCTCCCTCACCCAATGGCAGAGTCATGTCCCATGTGCATCCAAGCATCTAGAAAGAGGAATCTGAGAGCACTGCTTCGTCCCATCTGGTGTCTTGTCTTCAGCTGTGGCCAGTCTGTGATGCTTCCGGGAAGATGAGAACAAATAAATCTAGCCAGTTGTGTTGGGGAAAAAATTCCTTGCTGAGCCTTGCAGATAACCAACTGAAGCCTGAGATCTGATTATAGTCTATCTCATGACCTACAAGACATGGAAAAGAATGCTGTGTACCTTCCCTCAGTTTTCAGATGTTGTATAACACTCATTTCTCTCTTTGAAGCTTTGTGATGTGTTGGTCATTAAAAGTGCAACTGACCCTCACCCTTTTTAGACACAGTCCAAGTCTGAAACACAGCAAAGACTGGAACCGCCCAATTTCTCATAACTTCCCTTCAGAATAGTTAAGGGCAAAGACTGAGAGACTGAGATCTTATGTTAATTTGAATGTGCAATGATTGACACAGTAGAAAAATTTAGATTCAGAGATTTTGGCAGGTAACAGTACTTAATATGCTTTTAAAATGCATTGACTTGTAACTGTGAGGCTACACAAATATCCTCTTAATTGTTTAAAATTTTAAACAGTTCATCTATTAAACAAACTCAGGTTCTCTAGCGTTTAATGGAGACTCAAGACAAAATAGAAAGAATCACAGGATCAGTTCTGAATTTCAAACTTGCTAAATTTCAAGGTGCTTGGATCTGGGATTTTGATTTGGGCTTATTTTAGTTTTTAAATAACACCAGAGCTTTGAGGGGTTTCCATACATCGTTGTCATTCTCCGTTGGGTCTTTAAGCTATTTACCTGAAAAATCCTTCTAGCAAGTAAGGGTAGTGACTATTTGGAAGTTGGTTGTGTTCTGTATAAAGCTCAAAACTTTTCAAGAACATTATCTCGCCTTAACAGATTAAGATTTTTGTGTTAGCCCCTAGGCTAGATGCTACTTCTACATATTGTACAAAATAATATGGATACAAAGCACTGGTTTATGACTGATTTCTTTAGAGAAAGTGAAATAGAAATGTGAACAGTCAAAGATGTTGGGCATTCTAGGGGAGTCTGTGTCTCGTAAATCCAGCTACTGGAGGAAATTGATGCTTAGATTAGCTGCTTTAAGGAATTTAGATAATAAAAGTACAAGAAAAACAAAAGCGCAGAGAAGCATTTCATGTTGGCTTATATACTCTCAGCATATATAGTACGGTAAGTTTGTACAGTACCTTAATCTCTAATGTTAAGACCCATAATTTTTAATTATTGTTAAAATAAGGTGTCTATACATATATACTTTCCTGCTCACATTTTCCTTTTCTCACATGCCCTTCTCTTTTATTCAAAGTGAAACTAGCCAGAATTTGGCTTTTTTAAGAAGAATAATTTTACTAAGAATAATGGGAGGTGCCTATTGATATTTCTAAGAATAATGGGAGACAAAGGAACAGCGTGTTTTGAAATAAAGTGAGGGAATAGGGATTGAGGAAGGCACAGTTTGCTGTGGTAAAAAACATTTGTCGATGTGTAGTCAGTCTTGTGTAATGCTGTTTTTTCCACCTTTATTAGTCAGGGTTCATTGAACCCGTATCCTGTCCGTAATTAGATCTATAATCTCCAGTAATTTGTACATAAGCATCACTAGAAAATGTTCTGAAAATTTTTCGTGCATGCAGGTATGTCCATACGATTGGGCAACACCTTTGTACTGAATTCCGTTTATATCTCTCGACTTCCCATCAACAAAAAGGGGCTAACGAATTAGCATGGAGTGTGAGTGAGATTTGATCAGAATACCTGGATTGTTTATGGAGTTCAGGAGTCTTGAGACTTTTATACTACATTTTGTTTAATTTCCCTTTTATTGTTGCATATTTAATTGGCTACAAGGGGTCTTGTCACATTTTGTTTCAAGTAATTTTAGTGATTGAAATGGTAACTCTACCCCTCCTGGATTGAATAGTATCATATTGTTGCTAGCAAAACCCAGTGAAATGGTTCAGATGTGCTTTGGTAAGTGCTACCTTTCTTCAGCACTTACATCCTGTATTTCAGCTAAGTCCAACATTTTATTTTGCTAAGTATTACTATACTGTTTTATAGTTTCCATTTGGCTTACTGAGAAACTGGAAAAATTAAGGAAATCAGTCCTTTTTTTGTCTTTATCAAACATTTTTATTAAAAGCTTCTGTTCAGCGTCAATTCATTAGTTATGCACAGACACATTTCATGCTGCAAATTCTATTTGTAGCATGTAGAAATTATATTAAAGTGCCTTTTCGCTGGCCTTGTGTAGGTACCTGCTGTCACACTGAGTACACTCTTCCAAAATATTGATTTAATAATTGAAACAAATCTAATCACAAAACGTAAGTATTCCAGCACTTTTGAAAGGGTGATTACAGTTTTTTCTTAGGTGGAATTCTTAAAGAAGAGTAGCACAAAAATATAACATGCTTACATTTGTTTTGATCTTCCGAGTTAACAACTTTCTGCCATTAAAACTTCAAGTTAAGAAAAAATCAAAAAATTAACATTCCTGACCACTTGCCAGATTCAGATTCTTGGGCTATTTATAAATACCTCACTCAGCTTCTGCTTTTCTGTTATGTGTTAAGTTCCATTTTGACAAGAACAGTGGCTTTTTTCCTATTAACATTAAACTGAGGGATGAAAAAGCTTTTAATGCTTTCTTTCCTTTTTGTCTGCTGCTGTAAGAAAGAAAATAAATGTCTTTCAGATTAATGTGGGGGTAATTATTGATTTGCATTAAAAAGTTCAAAGTATAATTTAAATGAATGTTATTTCCTCCCTATTACAGTAGCTGTTTTTACTAATACAAAAATAGAGGAAGTTCAGCATATTTAAATGTAAACTCATGCTTCATGATTTAGGTCTCAAAGGAGTTTAGAAGAGGTAACAATGCATACTAAACTTTGCATTTTAGCAGATACTGCCATGTACTTCTTGGTCTAAACGTCAGTTAAAATCTGCTGCAGACTTGCACGCCATGACCTTCAAATTTTGTTCAGCAGAGAAACACTTGGTACCTTTGCTTTCTTGGGAGTAATTTGAATGCAAAACCGAGGCCAAAGAAATCAGTTTTACAGGCCAGTTATCATATTGGGTACTGCTAGCGTGCAGGCAGACTGCAGCACGTGTGCACTGGCGCCAATGCCTGCCCACGCACTACACATAGCTAGATCACGATCTACAAGGGTACCTCTTCTTTTTTCCTGTAAATATTCAGTGCCTTTTCCCATGTTTTTTTCTTTCCTTCTTACGGCAGTCCATCACAAGTAGGACTGTAGTAAACAAGTGTTTCGTGTTGCTCACACCTGGCACAGTGGCCCTGCAGGCAGGAAGTAGGAAGAGCACAGTTCTGAATGCTATCGCCTTCGAATAAGGGCACCTGCTGCAAGAAGTCCCATAAACAGTCTTTCTAAGTTAGTGGAGTATTACTGACGTGCCAAGCACACCAACTGAATGTTGGTGGATTGTCAGTAGACGTTTTTGCCATCGACTTCAGGGGGCCCATAATTTCTACCTAGAACATTCAGTAGCAGCCAGTCAGTTTTCTGGCACTTTTATTCTAAACATTATGTGAGACTTTTTAAAATTAATAAAAACAAAATTCAGTCAAGGACTTTTTTTGGTTTTGTGAGATATTTTCTCATCCCATATCTTTTTCTTGAGCAGTCCACTCCAACCTTTCCTTCATTCTTAAGACTTAGTTCACATGCTCTACAAAAACTATGAGATTGCCTGGCATTTTGGTGCTTTCTTGACACAATTTACAACTTGCTGTTTGCTACAGGGGTGACGAGTGAACTGCAGTGAGCTCAAACCACGGAGAGTCCTGTTCCCAAAATTAACATTTCTGGTACTCAGCTTTAAATAGCACTAAAGTATGAAACAACAGCAAACATTCCATGTATTCGGTCCTACTGTTTTAATAGCTATTAAGGGAGAATATTTTTTCGGAAGCAAAAATGACATATAGACACTAAACATTCATTGGGGTTTGTTTTTTTTTTTTAAATTTAGGGGCAGATTCTCTGTGTTATCAAGGAGCTTGCCCCAATGTTTTGTCATGTGAGATGAATGAAAGATGTTATGAAATTCTCCTTGTTTTTCTGGGAGTAGACTACTCAATTGTTTGTCTTTTTTTTTTTTTTTTTTCTTTTTAGATTGCTTCCTTAGCTGGGCCAGGAGGGCAAGTTGAAATAGAACAAAATTTTCTCAATAACAAATTGAAGACAATAACTGTTTATTTTGGTGATCTAATCAGACGAGATGTATCCTGAACTCAGTGCATATACACTCCAGTAAGAAATGGATCATGGTGTTTTAGACTTTCTATTAATAGAGACTTGATTTCCCTTTGTCCCTAATTGTTGGCTAAAATAATTATATTTCTTGTGTTCAATTTTTTTCTCCTTTCATTTTTTTGTGTAGAGAAATACGTTTTCATCCTGTTCATTGCAAATGTGTCAATAAAATACTTTTATAAGATTTTTACATGGATTTATTTCTTTAATTAACATAAAATGAAACTTAGTAGTACCTTTCATTACCAAAGATCTTATTGAAAAGCTAGAGACAGCTGCCTTCAGAATGATACATGATGACAGTACTAGCCTAAGAGGAGTTCGTATCTGTTCAAATATGCATGCAAAATTTAAATTATATTTTACAATAGGTATTTTTATATTTATCAGTTTTTCCAACGCTGCATAATATTCAAAACAGATTGAGAGCGATCTAGTGCTTAGTATAAACTAATGCCAGAAACAAATAATGAAAATACAATTTCTCTGAAAAAATAAAGAATTTATAAAGAGCTATGGTCCACGTTTAAATGATTAAACATAATAAGCAACTCTATGGCCCGATCTACCAAAGACTAACCAAAGTCAGAATTAAGCAGCTCTAAGTTCATCTGAAAAACGTTGCTGAGGTCGTTGTTCAACATGCTATGGTCCTCAGACCTGTTACAATGGGTCCTTCAGCTGGCTTGCAGCCTGGGGGCAGAATCAGACTGGTCAGTCACTGATTGGCAGCAGGGCACTGGCCTGCCCCCTGAAGTTCACTTCATTTTATTTGCCTCCCCAGTGGTTGGCAGCTCACCCAACCCTTCCCGAGCCAGAACCGTTCTGAAGGAAATTCTAAACTTTTATTTCAAATGTTGAATAGTGTGGCTCACTAATGTGTCTGTCTAATTCCCAGCCATGACCCAGGGCTGCATTTGCCTTCTGGGAAAATTGCCCCCTAACTTGGCTTCCCCTTCTGAGGTGTTTGCAGTGGCTGGAGGGAGCCCTTATGGGCTTCAGAAAAAGAAAAGCCATAAACACCAGGGAAGGTCTGCATTCTGCTCTCTTTTATAGAGTGTCTCTTGCTGGAAAGCT
The DNA here is from genome assembly GCA_007922175.1 of Pelusios castaneus. NCBI lineage: Eukaryota > Metazoa > Chordata > Testudines > Pelomedusidae > Pelusios > Pelusios castaneus. The sequence goes on along the minus strand of ML685766.1, from coordinate 2,599,073 downwards.
CAGCTGGGTCTGGGAGCAGAATGTAGAGTAGTGCCAGGCCAGGCTGGCTTGCATTGGCCCCCTCCCTGAGAAGGGAAGGAAGCAAGAAGGACTGGAAATGAACTGGTTCTGGGGTAGGCAACCCCCTGTATCAAATCTGAGGAGAGAAAGCAGAAGGGCAGGGTGGCTGGTGGAAGATCACACCAGGGTCCCTATAGATCACACCATCAGCCACACTCTCAACTTTATAGCTCAGCCATCTACTCCCCCTTCCATTAGACGTTAGATGGAGAACACTGGACACAGCATGGGACGTTGCCAATGCCAGGGTGTGTGGTAAGGGACCTTTAGGCCATGCTCCTTCCTCTTCCTGCCACTTCTATATCAGACCTTTGGGTTCCCTATTGATATGCCTAACTGGGCCCTATAGGAGAAATGCAGGCCCATTAGGTCTCCGTACAATAGAAAAGGGTAGAATCTCTGAGGAGTCCATTTTTGAACCCCAATATCTTCCCTGAGAGACTCAGAAGAGGACCTTGTTGGGGAGAGAAGATGACAAACCCAGCTTCTTTGAGAGCAAGGGATCGCCATTTTTTTGAAAGTAATGTTTGAGCTAAATTTTGCTTCTCCCTCAGAAACATGATCATAGAGACCATGACATAAACTCCTATTTGTGATTCACTGCTCTGTCAGCAACTCTTGTCCGACACACTCACTACACATACTGCACTGTTGTTATAATGAGTCTCTAAAAGGTGTCATGTAAGGTATGCTATAGAAACTAGTAACCCACTGGTCCTGAAAATCTTTGTGTGGTGTATTCACCAAGTGTGTATGAAGTTATAAATATGTGCTAGTATTATGTTCTTAAAATGTGTGGCAAGCAAGTCTACCCTAGACAAAAGAATAGGTATTTGCATGGCTGACCAGCCGAATGATGGTACACTGATGTATATACGTATAAACAAAGGTGTCAAGTGGGACGGAACACAGCATGATTTTGCACCCCAGCAGGAGAGAGAAGATTTGATTGGGCTACTTTCAAAGAATACATTTCAAAGGCTTACTAGATCGTAGAAAGAAGGGGAGAGAATCCCATAGTTATTGGTCACCTGAGGAGTCAAAGAAAGAAAGAACTTTGCATTCCGTGTCCTGGCTAAGGTTGAGCCAGCCATGCTGGAGGAATGTCTATGGTGAGACAAACGTCTCTGAACAAAAGACGCTGAGAAGCATATTTTTACTTTTGTGTGTTTGTAATAATTTCTATCCTTGTTCCTTATACATGGTATCATTTAAACCTATGTTTTTGTTCATAAATGTGTTTTATGTTTACCATCAGCCAGCCCAACGCTTTGATTGAAGTGGAGGGTTTGTCAACACCAGTTAACCTGCTGTGTACTTTCTCTTTAAAAGAATAATAAACTTGACAAGGTATTGTGTGTCCTACAGCAGGGGCATTGAGTATGGTAGAGAAAGATATTTAGGGGAGAACTTGCAACTGGGAGGCTGTTGGTGTCAGCCCACAAGGAATAATCAGGCTGCTGGAAGCAAGGGCGATTCCATTGTGCTGTGCGCACGCTGCTGGTGTCAGGGCTCTGAACCAAAGTTGCGCAGCACAGAAGCACCAAGGCACAGACAAAATCCTTTATTGGTCCGGGTTGAACCCAGGTGTCACAGGGACTAATTCCTGCAAACGAAATCAGTGCTGGTTCCCTTGTTCACCTTTGTGGAGTGCAGCATGGGTGATACTCCTCAGTCAATTGTCTCCCTGCTCTGCTTAGAATGCTGTATAGCAGATAATGCAGAAAAAACTAAGCAAGAGATCTGTGCTGCTTCTGTTGGGTTCACAAGACTAGCTCTGCATGTAGGCTGTCTGCAGGTACCACAAATCAGTTCTACGGGAACCAATGCTGGGGGAATTTTGGATAGCTGTTGCAAAAAGCTTGATAACTACCCAAAATGAATAAAGAAGAAAGTAAGCCCTAGTTAAGTCTAAGACTACACTGGCAATAGGAGCCTATCCTTGGTGTTTGTGAAAAGAGGGGGGTCGAGAGCTAAGAGATTGCCACAGAGACCATCGCCGAGAAGAAAAGCCAGTGTACTAAAGTTAAGGTCAAACACAGCAAATGAAGCCTACTCTATAAGATAAAAAGCTTTCTCTTCTTCCAGAGGAAGTGCAGCTGCTGAAGCAGAGTTTTAAACATCATATAAATAACATTACTGAAAGTGCTTGTACTATCCGTATGTTTCTTAAATCAATCTAATCACTGACCATTATCACTGGTTATTTTAGCTGTGAAACTCAGAAGAAAAAAATGTCTGTAGTTGCAATTGGTGTGATTTTTTTTTTTTTTTCATTAAGGCCAGGCCCAAAACCTCATCCTAATGCACAGTCTGAGTAAGAGGAATGTGCTCTTCAAGGTAATGCTCAATGAGGGCTATTACAAAGCCTAGGCATTTACCACAGGCTTGCTTTCCCCACTTCCGCCTGGCTCTTGTCTAGCACCACAGCTGACAAATGGATTCTATCCATTTATAGCCATAAATCATGACTTCCCTATCCAGTTTCTATCCTTTCCTCCTTCCCCATCCCTCTGGTTTTCAGAGACACCATGGATCTAGCCCTTTGAGTCTCTTGCAGAATGGTCTTTGTGCCATCTCATCCTTAGGGGCTTTCTGGGTGCTGTAATTTCTGTTAGGAGAGTGAGCAAGCAAGATTCAGGCACTCATGGCTGAAACTCCCCATATGTAATGTTTCATAAGGACATAGTCTCATTGAGTTCTCTTCCTAAGATTTTGATCAGAAAGCAGTCAGAGTTTTGGTTTAACAAATCAATTAACTTACCTGTCTTCCTGAAATCCCATGCTGTGCTCAGGTATTTCTAATATCCTTGTCTCTCGGGTCCCATAGGCTATGTCTACATTAGAAAAGTTAAATTGACTTTGTTAAGTCAACTTAATAAGGTCAACTTTAAGTCGACTTAAAGTCAACCTTATTAAGTCGACTTAACAAAGTTGAATTACCTTTTCTAGTGTAGACATGGCCTTCAACCTTATTAAGTCGACTTAACGCTTTAAGTCGACTTAAAAAGGTCGATTTAGGCACTAATCCCTGTTCACACTGGCTTTAAGCTGATTTGAGTCGATTTAAGGCTTAAGTCGACCTATAACCAGGTGTTAAATCAACTTAAGCTTTCCTTAAGTTGACTTAATAAAAGCCCAGTGTGGACGTGGCTTTGTGTAGGTCGACTTAAGCCTCCTTAAGTCAACCTAAGTTTCCAATGTAGATGCACTCGTAGTGCTGTACAGTGCACTAGAGAGCTGGGTTTTCAGGGGCTAGCAGATTATATTTTATTTTAACTTGTATTTCTAAATGCAACTAGTTCAAAACACTGTAAAAATGCAGCTAATATATATTATTCCTGGTTTGGTATAGGGTCTGTAAACCCCATCACTCACACTTCCCCTCAGCTTTAGAGATGCAGGTACACTTTGGCAGACTCTTCCCCATCTCATGAAAAGAAATCCGCAATTTTATGATCTCTACTGCTTGAGGTAGTGCTTTGAAGTGGTAGGATTGCAGAGACAAGTACCATTGTGTGATTCAGGGGTTGTGATCCTTCAGGGACTGTAGCCATGGTCAGTTACCAGTCAGAACAGTTCCAGAGGGGTAGCTGTGTTAGTCTATTGCAGAGAAACCTTTTAAAGATAGAGGTACCTGTGTAGGGCATCTACAGTCCACTTTACAGATAGAGTCTCCATCATCAGAAAGGCAACTTCCTACAGGACCAGCTTCCTGCTAAGATATAGGGTAGAATGTTCCTGTCCTCACTCCTTATTTCTTGTGACAATATGGCTCCAAAGATGACAAATATATCTGTTTGCAAAATCAAAGGCCTTGAGAAGTCAAAATGGAACAAAACAGGTTCCCGGATCAGTTGTTCTTGTAATACATGGCAGGCATTGTCACAGGCTTCAGTCCAGGGATCTTGATGAAACATCTTTCACCAGATCTGTTAAAGGGACAGCAATCCTGGCAAAGTTGGGGATGAACCACCTGTAGTATTCTGCTAGCCCTGAAAGTAGCATGTTTGTTTCTGTGTAGTAGGGAATTGAGCATTCTAACAAAGCCTTCACCTTTCCCACAAATGAGCATAACTACACACCGTTTCTCAGGTAATTCACAGCATTTAGCAGGGTTGTCTGTCAGTCCTGCTTCCTGGAGCGCCTGTAGGACCACTACGAGGTGTTTCAGATCATCATCTCAGGTCTCACTATAAACGACAGATGTCATCGATATAAGTGGTGGCATACTGACTGTTTGATCATAACTTCTGGAAAATAGTGGCAGCCCCATGCAGCCCAAAGGGCCTAGTTGTAAACTGGAATAAGCCCATGGGTTTATATATAGAAGACAATCGTCTCCCGGGATTTCAGGATGTCGGGGATCCTGGTCAGACAGAAAGTGAATAGATACCTGGCAAACTCTCCAGCAGGGGCTAGATACCTCCCAAACTCTCCAGCAATTCATTGACCTGTGGGCTGTGGCACAGGATAAGCATTGAACTTGGATACTGTGTTCAGTCAGACTTCACTTTCTGTGTTACTCCTCAACGACACTCAGGGTCAACATATTCTGAATTTCCTACTTCATCAATTTCCACATTTTCCTGGCTTGGTCTCATGTTCTCCCATACTTCTCATCCAGGTTTGGTTTCTATGTGGTGGGATACCAAGTAAGGCTGACCTTTGGTTGACGAAAATACGGCCAGGAAGGTGCTGAGTAGTGGATGTCTTTGCTGGTTGTGTTCAGGTTGTAACTTTTATCCAATTGTTACTGTCTCTGAGTGGGGAGCCATCATAGCCCGGCGAATGAGCTGAGGAGGGAATTGAATGACATCTCATTCTTTCCAGACTTTCAGCATGTTAACAAGATATATTTGAGTAGCCACTCTCTTCTCCAGCTGGCAAACTTCATAATCCATGTTTCCAACCATTTTACTACTTCAAAGGGACCTTGCCACAGGGCTAATAGCTTAGATTCAGAGGTAGGTAACAAAAGGACCACACAGTTCCCCAGTTGGAACTCTTGGATATGGGTATGATAGAGCACCTGCCCCACATGGACATACAAAGGGTTAATGGCACACTAGGGAGACTGTTCTGGAAGAAGCCAATAGGAGAGGAGCTGCGAGGAACAACCAAGCAGTAGGTCCATATAAAAGGGTGCTGCAGGGCAGTCAGGTCAGGTCAGGTCAGTTGTGGCTGGAAAGCTAAGGAGTAAGGACTGTATCTCTGGAGGACTGAGAGACCAGTAAGCACCTTGGACAGAGATGGAGTGAAGGAGATGCTGGGGCTCTAGGAAAGTGAGCCAGGAAAGTAGGGCAGCATTGAGAAAAGCTTACAGAGGAACAATAGGGCTATGTCTACACTGGCAAGTTAGTTCGAATTAAGGAGGCTTAATTCAAACTAACTAAAGCCATGGCTACACTAGGCTTTAGTTAGTTCGAATTAAGGGCTTCCTTAATTCGAACTAATAAGTTCAAATAGGGTATTCGAACTAAAGGGTTAATTTGATCTAACTAGTTCGAATGAACCAATGTGGCCATGTTAATTCAAACTAATTTCTTAGTTCGAACTAACCGGCCATTGAAATTAATGGGGATCGCTAATTCGAACTAAGCAAGTGCCACTAAGTTTTCCTAGTTCAAATTAAGCTAATTCGAACTAACTAAAATTAGTTTGAATTAGTTAGTTCGAACTAACTAATTCGAACTAATTTTAGCAAGTGTAGACATAGCCTAGGAGGCTGATATTTACAGGGTCCTTTGGTTGGGGTGTGGAGTAGTAGGTGGGCCCTGGGGTCATCTCCCCTGCCCCCCACCCACCACTGGGGAAATGGCTAGCCAAGTGATTCCAACCTTTTTGGCTCAGGGGAAACAGATACCATTTTTAGAACCCTGAAGGGCCACCAGCCTCCACCAGCAGCCCTCCCCCACCCCAGACTGCAGCCAGATGGAAGAAGTATAGTGAGGGGGCTGCCTCCTCACTGATCTGTCTCCCTGGCTGCAGCAGGAAACAGTCCTGTAGCCCTGTGCGCTCCATCTGGGGCCCTAGGCAGTGGCTCCCTCCTACAGCCACAGGGACAGAAGATCAGTGCTCCCCTTCCTCTGGGTGCAGCAGGGACCCCAGCACTTATGGACCTAGACAAAGCACTTTGCCATGCTCCCTGCTACAGCCAGAGGCAGGGGAACACTGATCTCCCATTTCCTTGGCTGCAGCAGGGAGCCTGCACCTGTCTTTTAGCCCCCCAGAAACATGCTCCACCTGGATCTTTAAGCAGCAGCTCCATTCTGCAGCCAGCAAGAGGGGAGCCGTGGGCCACTTTGAAAGCTCCCGGGCCATAGGTTGGGAACCAGTGGGCTAGACCGTTGGATAAGAAACTACTCCCCAACCCCGAAGGGGAAACACCAACCGTGACCTAGTTGGAGGGCTGAGTTGAGAAGAGGATACTGAGGTTCTGGGACCTGAAATAGGAGGTGAGGGCAGGAGGAGAAATAGAGTGCCAGTGTGCAGATAGTGACTGTCAGCCGTGAGCTAATCCCCAGCATGCCAGGAGGAGGTGCCAGTCTGTGACTGGGACCCTTATTACAGCTCCACTTTTGGTTGTGATGTGCCTTCAACAAGTTCTCTTTTGGACTCACCCAAGGTCTTCAGCTTTTCTCTTAGTCACAGCAGGTACTGCACTATACTGGTGGCTCTTGAATCTTGTCCCTTACATGTTTTGCAGGGCTGGACTAACGTTGGCTCAGGGCCATCTTCTACAGAGAAACTCAAAAGGTAAAAGCCCCATAGAGACTTGGGAAATTTCCTAGATGGTAAACAGGAAGGAAGGTGGGCGATGGTCTGGTCCCAGTGATGAGAGTCGGCAGACACAAACTTTTATAACATCCCCTTCAAGGTTTTATTAAAAGATTCCACCAAGCCAGTGAGCTGTGGACAGTAGACAGAAAAAAAAACTTTCATTTTTACTAAGCTTCATATTGCCCTCCTTAACTGGTATTTCTTGGACAGGCTCAGCAGACTGCATATCATTTTGCTAGTGTCCCTGCTGCCAAACTGTAGGTGGGAGAATTTGGGGGAATTGCGGTAGCAAGACCCTCTCTGCCACCTGCATGCCCCTTTTTCTTCAGGCCAGAACCACCACCAGCAATGTTCCCTAAGAGCCTGGGCTACCTCCCTTGGCAAACTCCGTCCAAAAGAATCTCTCCCACTAGAACCTCTGGCTGTATCATCTGAAATGCTAAAAGCAACTAGAATGTCCAGCCTGAGTAGGAGATAGGCCTGCATGACTGCCACATCAAGGCTTTGGTATAAACCTGAGCCCTCCATGTCAGGTACAGGGAATCAGAACCACCCAGCTCTCCACCAGCCAACAGGCTGCTGTCACAACTCTCTCAAGTGTTACTAGGAATGCTCTGGGTTCATCAGCTGGTCCCATTTCACTTTCAAAGGTGGGTCTAGAGCTGGTTGGTATTAGCTGCTCCTACTAGCAAATTAGGGGCAAGCTTTGGAATTGCAGCAGCGTCACCCTCTGCTACACCAGCTGTTGAACCCTTCATTGTGTTGTCGACTCCCGAATAAGCTGCGGCTGCAGGGCCTGCTGTTCTTGTTGCACAGCCACTTGTCTCAGTAACAGGGTCTGTTGTTGTTTCTCCATGGCCGATTTTAGCAGCATGTAGAGATCCACCTCTACAACCCCTTTTGGGTTTTTTTAAATGCCTCCAGTGCCCCGCAGACCTGAAGACACCTACTCGTGTTCTCCACCCATTTTGTAGTGGGTCAGGTCAGTAACCAACTCGCCTAGTGATCAGACAGTGGTGTCACAGTACTTTTCAGACCGTCCATCCTGGAGAAGGTCCTACTAAGTCATATACAGGGGGCCTTCATCTCTTCTGTGTGCTCCCTCTTTCCCCATTATGGTTCTTTCATGACAGAGAGAGGGGAACATGGGAGGGCGACCCAGGCTCTCCCACTTTATCAGATACCAACCTAGAGCCTTGTTCCAATGTTCAGGCTGCTTATTGGTCCACCAAGTTACACACTACCCGAGTCATTTCCTATTGGTCCATGGCTCCTCCATTTGGTCATAGTCTTACTAGTTCCTGTTTCACCTCCCTGGAGACAATATCCCACCCTTTGGGGCCTCTCATAGGCTATGTCTACACTTGCTAAAATTAGTTCAAATTAGTTAGTTCGAACTAACTAATTCGAACTAATTTTAGTTAGTTCGAATTAGCTTAAAATTCGAACTAGCATGGCCACATTGGAATGTTAGTTCAGACAAAGCAAGCACTTGGTTAGTTTGACTTAGCAATCCCCATTCATTTGAATGGCCGGTTAATTCGAACTAAGAAATTAGTTCGAATTAACATGGCCAAATTGGTTAATTTGAGCTAGTTAGTTCGAATTAACCCTTTAGTTCAAATACCCTATTCGAATTTATTAGTTCGAATTAAGGAAGCCCTTAATTCGAACTAACTAAAGCCTAGTGTAGCCATGGCTTTAGTTAGTTCGAATTAAGCCTCCTTATTTCGAACTAACTTGCCAGTGTAGACACAGCCGTAGGTTCTTGTCTCCAAAGGGGAGAGGGGAGTGATATGGATCACTGCTCCCAGAGTGGCTTTACCAAGGTTGTAGTTATTTTGCCCACAGACTCATTTCCTGGAGCATTCTGTAGCTTTTTCCTCCCTCTTACTGGGATGCCCGTGCCCTTTTTAAACTGTCCCTCCACCTGGAGTACACTATGCAGCTGGTGAGTGGCAGGGCCTCCCTGACCCTTCCTTGCTCTGGGTTAGGATTGCGCGTGTAAACACCATCACATGGGCAAAAATTATTTCTCACAGTATTTCCTTTCCTACTTCATTGTCTTGACTACAGGCATTTGGAGTATGTGAATCATGGCATGACCTACTGGCTAGCAATAACACTGGTATCTGGCTAAGTAAATCACATTTATGTAGCTTAGTAGAGTCTGCCAGTAGGATTTGGGAGGAGCGATTATATAACTGGAGATCAAAGGTGAATGCAAATAAAACAAAGGTAGTTTTGCAAGTGAGTTTCAGGTTAGGAAAGCCTTCAGCACATTGTTTAATCATTTTTATTATTTAAGCATAAATGGCAGGAATGCATGCTGTAAAACAGTACTTGGAAATTATATTAGCTGCATTAATTTTTTACTTGTCAAATACATTAAGCTGTCAAGCAATATAGTCAGCTCAGTAAAGGGTGTAATTTATTCATACAGCGTGGAAGTGCATGCAAGAATGGTACTGTTCAAAGTCAGCCAGGTGCAGAAACCTCAAAACTCCTCAGATAGTCACATAATTTTCCCAGCAACCCTTCCCCCTCTTCAAGGTATGGCCACCTAGAAAAGGAGCTATGTTACGGGACCAGCAGAAAGGCCAATTAAAATTTGTAACTTCAGCGAGTTCTTTCCATTTACTAACGAAAAAGCTAAGATATTGATCTCAGAGGCTTACAAAGGCATCTGGCCAAATCCTCAGCTACGGCCAAGCTGTGTTCAAGGCAGCTGAAGAGGTGGGAGCAAAGATGCCCTGGGTCCATTCCACCAATGGTCTGGTTCCCAGCACAAAGAGGTTCTTCTTCTTTATGCCAGCTTTCAAAGGTACCACCATCAGCTATTCAAGCAGCTAAGAACTGCAATGGCCATGCCGGTTATTCAGCACTACCCTGATGCTGGTAACTGGCTCCTGGTTCTGCAATAATCTCCTTAATGCCTTTGTACAAGTCACGTACAGATGAATTTTCAAATGCCTTCCTTCTGGCAATCAGTGGAGGTTTCGACTTGCCACTCTGTGGTGTTCTGAAAATGGGGAGTTTTAAAGCAGTTCTAGGCTGTCCATGTTTACTGTAAATCTGCTCTATTGTTTCCAGGCTGTGTAGGTGTACAGCAAGTGACATCTTCACATACTCACTGGTACAGCTACTCCTTTGGAACTTGTCAACATACAAGTCACTGGTACTTGGTTTTGTGCTTTTTGAACAGGCCTTTCTTTTTCTCCCTACACGTCACAACTCCTTCCCCCTCCCCGCACCCCCTCCCCCCTCCAAAGTCATCCAAGACAATACAACAACTTTCTCATGGGGACAGCACAATGAATTCCTCAACAACTGGATAGAAAGAAATTCCTCATAAGCAGAGGCAGGGAGGCAATAATAAAGAACTTTTCCCCATTCTTTGTCCTAATATTGTAAAGGCAAAAATGTGGAGTACATAAAAGGAAGCGTCTCTGCACCTTTACCACAGATTGATACAGTCTGAATAAATCACCCTTGTCACATCTTAGGATACTGCTATCTAGACCTCTGAAGGCTTGTCACATTTCTGTACCAGAACAACCAGCAGTTCTTATTCTGGTGAAGAGCTTTTGTCCTCACTCAGCTTTACTGTGAAACAGAGTCATGGTCTGAGAGAAGGAGAGAAAAGCTTGTTCCAGTTGCAGTGACCTAGACAGCCTACAGTTAGGGCAAAGATGGTAACAAACTGCATGCTATGAATTCTTGAGCTATGAGTACTGCATATAAACTCTTCTCGGAAAAGGTTAAATGCAAAAAGCCAGGACATAGAGACCTGGATCCAAGCTCTGTTGTAAACAGGACCTGCACAAATACTATAAATAAGTTAGACAACAGAGTCCTGTGGCACTTTTAAAGACTAACAGATTTATTTATCGCATGAGCTTTCGTGGACTCTGTTGTCTTTCTACAATAGACTAACACGGCTACCCCTTTGGAATATAAATAAGTTAGACAAGAAATACTTGGAGTTTCTGTGACACTGACTTTTCTGTCAATAGGAAAATCATCTATTCCAAAACCACTGCCATGTGAGAGAAAGGGGCAGGCAGCGGTGTGATTAAAACAGGATAAAGCTTTCAAGCAGAGACATTTTTCAAATAGGAACACTAGCTCACAAATAGCTGGGGTGCTGGCAGAAATCACAGCCTGCCAGTGCCAAGAAGAAATAAAACCTGCCCTGGAAGAACTAAAACTTTCTAATTAGCTGAAAATAAGATGCACTGGCCCAGAAGATTCCAAGTATTGAAGATTTGTAATCTCAGCTAGAGCTGGTCTAGTAAAGTGAACTTTAGACGTGACTATCAGTGTGATTATCATGGTCCACACAGTTGCCTGAGAGAAAGAACCAAAAAACATGGCCAGATGGGAATGCATGGACAGAAATGAGGTGCAGTGAAGATGTAAGGCCCTGAAAAGCTACTTGGTGAAGAAATACTCTAAGTCTCAGGAATGAGAATTTGCAGCAGTGCCTGCCCAGTCTCCTGATATCCTGTGAGCACCATTGAGCCAAAACAAGGGCCCCTGATTGATTGACTTTGCCTGACTGACCAAGGGAATCAGCAACAGCTGCTCTGACAGCTCAACATGCACATCTGCTGCTCTGCATGCCCGCAGCTTTGCTCCTGGTCTGCTCGGTCTATTCCATTCCAGATTTCCCCACAGGCTTCCTGACTCAGGCTTGACTTACTGGCTGCTTGGCTCTTGCTCCAACCAATAGCTATAACTGTCCATGTCCTGGGTTGGTTTGTGGCACCAAAGACCAATGGAGACCAGCCGTTTAGATGAAGAATGAAAACAATCAGCCTCCCTGGGTAAGACAGATCAGTCACAGCTACCTTGTTTGTAGTTCAGGGGCTTATAGAGGAGAAATCAGATTCTCCACTAGACTGTTACAACCTTTGAGGGGAAAGATCAGCTGGGGTGTATTTGGACCATCTTAAGGTGGTTGCTTTGCATTTTGGAGGCTGCCATTTTGTACAGCAGCCTCTTAATTGGAAGCTATAAACAGATGCCACTGTCCTCTTCAAATAAAACAAAGCACTGGACACAAACCACATCATGCTAAGCAAATGCTGTGTCTGTCTCCACGACTGCAGTTTTTTGGGATTTTTTTTTTGTTTTTGTCTCATTTTTTGTTGGTTTGGTTTGGGTTTTTTGGAGAGATCATGCCTTTGGCTTCAGGTCATGAGTGAAGTCATCTCATCTCCATCAGCAGTGTTATGTTTTTGGGGCTACAAACCAGCAGATGGCAAAGCCAGGCTCCGTACTGATTATATCATTTAACAAGGCTTCTCATGGGAAGATGAGCACCATAGTTCAAAGTCGGGCAGTCATGTTCAATTAAAAACCACCAATGATTGACTCACACAAGTAGATATAAATAAAGAGCACACAAATTGCAGCAAAGTATTCTTTTTCACTCCTGTTTACACTAGGACTCCCTTCAGTCCAAAGAATATCATAAACATGACAAATAGCCAGCCAGCTGACCAGTCAGGAAGGACGATGGGGAGCGTAACATGTAAAAACATTGCTCCTAGAAATAAATGGACAGCTGGTCTGTCCACAGCTGGAAACTCACAAACCTTGTGCAAGGTGACAGCAATACTAAGTGGAACCGCATACTCTAGTCTCTTCAATCAAACCAAAAGTCTAGATGTTGATCTTCATTACAGCTGGATAAATCCAGAGTAACTTGTTGGTCCTGACCCTTGGTCCTACCAAACTGCACTTGATGCAGGACCCACAGAAGACATTGGAGGAGGGAAAAACTGTCTTTACACTATCCTGTCAGCTGCTAGATTTTGGGATTGGTGTAAGGCAGGTTCAGCCGGTGCATTAAGTTCCAGTACCCAAAGATGATCTTGATCTATTTCCAGCTGCCTTCAAATGTTCCAGCAGCTGGAAACAGCTGGAATACAGTGGTGCTCGAGCGTGAGGCCTATGAAACAGAGAAGCTGTGAGGATGGGTGGCACACCACTGTTCTACATCACCCACAGATTACTCTTGGGTAAGGGGGAATTCCCAGGTAGCTGTTCAAGCTGACTTCCTGGCTACTTTGCAGTGCCAGCAAATCACTTTTTAGGCTTTCATGTGCACAGTAGACCTCAGAATCCAACTACAGAAATTGATGGGGCCAGGTCTTAAGCTTCTGGTGTTCCAAGCAAGATTCATTATTCTCTCTTCTGGGCCCAGAGGAGATAGGAGAAGCTGAGAGCTCCTATTAACTTGGTGTCCCATCAAGATGCTTGTATCAAGTGCTCACAAAGGCCCATACTGGGCAGTTTACAGATTATAATTACTTCGACCAAGAAAAGGTTTCCAGCCCATTGCCTGTTTGAAGCCTGTGTGAGATAGTGTCATAATTTTACTTGCTTCTCTCTGTATCTCTTAACCAAGTTACATTTCCCCAAATAAAGCCAGCCTGTTTTTAATTGAAATTGTAGTTGGGTATCAGACTAGACTTAATGAATAATATGAAGAGGGGAGGCGGAGATCTAATGAAAATGTTTCTGAATCACTGAGGATATTATTTCAATATTTTATATAGCACAGTGCTTTACAATTGTATATTGATGGAAAGCTTTGAGTGGAAACGTACACCATAGGTTGCAAAGGGGTTGCCGTGTAGTCTAGTTCAGCAAAACAAACAAGGTGTCCTGTGGCACTTTCAAAGACTAACACATTTATTTATCACACCAGCTTTTGTGGGAGAAAATCCCACTTCATGAAACACTTGAAGAGTTTACCATAGGTGCAGTTTATCCTGGCAGGGAGTCAGGAGGCAATGTCTGCTGTTTTTATTATTCTATGGAGTAAGGAGCTCTGAATTTTGCCTTGCTGTGAACCATTCAGTGTCTTATGATTAGCAACAATAATCCCCTGCTGAGTTGCTGTATCTTTCGTGTTTGTGCCCATTGTGATCTCTGAAAAACAGACTAATCAATGGAATCCTCAAACTTTTCACATGCACAAAACAAACCTATAGATTAGGTTTGAGACATTACCATGAGGTAATTTATGTGGAAAGTGTCTAAAATAGGGATGTATAAAAGTCTTAATTATAGTATTTTTACATTGCAGAATACTTTTTGTACAAGAATAGCATGCTTTTCCTTTTAAATAAATATTGTGAGTGGCAACAAGGTCTAGTGCTGGACAGAGCACTGGACAAGGTGTCGGGAGAACGGGCCTCTATTCTTGGTTCTTCCACTGATCTGTATGTGACTTTAGACAAGTCACTTCACCCATTTGCCCTCCCACCTTTCATCAGTCTTGTCTAGACTACAGTCTCACTGTCTCTTACTATGTGTTTTGTCCAGTACCTCACACAATGAAGCCCTGATCTGGATTGGGGTTTTATTATAATACAGCTAGTTAACATACTATGACACACACCATTTCTCACTGCTGCCAATGAAATTTCAACATAGTGATTACTTAGTGCTATAGAAAATGTCTCATATTATTGGATTATTTTAAGAGTATGTCGTCATTTCTGTTCGCCCAAGTCTATAGGAAGGGGGGATACCAATAATAAAGCGGTTCTCAACTACTGTATTTGGGCACATTACTGTGTCACAGAGAGGGGCGGGATTCGGACTGGGGGTGGGCAGGCTGCTGTTTCCTGTAGGGTCACGCATGCCACCAAGTGTGTCGTGAACCACAAAAGGTTGAGAACCACTGCAATAATACGTGAACAGTGGCAGGAAAAAAATAGCTACTATTTGAACAGAGTGTAAAAATGGAGGGAAAAAACAGCTTTAATGTAAGCACATTATGTTGAGTGATGTACCCATTGGCAGAGAACCTGCACTGGGCCATAGACTCCTGCTGCACTTGTTATGGACTAATGCAGGGGAGGTGGGCAGCACCTTGTCTGGAAATAGGCTAGCATGGAAGAGAGATCTATGTGGTTGCATATTGGTTATGCAAATGCAACAGCCCATAGGATGGATTAGCAACCACCCAATGGTTACAATGAAACACCATAGCCCTCCCCATAGGTTAAGGGAGTAGGTTCTGATACCTAGCCAAAGTCCATTTACAAAGGCTCCATGCCTGTTATCAGGGTGGTGACATTCACTCTGGAAGAAAAGGTAACTGGTAACTATGTCCACAAAGTTTCCCCTCTATTCCATCTCCTCATCAAAATCTTTGGTGTCCCGAAAGATGTCTTCAGGATCTGAGGTGAAAGGGGAATTTTATATGGTAGCTGTGAATGTTATGTCTCTTAAATGAAAGAAATAATGGGCTAGTTCCTTCATTCCTTGCTCACCTAAAACTCCCATTAACATTAGACAGTTTCTTAGGGGTACATAAGAAATGCTGGCTCAGTTTAAGCAGATGTTAGTCACAATGATATTCAAGGTTTTGGCTGGGAGCACTGTATCTGAGGGGAGGATCAAGGCCCTTGTGACAGACACATAAATAATGACTGCTAGTTTTATTTACAATTCATCTCTCCCATGTCAAATGTTACTATTCTGAAGGAAATTCTGCCATACAGTAATAGTATGCAGCATTCAGTGCTAAAATAATTCTGCCTGTCCAACAGATATTATTCATAGTTTACTGACTTCTGCAAGGCCAAGAAAACCATGGATGCTAGTTTTCCATGTAGTCAGGCAGGCTTTATGGTCAATTGAACTTAAGTGTGATTTAGGAACCCGTTTCTGAGACTCCTGGCTGTGAATAACTCATGTAATTGGAGGAAGGAGGTTGAGGAGCATGAAAGTCACCTGCTCTTTGGTGCAATCTAGTGCAGTGTTTCTCAACCGTTAGTGGATTGGGAAACACCTAAATGTATTAATTACTTCATCCGGAACACCTGATGAAAACATTCTCAAAAAAGCTGGTAACAGTGGCGGGGGATTTAAAATGCCCCAGTTGTAACAAAGCTTCCAGGTGTGTGTCAATGTCCACTGCCGTGTACCTGGAAGCTTTGCTGTGGTTAGGGCATTAAATTGCTCCTTTCCTGGCTCCACTCAGCCCCTAGTCATGGCAAAGGGGAAGGGAGGGTCATGGAACACCTGCACTATGTTCTAGTGGATTCCAAAGACATACTTGCTCGGGGGGGGGAGGGGGGGTGTTTGTGTGTTACAGCCACAAGCATCAATTATCTCTGCAAGAGGTGATTTGGCAGTATGCATTACATCAGAGGTCAGAAAATTAGCCCCAATCCATCCTTTTTTTTTTACTGTGGTAGAATTTAACAAAGCTCCCTGCACTATACAGGAGTATGTGAGAGTGTGAGAGGAGGAAGAACTAATAACTGCATTGATTAAAGAGAAAACTGACAGTCTTCAGGTATATAAGATTCCCCCACCAGCTGCTGGGAGGAAGGGGAGTGAATAACAGGGGGCTGGATGAACATGGAGAGAGATGCTGAAAAAGGGAGAGGAGGGAGAAGCAGCAGAATTTAAATCTCCCTATAGGCATGTAGAATCTCCCTCAAGACTCTGACTAGAAGTCTTCAAATTTATTTCTGACTGTTAGATGTCTTCGGAATGCAATGACAAAGGCGTTTAGAAGTGCTTCTATTAATGTGCATATTATCTACTGTATTAATTTTTTTAAATGTCTTGTTATTAAAACAAAACCAGGTTAACCCATTAATAAGTTACAGACAAAATGTACATACTTGGACAATGTTTATTTTTCTCCAATCTGGACATTATAGTTTTGCTTTGAGAGGGTCCCCGTCACTGGGGCTTTGGAAGACACAGATGCATAGGGTGTCAAGTGTTATTTTTGGGGTTCACATAAAGTATGCTGTTCAATGTGATACATTCCCATGTTCTTTCCTCATACGCTACTGGAGAAGTCCTAAAACTAGTGGTCAAAGTTTTGTATTTTCAAACTTGAATACATCATATTTTCAGGAAGAAATTTTAATAAGAAACATGCACAATGGTTTCCTATCATCACATTTTTTTGGGTGAGTCATGCGCCTGTCTAGCTAGATAAATACAACAGGACATCCTGTAGCCGTTGTACAGTTTTTCTTTAACTTAAAAACATAAGTAGTGAAAAAAGGCAGAGAAGAGAACAGTGGAATCATATACCCATGCCGGGATCATGAGCCCTTCTGCACTTGGATCTCCTTCCCGGAACTGAGGAGGTCAGTCAGTCCTGTAGTGTGGGTATACCACCTCCTCCCCACACCCATACAGATCACTCCAGGAATCTGCCTACACCTTTATTCCAATATCAACATCAAGAGAAAGCCAATCCTACCACCAATAAAAATGAATGAAACAAGATATTGTCTTATGTGCCCAACAGAAAAAAAAAATCAAACTCAAAGAATTTCATTCAGATCTGGTTTATGTACACATAACAGAGGAAGGAGAAAAAAATCAGGACACCCTGGCAAGACAATACCTTCCTCATTCCAAACTGACTGCAAATATAAACAGTTTTGAATTTCACATTTACAATAATCCAGTCATTACCACAGGGCCTTGCAGAAAATCAGTGACAGCAGGCAGATGATGATCTAATCAGAGATTTTGTAATAGATTTGAGACACAAATAGCTTTCGTTTATGTAAAACACTGTCAAAAAATCTGCCTCATGAATAAAATGATGGGGTAAGAGGGACAATTACATAAGTGAGTGTAACTATAAAGCTGCTTCTCCATGCCATCTATTTATGACTGCCGCGAATGTTACCGTCAAAGGAATGCCAGGAATTTGTTGTCATATACGGTTTAAATGCCATATCTATCAAGAGGTGTTGTGCCCTCCTTTGAGTTACAGGAAAGAGCACCCATTGGGGGGAATGATTGCTCCCCAGAACCACCAGAGCGACATGATGTGTATAACAAGTGTTCCCAGCTGGGACCCTTTATTGATAAGTTGCTCTTTTATCTTGAATCTTTGGGAAGTGGACGGGGAGTAGATTCATCCAAAAATACCATCCTATCAATTGCTGTTGATATGTTAACAATTTGCAAAGCCACCATGTTCCTCTGCCATGATGCCTTTAAGTCACTAAGTGAATTGTAGCACACACCAAAGTACTGCTCTGTAACTTTCCCATTTGGATACTGCAAGGGAAAACTAGGAGTACCCTTTAGTTCACAATAACATAGTCCTTTTTAACCAAGACCATGGGACCTTTTAGTTTGTGTTAGCGGTGTCCATATAGGGCGGTTGTAGCACAGCTTTTTGGTGTACATTGCAATGCACACCCCTGGAGTCCGATCTACAGGGCTATGTAGGCAAGCCCTACGCAATCGTTGGAGCTGAGGTCATTGATTAAACTGGTATGGGGGCTAGCCTTAGACAAGGTTTGGAGAAGATGTGTGATAACCTGGTTGAAGGTGTTGTGGTCAAAGACCATATAGAAGTGGTGGTGACCTTGAGCTCAGAACATGGCATTGTAGATGCAGCAACATCAAAGGCATCTCCTACCCAGCAAATCCCACACATGATTACTGATAGCTGGGCTAGATGGTATAGGTGCTCTCGGACCAGACCGGAGTAGTCTGGACCAAGGTTTCAACAGAGGTGACAGTAAGACAGCAGAAGAATCGCCTGCATGGAGGCTGAAGGTGAACACACCTGAATGCACCCTTGGACCCTGGGATATCACTGGCCAACAAACTGAATAGGGTGCAGCAGAGGGAAAGGGGAATGGCACATTGAAGGGATGTTCATCCATTGGACTTTCACACTGCAATGTGGGAAACTGAGGAAAAGGACTACTACCTCAGATACTGTGTGTGTGTGTTGTACTTTTACTGTTGAGTCATTGTTGCTGTTTCTCCCTGAAACTAATGCTGTGTTCTCTCCCCTTAATAAAAGATTTCTTCCCTCTTTTCTCTCCTTTTTCTCTTTCTTTTACTCAAACTCAGTGCTTGCAAGTGGGGGAGTGGTTTTGAAATTTTAAGAGGAACTTCTATGTATAGAACACAGCCCCTTGTTGCTGGTTCTACCACCTGGCAGAAAAGCTACACATTCAGATAACTAATTTATGCATAACAATAAATCAGGTAATTACCTTGACTGGCATATTACCTCACCTTCTCTCCTCTTCCCCCGTTCCCCATCTGTTCATCTACCTGTTACGTATCATCGTAGTCTTAAACTAGGACTTGTCTGGGACAGAGATTTTGTTTATATAGTACAATGGAGGCTAACTGAGACCTCAGCACCCTACTTCAGTAATAAAGCTCCTTTCCCACATTATTTTTTAAGAAGATTATTTTGAGTGATATTGTTTTCCTAACTTCTCACTGACATGAGAGGATCATCTGCTTTCCTTCAAGTCTTGCTGCAGCCTCTCTGAGACACTGTCCACTTCTGCTCTTCTTCTCCTCGCTGCCTTTGTTCACCTACCATCAACTTCCCTTCCCTATTGTTTTGTTAGTCTTTCTTTTCCTATCTGAGGCAGCCTTCGTGTGTGTGATTTTTTGTCTACCTCTCTTCAAATCTCATTTTAGTATTTTACATTTCTTTTTAACTGGCTCTGGAAAACAATTTGAAAGACACTGAAGGAAATAAAATTGTGCCATATTTTACATGACTTTTTAAAATAAGATTATTTATCCAGCTGGCTGTGAATGTTTTATTTATTGGTTACCACAATAGCACTTTTATTCTTTCATCATTTAATATAGTCTAAGCATTCCAAGCCCTTAATTCTTTCTACCTCAGAGAGCACCTAGCAAAACTGGCTTAGGAATGTGTTTATGAACAAATTGCAGCAGCTTGCATCCAGTATTGACCTAACAATACATTAACTGACTTGCAAAAAATAAGCTTGTTTCCTTGTTCCTTATGGTTAAAACACTTATTAAAAAGTGTCATAGATGCCACGCAATGCAGTTTTATTGAATTTTATTTTTTAAAAGCTTGTACTGTGAGGATTTTTCACAATTGTTACATTTTTCTACAAAGACACTAATGTTCCATGTACCTAGAAAATACAGTAGTACATCATGTATTCAGTGTATACATATAGAACATCAGGTTTAATTCCTTCATAATTTAGTGGATTGTTTTAGCATAAAGCCTATGATAGCATATATACTGCTAGATTTCCTGCTTAGTTCAGTTCTGTATTCATGAATAGGTGTTATCACCTAATGGTTGGTTGACTTACGTGACATAAACTGTCTCTGCCCAGATCCAAGAAGACAACACAAGCCACCATCATGACAGGCAGCTTTGTTAACCATCTAATACAGATGGAAAAGTGGTGAGTAATATCTGTGTGTATGTATGTACCCAGATGATAATTTTACAGTGGGTACATTTTGAACTAGTTGCCATTTGGCTGTAGGGTTCAGGAACAGAAATAAACCACTTTTAGGATTTATTTTAAAAACAAAGCAAAGCAAAACTTTTGTTCTTAAAGCAATAATCTGCATGACGCTTCTGTTCCTCTAAACTTTTCTTTAATTGAGTTGCAAAGTATCCACCACTCCTCAAGCTCCATCTTCCATACCTTCCCATCTAGTGTCTGCCATCTCCACTGTACTGAAATTACTCTCATTAAGGCCTCTAATGATTTCTTCTTGGCCAGCCTCATATAGGAACACTTTTCCCTATGTCTCTGTTTTGGCACTCATCATCTGTGTACTCACAGAGTCATGAGACCGCCCCCTGGCCACTTGTCAAGCTGGACATATATCAATCCTGCTCGTGGAAGCTCTGCTACTCATGTATCCATTCAAAGTTCCCTGGGTAGTGTCCGCTGACTCTTTGGACTCCTTCATGGAGCAGTGAGTCATGTCGGGGGTTCACTGCTTGGCATTTCCATCCAATAATCTAATTTTGAAGTTATGACCAGCATTCCTGTGCCTGTGTGTTTCACTTGTTGTCCCCTGCAAACATACGGCCTCCTCCTGGACACCCCTTGTGCTTCCAGGGCAGCCCTGTAAGTGGCTCCTTGCTTCCATTTCCCTCTTCATTCTTCAGATAATCTCAGTACAATCTTCCCAGTCTCCAGCCTCACTCCAGTCTCTCCAACTGGGGTGTTTCTCTGCCCTGTTTCCTTCCTATTTAGGATTCCAGC
Source organism: Pelusios castaneus (assembly GCA_007922175.1). Taxonomy (NCBI): domain Eukaryota; kingdom Metazoa; phylum Chordata; order Testudines; family Pelomedusidae; genus Pelusios; species Pelusios castaneus. Next base: position 2,578,182 of record ML685766.1, on the reverse strand, counting down.
TCCTGACTGGAGGCATCCGAAGGATCATTCCTCTCTGTTTGCAACTGGTGAGGCCACAGTTGGAGTACTGTGTCCAGCTTTGGGTTCCCCACCACAGGAAGGTTGTGGACAAGTTGGAGAGTCCAGCGGAAGTCAACAAAAATAATTGGGGGCTGGAGCACATGACTTATGAGGAGAGGTTGAGGGAATTGTGCTTGTTTAGTCTGAAGAAGAGAAGAATAGGGGGGTGGGATGTGATAGCAGCCTTTAGCTACCTGAAGGTGGGGGGGGGGTTCCTGGGAGGATGGAGCTAGGCTGTTCTCAGTGATGGCAGATGATAGAACAAGGAGCAATGATCTCAAGTTGCAATGGGGGAGGTCTAGGTTGGATATTAGGAAAAACTTTTTCACTAGGAGGGTGGAGAAGCACTGGAATGGGTTACCTAGGGAGGTAATGGAATTTTCATCTTTAGAGGTTTTTAAGGCCCAGCTTGACAAAGCCTGGCTGGGGAGATATAGTTTTGGGTTGGTCCTGTTTTGACCAGGGGCTTGGACTAGATGAGCTCCTGAGATCCCTTCTATCCCTAATTGCCTCTGATTCATTCCCCAAACTTCAGTCCTCTCTGGCTCTCCAGCTTCCACTCTCCAGCTCAGAGAGCCCCTTCTGGCCATGGCTCTTTGGCTTAGAGGAGTTTGAGTGACCTCCTGACTGCCTTCCCCCTTCTGCTCCAGTTCTACTGCTCAACCAGAGAACACTCCCCACTCTCTCCAGCCCAGGTCAGCTCTTTCTCTGAGTCTCCTTACTCTCTGGAATCTCTCCCCTCTCCCTTGCTAAACTCTGGGCTCTGCTTGCTCTCTCTGGATTCTGAACTCTCACATAACTCCCTGGGTGCCTCATCCTCCCTATTACACCAAACTAAGGTGCATCTGGAGTTAACAGGAGTGCTGAAATCAAATTCAATTAATGGGCCAGCTACCCTGTTATATTCCCCAATCCCCATCCTAATTCCGATGAACCCTTCCTCCACTATCTCTTAAAATTCAAACACACCAACATCATTAAGAATAAAATACCCAGCTTTCCTATTGCACTTTTACCAGTAGATCTCAAAGCACTTTGCAATCTTCAACATAATTATCCTCATAACCCCCGTGGGACACAGGGAAGTACTATATCCCCATGTTGTGGGGCAAGCCTGCCCCAGTGTCCCCTTGGGGAAGATACAAAGGGGTGCAAGGGAAATGGGTGCCTTCACGGCTTCAGTTACTCCCCCAGGGTTTTCACAGGTTGAAGAAACACCAGCATGACCCAGTTAGCTGCCCCTTGGGTCAGGGCAGCAGCAGCATGGCCTATGGGCAAGAGTCAGCATTAGGCCCTAGGTACAGAGCAGCGTTGCCTAGCAGCCAGATTTGGTATCAAGGGTGTTCACTATGGGTGGGGGGGAGGGCACAGTGCCCCAGGTACAGAGGCTCAGACCCTCCCTGCTCCACTGAGCCCCACCCCATACCCCTATGAGTAGTGTGGGGCTGGGGGGGGAGGGGTCCAGCACCGAGTCAGTGGGGATACATCCAAAACAGGCTGACCGTTATCTTGGAGCACCTCTGGTTACACCATTTGAGCCCCCTGGGCTACTTCCTATCCAGTTGTTGCTGAGCTCATCCTGTGGGACTCTGGGCTGTCTGAATTCCCCTGTTGTTGCAGTTGCTGTCTGCATTCCTTGACCATCGTGGGCTCCACTAGCAGAGGTGTCTGGCTCTGGGCTGCCAACAAAGGGTGGCTGCTCCTTGTTGAGGCCTCCTGCCTCTCACCATCTGGGGCTGACGCAGATCCTGACTCGGAGCCTCCAGCACACATCCTTCTTCCTCGCTGATCAGCCTAGACTGACTGCTAGGGTAGCAGTTGGAACATGCCCAGCATAGTCTGGAGGCAGGGGTGGGGGGTGGGGGACTTCTGTTGCCCATAGAGTAGGCTGAACTCCTTCAGTGTAGGGTAACACACCCCCCCCATCACACCTCATTTGACAGATGGAGGAACTCAGGCACAGACAGGCTAAGTGATTTGCCCTGCCCCATAAATGAAGTCTGTGGTGTTGAAGGGACTTGAACCCAGGTATCCAAAATCCTAAGCTTGTGCCATAACCATGGCACCATCCTTTCTCATTCAGAAGCGCTAAAGATACAAAACCTTAGAAAAATCACACAAGAATTAAAGTATAGCAAACTTGCTCGGTGGGGACATTTTGACCTTTATTTAAACAAATAGTGCAAACCTTGTTTTGCATGCCTTACAGGATATGATTCTAACTTACCATAACTGTGTGATCACTAAAATTAGTCAATACTGGACATTTGCCAAAACTGCTGTTAGTAATTCCCGTTCAAGAAACAATGCGTTGTTGACTAAAGCAATGGTAAATTCGTTTGGCATTCGCTAGTTTAATATTTATGTAATCTTCAGTCTTTAGCTGCAACACAGATACTTTGCTTTGGCAGGTACTGGCCATGCAAAAGTTAAAATTTGTTAGTCTTTAAGAGTGCCACAGGACTCCTTGGCTATGTCTACACTTGTAAATTTAGGTCGACTTTAGCTAAGTCGACTTAACTAAGTCGACTTTAAGTCAACATAGTTAAGTCGACTTAACATGTCTACACCTAAATTTAAAGTCAACTTTGGGGGGAACTTACAAAGTCAACCTAGAGCGTCCACAATGGATGCCTAGGTCAACTTCTAGGGGTTAGGGGGACCTTGGGCAGATCCACGGTGGCAGGGGGGCACCCCTTGCCCAATGCCAGGGGTCTCAGCCTTTCCCCCAATTGTACCTGGGTACAATGGGGCAAAGGGGGACAGGGACCCTGGCAGTGTATAGGGGCAGGGTGGGCAGGGCTCTGCCCTGCTCTCTGGGGGGGCATGCCAGGCTCCCCCTCTGCCCCCCCCCCACAGGGAGGGTAGTGGGGGAGTCCTGGACTAGCCCTAAGTCGACTTAGGACTATTCCAGGTCTACACTGGCTTAAGTCGACTTGAAAAAGTCGACTTAAGCCTAAAGTCGAACTAAAATGAGGTTTTATAAAGTCGACTTAATTTTCATTAAGTCGACTTTATTTTCCTTAAGTCGACTTAAGCAACTTGCTTAAGTCGACTTAAGGAAACTGTAGTGTAGACGCAGGGTAAATTAAGTCGACTTAAGCAAGCTTAAGTCGACTTAATTTACAAGTGTAGACACAGCCCTTGTTTGTAATTAGTGGTGTCTCTTTTCTTATGCAGTGCCTCAATTTTACATTTATATAAAAACAACTGATAGCTCCTTATTAGAACAAAGAATGTAGTAATTTACTAAAGGGACATCTAGGTCACATCTCCAAAAACCTTTTTCAGACCCTAAGAGCTGGGTGGAATTTGCGCATGGTGGAACACATCCTGTGCATGGGCTAACCTTAGCAGCTGGGCCTGAGAGGCTTGACTTCAAACCAAACATCTTGTTTGTGGTTCTTAACATACGGGGTATTGTTGCTATTTGGCAGGTTTCTCCACTTCCCCAATGACTACCTGCAGATCAGCTAGGAGTCAATGTCACTTCGGTTCCTGCTGCCACGTGGGTACTGGAAGGAGCCAATGAGCAGTTGAAGCATATGGTATATTACTGACACCCTGAGCAGAAGCCTTGTATGGGATTCACTTGGGGCTGAAGGGAGCATCTCTGTGGCTGATTGGTGTCAAGTGGGAACAAAAGAGATGAATGAGGATTGAGCATGGGAAGGGAGAAAGGAAAGTTTATTCAGGAAATGGCTTGTGGAAGGGCCAAAGTAGATTATGGACACCAAGGAGAAAAATGAGGTGGAGAAGAAGTGGAGCAGGGAGAAGCAGAGAAAGGATCAATGGTCACAAAGAGGTAAAAGATTGAAGAGGCCAAGGGGAAAGAAAAGCTAATTTGAAGCAAAACAGACAGTGAAAAAGCCCAAGGAAGCAAGGTTGTCATCTTCAGGACAAGAAAGTGGAATGAAGGGAAAGAACAAAATAAAGAATCCCAGGAGGCCGGCTTCATCCCCGTTGGACCTTCGCTGTAATGTTTGCATTAAACCAGTGAAGAATTTGGCCCACTAAGTTTTTATTTTAAAACAAATTGCTGTCCAGTGTGGTCCTGCCAGGTTCTTTTAGAGGACTAGTGTCTACCTGGATCTTTTGAAAATGACTAATGCAGTGCTTCCCAACACGTGGCTTGCAGGGTCTTTCAGAGTGGCTGGAGACTTCCCTCCCATGGGCTACAGAAGTGAGCCGCTGCTTAAGGACCCACCTGGAGTATATTGTAGATGCAGGCTCCTTGCTGCAGCCAATAGGACATGAGATCAGTGCTCCCCTCCCACAGGTTGTAACAGAGAGCATGGCAAAGTGCTCTGCCTGGGTCCATAGGCACTGGGACCCTGCTGGAGCCAGATGGCGGAGCACTGTTCTCCCATCCCCTGGCTGCAGCAGGGAAACTATGTGCTCCAGCTGCGTCCCTAGGGTTCCTGCTACAGCCACGGGGATGGGAGATCCTCAGGGGCTAAGGTATAGTTTGACGGGCCCCGGAACCCTCCTAATCTCCAGGCCCCCTTCCCGTATTACCTGGGTCCCCTTCATGCATGTACAGGCCCCAGCCCAGGTAGGCATTTGCAACCACGTCTCAGTACCACATGCATCGGTTATCGCTCCATAAAAATATTTATAATTTTATATGGCATTTATGTATAGAGCAATTATTGTCACACACTAGCAAACACTGCAGAACACAATAAGTATTGTGATTAACAAAGGTGGGGTGTCGGACCTGCCAGCAGCCAGGGCAGGGCGGAACATGTGTTCCACTGGATTTTTCTATTTTTAGGGGCCCCGGAATTCTGGCCCCTCAAATTTGTGGGCCCTGGAACTGCATTCCGGTGCGTTCCCCCTTACTTTAACCTCTGGAGATCCTACTTGTTGAACTCCTTTCATCTTCCTCCAGCACAGGGGGGGTGGGGAGGAAGACTGGTGGCTCTTCAGGGTAGTAAAACTATATTTGTGGCCCTCGAACCAAAAAGGTTGGGAACAACTGAGCTAATCTAATTGTATGTGTGAAATGAGTCATAAAAATCATCTGATACAGATGTTTTCATACAGCCTCTTTTCTCTCAGACAGAGATAATTAAATTAGGTGACACTCAGTAACGTCTTTAATATGTCTGCCACAATGGATGGCAGATGTGGAGGAGACGTGAAGGAACACCACGGAGCAGATTCCTTAGGCTTCTGTATCACAGCACACGTGGTCGTGAGCTGGCTGTGTGTGCTCTTGTTCACTTACTAGCAAACGTTAAAGAATTCTGAGCCATAAGTGATGTGCAGAAGGCAGCCCAACCACGTGAGGGCACAATTGTTACTGGGCAGAGACTAGTTTGTCAGTGCTGTTTGACAGCAGCTGTCCTGACTGGTAATAAGTTTCCTCCACTGCATTAAGAGCATTATGAACTACTCCTCAGATCATGAGCTTGACAGATCTCCTGGCTCTTCCTCCATGGCAAGTCTGCTAATGGGATCAGATACTGATTTGACACATCAAGGCATGCAGCTACTTCAGAGCTCCAGTTACGTCTCCCCTTGACAACACTTCGCATTTATGCAGCGACTCTGAGCAATGGGCCATCACCTGGGACAGGCTGTATGCCATTTTCAAGGGCCTCTGACATATTTTGTGAGTGTGTGTGTGTGTGACTTTATAACTCAGCCAAGCAAATGACTGACCTGTTATTTAGGACTACTCAGTGTTTGTTGTTTATAAAGTGGAGCAAAGGGCAGATGTTGACCAGTTCTATTGTTTCCATCCAAATCTCGGTACATTTAATAGAAAGCATGTAGAAATCCAAGGGAAAGGTGAAAATATTCATAACTTTTAAAATATGCTTTCAAGCCCAAATCCACAGTTGAAGGGAAACTGAACGGCCTGACTATAGTGTTTATGAAACCAAGAAATAGGGAAACACAGGGGGACAGCTTCTCTGGCCTGCTCTACTTCATTTGAGATCCTCCTGAGACCGGAAAGGAATAGAATCTAGCCCTAGCTCCTTTGCTGGGAATGTCACTCATACCAGCTGGCCAGTCATGAGAGCCAGCTCCTGTGCCAACCTCCCTGAAGCCCTCAGCCAAGTGGTTTTGATGGGAATAGGGAGAGGTAAGGAGATGTGTACCCTGGCTATACTAAGTTGGAATACAGTCCTTTAGGATCCTTTGCCAGTGGGTACAAGTTACAGCAGTTAGCAGGCCAAAGAAAGGCTCCTTGATGCCACCCCTGCAGCCAGCAGAGAATCTGGCTCATATCTGTTCATTTTTAGCACAAGCAGTAGAGTTCGAAAAACTTGTGCAAGTTAGATTAGCCAAGAGGTTTTAGTTTATTTATTTGAAATATACATCATGCACACAACACAATCTGGTACAAGTTTTCAAACATGGGCTCCACCATTTTATGGTTGTGTTTTTTTGTTTTGTTTTTTAAATGTCTGCCCTGACATCCCACAGCTGCATATACAGAAATATCAGTGATCCCCCAATTTTAGTCAGTGCTCTGCCCTTGAATATGTGGGGTTTTGCGCAGGGAGTTTGTGTGGCTCTATAGTGTGCACCCCTGTCACACTTTTGAGTATTTGAGTTGAACTCTTTTTATAATGCCTAAAAGGATTTACCAAATGGAGGGCAAGAAACCTGCTGGAGAGGCATGTCAATAATTTCATCCCAGTAGTGTGAAATGTTTGGCTTGTTTGTGCAAAATTGGATTGGATTAAATTGAATCTAACTTTAAAATTTCGTCCACAGGAGAGTGTCAGCAGATTTGCCAATTTGAAACCTATTGGGGTCACACCTATCTTTGTAACCGTTCTGCCGGGTGGAATCAGCAGCAATAGGGGTGGGTCAGGTTCAGTGTCTAGGCATTCATCTTAAAAATACAAAACAGAGCCAGCTTGAGCTCCTACCCAATAATATGAAGAAATTAAACACCCTCCTTCTGAGGCAATATTCCCCCCTGTGGAAGCACTAAAGCCATGTGTAAACTAACAATGGCAGTACTGTCAGAGTGATCTTTCTGGACTGATTTAGCAGGTCTTAACTGAGCACTAAGTCAATCCAGAAATTAACTTAATAAAACTACCCCTCAAGTGGTGTAGTGCTGCATAGATGGGAACACATTCCCCGTTGGCACAACACAGTGAAGACACTACGCTAAAGGGGGGTTAGGAAGTTGATGAGAGTTACGCAAGATACTTTACATAACTCCCATCAACTGCTGCCAAATTTCACCTGGCGTGAGTCTGTCTAGTAAAGAAAACTTTTAATAAAAAGGAACCTAGCATTAGCCTGGGAAACACTGCAATCACGATTTGAAAGCAAATGACCATGTGAAATCAGTCACCTCAGAGCACGCTGGGCCTCAGTTTCTCCCCTTCAGAGGTGCAACTCCAACAACAAATGTTCCTTCGACACATTACTCTCCTCTCCCTCCACTGCCCCACTCTCACAATTGCTCTCCTTGGTCAGTGAAGAGCTGGAGTTCAGCTGTGGGTTCACATGACCTCCGACCACAGGGTGGGGAGTGCCAAGCAATGCCTCCGCTGCTGCTTGAGCCATTCTCTCTGCTGGTGGTTGCTGCTGCTCATTCTACCACCAAACTCCGCTGCTTTCTCGCTGCTGTTCTGGCATGAGGTTCCACAGCGTAACCCAGCGCTCAGTGATTTCAGAAGAGAATGGGGAACTGCCCTGAAAGTGCAGGCTGTGCAGTCTCTTTCCTTGCAACATTGTCCCACAACAGGCCTAAGACTCTGCACCCGGCTCTGTGACGTCAGCTGTAGTGATCACTGAACAAAACAAGGATTTGTAATTGAGTCTAATCAACTGTCTTTAAACTGGGGGGAGGAAGGGGGCAAATGGTGCCTAGGACTCACTAGGTAGAACCCACACCACCAGGTAAGAACACCTGTCCCCTCCCTCTCTCTCTGGAATATGGCATCCCTAGCGGAGGTTCAGTTTAGGGGTTATCTCTCAACCTCAATCAGCAGCACAGGCTTAAGTACAGTTCTGCTGCCCTTTACTCCTAAAAACAAGGTTAACAGTTCATTAGCACTTCACTCAGTCAATACTAATGTGATTTGTAACCCAACAGCAGCCAAAATCAATAACCGTGGCAAAGCAGCTTTCTTTGCTATATACCTAGGCTGTGTAGGTGTGTTTCTGCAAATGTAGTCTGTTCCTGAAGTCTCTTCCTGCATCCTAGCAGTAGATGTCAAGAGGAGCTCATCAGACCCTACTTATCCCTTCATCGTGCACTTCATGAGGGACATGTGAATATCCCTTAGAGATAGCCAGTTCCCTCTGCTCCTCAAATGGAATTATGTCAATGTGAGCCAAGAAACATAGGGGTCCACTCCTCGGTTTCTAATGGATCCCAAGTGTGATGGATTTTTTTGTAATTGTATCCCTGATCTACTAATCTGACCCTTTAGTTGATCGGACATGCCTAGAAAAAGGCCAGTAGTATGTGCTGCAGGATGGGTGCCGACAGCTTCCTCTTTCCTTAAGTCTATTTCACTAGTACTATGCCACCAAAGCCAAGCTTGTGGCATGTGCTTTTAAAGCTGGCTATCCCTGCTGGAGGGATTTTCCTTAGATATTGAACAGGCTACACACTCACTTTGAAGTGTGAAGAAATAAACAAACAGAGAATTCCTGGCCAAAAAAAAAAAAAGATGAGGGACATTTAATCCAACATTAAACATACCTACAAAACTACAATCTAGCCAAGGAGGAAGCTGTTTCTCAAACCTCAGAACTAGGGAATTCCCAGTTAAGCACTTTCCTAAATAGTATATTAGGAGGGAAGGTACAAGGGTAATTAGAATTAACAAAACAAGCAAGGAATCCTGTGGCACTTTTAAAGACTAACAAATTTATTTTTTGCATGAGCTGTTGTGGGTGAAATCCCACTTCATAGGATGCCAGGAAGTGGGAAAAACTTACTTACAGTATGGTAGGAAAGATAAATCCTGTGATTTCATTTCACTACATCAGGTCATGAAAGGTCATGCGATAAATAAATCTGTTAGTCTTTAAAAGTGCCACAGGACTCTGTTGTTTTCATGTAATAGACTAACACGGCTATCCCTTTGGAACCTGCATCAGGTCAGATTACTTCAGAAAATCAAAAAAGTGGTATAGATTCAAACAGGGTGAAACAACATATCAGAAAGTGATGAGATTGAGAGAGGTGAGAATCACTGTTTGTAACAAAAAACAAAGAGGGAGTCCTGTGGCACTTTTAAAGACTAATGTTTGTAATGAGAAAGCCAATTCATGTCCCTATTCAAACCCAACCTGATGGTATCAAATTTGCATATGAATTCTAACTCTGAAATCACTTCAATCTCTCTCGGCATTCTATAAAGGATTTATCTGTGGCTATCCTTAAACAGATTTATTTTAGGTCAAGACTTCAAAGAGAGACTTCAGACTTCCACTCTGCCATGTTTTAACTGTCCTCTTCACATTTCCAAGTGCGCTGCATTGCTAAGAGCTTTTTCTGTGTCTTTGAATTTGGGATATTGGACTGGGTGGGAGCCACAATTAGCTCTCTTCAGCTGCTGAAACATCCCCTTGGAGCCTTAGGGGTTGGGCATTTATCAGAGATTCCTTAGTATATCAACATGGCAATAAAAACCTGTGACACTGAGTCTCAGAGCCCAGGTCAGCTGACCCAGGTTCATGAGGCTGCAGAGCTAAAAGTAGTGTAGACATTTGGCCTCAGTCTGGATCCTTTGGGGGATCTAGATTCAGACTCCAGCCTGAGCCCAAACAACTACATTGCTATTTTATAGCCCTGCACCCCCAGCTCCCTTTGAGCCTGAGCCAGCAGACCTAGGCCAGCTGCAGACATGCTGCAGCATTATTGCAGTATATATGTACCCCTGGCTATTCTACCTAATGTTGAAGGCTGAACAGTCCCTAAATGGCTTCAAAATCGGAGGATTGCAATATCCCAGTTTAGTGGTCTGCTTCTGGAAATCTGACTTTGATTTATCCTCACCACTTTTAATACTACTTAATCTTTTATTCTCAGAAGTCCTTTGCTCAGTAAGTGGTCTCATGCCTTTCTCCACTTGAAGAGTCTGAGTTGAAGTTTCTGGATTTCCTGTCCAGACCTCCTTGCTTGGGACTTGGATGGTCTCTGGGGACGGATTCCACATCAGAACAGTCTAGTGAATCCTCATGAAAAATTGGTAATTTTATCTCATTAGATTCTTCTCCAAGCCTGCTTCCTCTAGATCTTAGAAGATGCCATGTTCAAATGTTGGTGGGGTTGCTGGTGGATTTCTAGTACCCACCATCAGCGTCCTTTACCTTATTGGGGAATATGGCCTCCCCCTCAGATATTTTAATATATTTTTATTTCTTATTAATAAAATAAAAGCCTTGTTTGACCCATAATATGAGAGCAGGAGTTTCTACTCATGCTGAGGAAGGAAACAGATTAGGACGCCATTTGCTCTGACCCATCTTGGACATAACAAGCAGAATCATAATCAGAGCAGAAATATTTCCGTCCCATTACCTGTCATAGCCATCTGAGCCAGCAGACCCAGGCCAGCCAGGCCTTTTGTCCTTCAGATTCATAAGGTGCTGGAAAAGAGCCTGTCATTTACTATGTTTGTTAGCCTCTGGATAACATTGTTATAGAGAACCTGGCACAATGGGAACCTCTCCTGGTTAGCCTCTA
>ML685766.1:2554926-2567428 GCA_007922175.1 Pelusios castaneus | reverse complement strand
GGTTAGCCTCTAGATAACATGGTTATAGAGAACCTGGGACAACGGGAACCTCTCCTGGTTAGCCTCTAGATAACATGGTTATAGAGAATCTGGGACAACGGGATCCTCTCCTGGTTAGCCTCTAGATAACATGGTTATAGAGAACCTGGGACAACGGGATCCTCTCCTGGTTAGCCTCTAGATAACATGGTTATAGAGAACCTGGGACAATGGGATCCTCTCCTGGTTAGCCTCTAGATAACATGATTAAACAATATTGCAGTAGTAACAATGTGGCTGTGCTCTCTTCTATATCACAAGTTTCTTGGTCAGTCACACTGTAGCAAAATATTTATCTTGCATTTCTCCCACATTCTCCCAGACTCCTGTGTACTTGAGAGGTGTTAAAATAGTTTTTTATCCACCAACTGAGCATGAACAGCGGAGACTTCCCTTACCCCCCTGAAAGGACCGCGCCTCCTTCTCTCTGTTAACTGGTAGAGAAGAGGGAAGCAGAGCAGGCATGTCATCCAGCCATCTGAGGGCAGAGCAGCCCTAGCCTAGAGGGAGGGTTGAGGGCAGCCCTAGTTAAAATGAAAGCAGCTAACAAGCAGACTTGACCTTCCTCTTCTTGGAAACCCTTCTCATCTAGCCCCTAGTTTGCGTGAGGAAATCTCCCTGGGGATCTAGTTTTGTCTCTCTGCTGCCTCCCACCCCATTAACCTCTTTTGATTTCTTAACCCAAAACGTTTATATCTGTATTACAGCCCCACCCCTCTTCCCACCCCCACCAGACCCTTCACTGATATTTATGCAAATCTCCCAGACCAGGAAGTAAACCGAGAGAGCTCAGCCAGCCACTGGAACCAAGTGAAGTTCCTCTTCGGCTGCACAGGGTGGCCTCAGGCAAACCGGCCGCCTGGCTGCTGGGGAGTGTCTGTAAATCCTGAGCTCTCCCAACCCCCAGTGGGTGCTTTTCTTCTTCCCGAGGATACCCGGCGGATTCCTCGGGACCGGGGGCCCCAGTGACCCACGAGATTACTTGCTGCTGCCGCCAAAGTTTCACGGTCAGGGAAGTAAGTGTCTGTCTTTTGCCTCCTCCTGCGAAATCGAGCGGCGCTCGGGCGGGCTGCGGTGGCCAGGCGGGGTCCGCTCCTGCGATCCTTGCCGAGCCTTGGGTGGGGAGGGAAGTGGGGCTGCCTCTGGACTCGTGCAGAATAATCCCGGGCTCGGCTCTGGAGTTTCCCCGGGGAAACTAAGGGATCAGCCACTCTGGGGTGGCCGGAAAGGCGGCTAGGTTGGGACCTTTCGGCAGCTGTCCCTGTTGCTCTGGTGCCAGCTTTCCCCCATCTGCATTTACCTTGCAGATCAGAGAGAACAGAAGAGATGCTCGTTTGCCTGTGGATAGGTCAGTGTATCGCGGGAGCCTGGAGTTCAGTGATTCTCCTGGTTGTTAGCTCTCCTGTAACACAGCGGCATGAACCTGCCCTACCGGCAGAGCAAACATTTTAGGGAAACTGAGTCTGTGGGTGCCAAAGGGGGAGCCGCGTCAATCTAGTCCAGTCAAACAATCTAGGAGTCCTGGGGCACTTCCAAAGCCTATCCCCTTTATTTATCGCATGAGCCTTGGTGGGAGAAAATCCCACTTCCTCAAATGCTTGAAGGAATTTACAGACGAGGAAGTGGGATTTTCTCCCACGAAAATTCATGCGATAAACAAATGTGTTAGTCTTTAAAAGTTCCCCAGGACTCCTTGTTTGTTTTGCTAGTCTATAAAGACATGTTTACATTACATCTTCCTCTAGCCTCCCTAAAAACAAAGAGAGAAAAGCCAAGTTTTCAGGTAGGAGAAAAAAGGGGCTGACTGAGGGCACTGGAAATTATTAGTAAATCAGCCAAAGGGGGATTGATTTGTTATGTCAGGAAACCTGATCTAATTTGTTGCAGTTAACAAGAAATATTAAATAAACCGTGAGTTAAGGATATAGTCCGTTCAAAAGAGGAAGTGTGACACGAAGTGGGGAGCTTGTGTTTCTGCCCCTTCAGGGAACAGATCTTTGATCCTCAGATAAAATGCATAATACATTAGTTAAAACTAAGGAAGTGAGAGTCCTTTTCTTATTGGTTAGCTTTTCCTTTAGCCTGAGGGAAGGGGTGTAGTTAAGCTTTCCTGTATGGTCTGGTTTAACTTTTAAGGAAATACAGCAATCTATTTGAGAAGATTTTGAAAAGGGATGGCATCTGATGTTTTATTATGATCTTCAGGGCTATATTGTCTTCAGCCAATCTTGAGTATTCCTAATTAAAAAGAAACAAACAAACAAACAAACAAAAAAGCTATAGAATCCCAGAAAGAATGTGGCATTACGCAATCTATTTTTGTTAGTCCCTGTCACATAAGATAAAACAATAGATTCAGTTTAGTTAAGAGAAAAGATGTAGCCTCTAGATATTCTGTATTAAGATATGGATTTTAAATTTACTAGTGTATAGTAAAGTAATTCCTGGAACATGTTCAAATTACAACTGCTTCCTCTCAGTTAGACATTCTGCTTTGAAAAAATATGAAAATAGCATTGGGATGTTTCATGTTTGTCTCCTACCAGCCTTCAGTCCAAGTCTGCTCAGCTGCTAAGTAAAAAGATGTAGTTTTTCTTAAGCTGCCAGACCTGCAAATACAGTTTAGAATCTGAAAGTCAAGCTGGTTCTTTCTGGGTCAAACACAATCAATATTCTGCAGTTAGAATTTAGTTGACAGTCCCTGTTTTTTCTCAAACAAGAATAAAATTCAGCTAAGTAGTCAAAACTTGATTTAGTTACTGAAGTAAGCAGATATCGTGCCTCTGAATGCAAGAAGGGAATAAAATGATGAAGTTGCCATTTTTTACTTTCATTTTTCACAGTGGAAGAGCACTCTGGATATTTTTCATGCAAAAACAAAACACAGTTTCCTCCCAGGCTCCACAAACCCCCATCCCCTTGTATTCAACCCAATCAAACATCTTAAAAGAGCACATATTGAAGGGGAAATTTCTAGCTTTGTACAATATGATTCCTCTGCGACTTGGAATGCCTGAATGCTTGTTGTAATGTAATATTTGGCGGTAGATAAACTTTGGAACAGGATAGTAATGCTAAATGTATTAACAAAATAAAGATTAAATTGTATTGGAAAGAATTCAGCCCAGTTTTAAAGAAAGGTTAATCAAATTGCTTTCTTGTTCTAGTAGTGGATGCAGAGCAGACGTCATAGTTTTATAAGTTTAATAAGTGCAGACTTTACATCTTTATAACCAGTAGTGTTAACACTGCAACTATGGATTGGAAAACCCAAAGAGTTTTCTCAGTGAAAGTAGAAACAGGATGAAAGTCTGACAGATAATATTGTCTAAGAGGTGTTTATGGAACCACAGGAAACAATTAAAATTAATGGATTCTGCAGCCAATAGATTTCTCATTCTGTTGGCTTATTTCAAGATTGATATCTTTCATCCAATGCCATCTTTGTACACTACATAATAGAAAGCTTTCTTGATTTAATAGATTAAAGATTTCTTTAATCCGTAAACTGTTGACATAGATGTCTTACTGTAATGAGGATTTTTAACAAGCAGTGTAGTAAGTAGGATAGATTGGTAGATGTGGTGTAGTCCTGCTTTCCCCAGGTATTCCTGGATACCTTTTGTTGTAAGACCTTTTGTGACCTTTCTTTATAGGGCCTTGGTCAGTAAAATAATTCAGTTAAGGTTTCTGTTGACAATGTTTTTGACTGCAATGTCACACCAACTGCTAATACTAGGTATTTGATACTCTATTAGCATTCCTGTTTTCAGGTGTGTTTCACCTTATACAGACTATTGGATGTGTAAATCTTTATGTGTAAATTTATTTTTTCCATAACATTGCCCCCTTCACTGTCTCTAGGAATGGGACACCTTTTTCTGTGACTTTATCAGCTCTTATAAGATAAATAGCAACATGCTGGGTCAGTTTTTGAAAGGGAGACTTCATAAATCACTCAGGTGCTTAAGAAAGTGATACGGATATTTCAGATGGGAAACTTTTCTCTGAATCAGGACTTAATCAATATCCCAATGTTAACTTAAGACGGCTGGCCTGTAGGTCCCATCTCTTGGATGACACAAAATCAAGGTGCTCTTGGCCACAATTCTCAGAACCAAAGGTATTGCATGTGGTAACTTGACTAACATGCAACTTGCACAGTAGCATCCTACCTAAAGTTACCCTTAGTTGTATTAGGTAATGAACTCTTTGGCTATGCTACACTTACAAAAGCTACTTCGAATTAGTTAATTCAAACTAACTAATTCGAACTAATTTTAGTTCATTCGAATTAACTTAATTCAAACTAGCATGGCCCTACTAGAATGCTAGTTCAAACTAGCCATGGCCATGCAGGGCATTTGCTTAGTTCGAATTAGTCAGTTGCATGAAAGTCAATCTGCTGATTAGTTCAAACTAAGCAGTTATTTTGAACTAATATGGACACATTGACTTAATTCAAACTATTTCGAATTAAGGGTTAGTTTGAAGTAAGCAATCAAACTTATTAGTTCGAATTAAGGAAGCCCTTAATTCGAACTAATGAAAGCCTAGTGTGGCCAAGGCTTAAGTTAGTTCGAATTAAGCTTCCTTCATTTGAACTAACTTGCAAGTATAGACAAGTGTGTCTTTTCACATAGCAATGCTACACTAGGTTTTAAGGGCATTAAATAGCTAATCTCAGAAGTAATTGCGTGTTTGTTGTGGGAAAGAGGTCTCTGTTTTAATATTTCATTTTGCATATTAAAGTGTTTTGAGATTCTTTAGGATGAGAAGGTACTTACTTTGGGGACAGATACCTATCTTGGGGTGAAGTACTATGTGAAAGGCACCAAGGAACTTCCCTCCTCTTTATCTGGCCTGTGTAAGGGCTAGATGTAATTTTAGCTCAGGGACAGTCAGGGTCAGTGCAGTTTTTAGCTCAGGGACAGTCAGGTCAGTTTTTACAAAAAGAGTTGTTGATGCTCTGGTGAAGCTGGACCTGGTCAGCAAGTGTGCAGGTGAAGGGTGGTGGTGAGCAGGAGGAGGGAGAGTAAACTCCTCCTAGTGGAAGGGTGAGACTGGATGTCTTGTGACAGCCTCCTTGAGGTAGCGTGACTCTACCCTGCCCCCAATACAAGGCCATGTCTTGATGGTATCAAGCCCCCAATCAGCGTGAGATGATATTGTCACAAAGTAGGATCAAAAGAAGAACATTCATTGTAGAATTTCTGCTTTTGATTTGCATTGATAGTGTACATATTTCCATGAGAAATTACTGGTTACTTGTTTGAAACGTTACGTTGGCAAGGTATAGTCTTCACTTCTATCTGAGGGCTTTTAAGTAACTCCAGGCCACATCATGCCTCCATCTGGATGATATTATCCACAAGGAGTGGGAAGTCAGCTCCCCAAGAATTTCCTTATGGGTCTTCCTATGTTCTTTGGTCAGGAGGGTCTGGCCCACAAATCCTGAGGATCTCGCAAGGTTCATGTGGAAAGAGGTAGACTTCAACTTGAGGTCAGGGAATCAAATAATATAAACGTATTGAAGTACAACCTGGATAACTTTTTTTAAAAACTGCATAAAGGGGCTTCAGCCAATGTCATGCTTTTATGTAGCCTGTTGTCCTTTTGGGATATAGTAGGGATTTTTATTTTAGTGCTGATCAAACTCTTTACCCCATCAGTGACTGCAAGATTTTTCCCCGCATGAGTGGGAAAACACAGTTATTTTTGTATGGATAGAGCTGGCAAACACTTCCAGACAAGATAAGACAGGAAGCGGTCTGTGGCCTTATGAACAATGTAAATTATTTTTAGCAAAGTACAAGTTTTTAGATCAATCCTGCTGATGTAATTGTGAGTAGAAAGATAACCTCACACTGGCTATGTATACACTTGTTAATTTAAGTCGACTTTAACTAAGTTGACTTAACTAAGTGTAGTCTAAGTCTACACTTAGATAAGTTGACTTAGTGTGTCTACACTTAAAAATAAAGTCGACTTAAAGGGGAACTTAAAAAGTCGACCTAGAGCATCCACACTGGATGCCTAGGTCGACTTCTAGGGCCTTAGGTGGACCTAGGGGAGGTCCACAGGGGCAGGGGGGCACCCCTTGCCCAATGCCAGGGCGCTCAGCCTTTGCCCCATTGTACCTAGGTACAGTGGGGCAAAGGGGGACAGGGATCCTGGCAGGGCATAGGGGCAGGGTGGGCAGGGCTCTACCCTGCCCTGTAGGGGGACATGCCAGGCTCCCCCGTGCCCCCCCCCCCCCCCCGGGGGGGCATGGGTGTGTCCCTGGGGTAGCCCTAAGTCGACTTAGGGCTACCCCACGTCTACACTGGCTTAAGTTGACTCTAGGGAGTCGACTTAAGCCTTAGGTCTAATAGAAAGGTGGTGTTATAAAGTCGACTTAATTTTAATTAAGTTGACTTTATTTTACTTAAGTCGACTTAAGGAAAGTGTAGTGTAGATGCAGGGTAAATTAAGTCGACTTAAGCAAGCTTAAGTCGACTTAATTTACCAGTGTAGATGCAGCCAATATGTAGTAACCTATTAACTATTTCTAAAACATTTTAACTTCTTTCCACACAATTACAATTAGGGCACTGAACTTTCTTAGTGAAGTTATACTTCGGAAAAGGATGGGAAACACAGTGATCTTTTTAGCCTCATTCAAACACACTCCTGTTAAAGTTAATGTCTAAAGCTGCAATTTCCTGGATGGAGTCAATCTCAACAATCTTCAGCATCTTTCCTCAAGTTTACTCTCCTACCATAAATATAGAGGTGGAATCAGTCTTGTGTGGTGTCTGTGTGGTAGATACAAGAGCTGTTTGACATAAGAGCCATGATGAATCACTGTTTGTTTTCCAGGTCTAAAGAACTACTCATAGGAATCAGGATGCTAGACACATTACGAGGGAAATATTCTCTATCTTTGAAGGTAGAGATAATATTTTGACAGAAACACTCGACGTGGTGAGATGTTATTATGAGAGTGTAGACAAACTGAATGTTTCCTAGTTCAGGGGAGAAAAAGAATAACAGTGCTACTGGAAATGAAGATTTTCAACCTTTGTATCCTATACTTTAGCACTGAATTGTCTATCTAATTTAGACTGCAAGCACTTTGGGTAAATACAATGTATTCTTCCATATAGCACTTAGTACCCAATCATACTCACACGTGTCGTTCCAAGAATGATAACTCCCAGGCTAAGAATTATGTCCTCTGAGGCTTCTGGTGCACATACTGTAAGATCAGCTTTGCTCTTCCTGTCTAAGCTGTGGTGATGAGCAGTGATCTTCTGCTCATTTACATCATTGAGTTCTGCTTTTCCTTTGTCCATTCATTTGATGGAGCCTATCATCTCAGTAACAACAGCAATTGGATTTTTTAGCCCTTCTGAAGAAAACCTATTACAGTATAGCCATCTTGTGAAATGTTGAGCGGAATCTTGCTGCAGTATGGCTCAGCAATCAGTGTGCATGGTACACTTGCACTAAAAACTGGCATTTTTTGTACTTTTGTTTACATTATCCACAACCATTTATTTACATTTCAGACTTGATATATAGACAAAGGGGACTGATTATATCTTGGAAATATGTTTTCCATCTTCTTTGTTTGTTTAGTGGAAAGCCATTCAGGGACTTCAGCAAATGTACATATTGACATAGCAACACTATTGTTCATATGTTCTGTTGCATGTTGTTTCCATCATTTACTTTAATTGCCTTTTATATCTTATTCATTGTTTGGTAGAGGCACACCCAGGCAGACCTGTTTGCTCAATAGACTTTTGACAAGGCTTCATATATTAACCAATTTTTTACTAATGCTGGAACAATATAGCTCTGCAGAAGATAGTATAGAAATATATTGTTTTCCCTCCATATACTGTAAGTACATGACTGCGTTGTGGACTTCCAATAAAATAAATAGAAAGGAGCAACAAACACTATTCCCATGGCTATGTGTATAATTAATTTAGCATAGTGAGATTTAAGATTCACATTTCTATTTTACTGCCATTTGACTCCAGTTCAGATTAGGTCTTGGTAAAGAAAACATTCAAGCATAAGTTTTCCAGTGGTATAAAATTGCATGGGAGAAGATGCCAATAAAATTATTACATCTGCCACATTTATTTGAAATGAGCATTCTCATACCATGCCATCAGCAGGACCCTGGAATATGCTGGAAGTTGCGCCCTTAAGGTCCAAATGGAACCTGTACTGCACCGGAACAGCCCCTGCATACCCTAGCTGACAGACTTGGAGTGGTCTGGCCAGCCCTGTGGGTAAAGGATTTGGTACTGTTGTGTAACAGTGATTCACGTACCAGAGGAAGGGAGATGGGGAACATAGCTTAAGGTGACTGCCAGGATTCAAGTTTTTGTCACTGAGGAAGTGAAAATCTCTTTGGTAACTACCGTGTTTCCCCGAAAATAAGACCTACTCATAAAATAAGCCCTAGCAGGATTTCTAAGCATTTGCGCAATATAAGCCCTACCCCGAAAATAAGACCTAGTGATGGGCGTGGCTATGCAGTGTATCTGCACAACCCATGCACCCCGAAAATAAGACATCCCCTGAAAATAAGCCGTAGGGTGTCTTCTTGAGGAAAAATTAATGTAAGACCCTGTCTTATTTTCGGGGAAACACGGTACTCAGGAAGAGGATGGCGAAGACAGAGGAAATTCGTCATTTGGATGCCTGGAGCTCAGCTGTTTCAATACAAATTGCAAAAAAGATTTTCAGCACAGCAGATTGAATTCGAAAGGGGTAGCTGTGTTAGTGGGTGAAGGAGAGGAGTTGGCTGGCCGTTTGCAGCAGTCCCATACCGCAGACAGGTCTGGGGAAGGCAGTGGCCTGTAGTTCTGTCACTAAGGCTGATTATATACACTGCCTTGCTCTAGAACCTGTTCCAGTCAGTGTGTCGTCGTGGAACTTTCTAGCCTCTCTGCCATGGTGGCTATTAAGGTCGCTAAACATCTGTGCTGCTTTGAGTCTTATCAGTTTATTTGATTATTTTTCTTGGAAAAACGCTGCATCACCCTTCTGCTTTTAACCAGTGGTAGCAGCAACCCCTTTTCGCTGGTTGTTTTTGTTTCTAAACTCTTCCCCCATTCCTTGTCTGTTGTTTCTTCCCCCTCTGTCTTTATCCTTTTGTCCTCTTAGGGCTTTTCTACAGTACAGGTAACTCATCTGACACAATTACAACAAATGCTCTTGATTTATACCCCCACGGCAGGTATGTCTCCCACCCAGCCCCTTCCCTGGCTATGTTTGTGCATTAACATCTACCATGCTGATTTATTCTACGTGGATCACACCAGTGCAGCTGTTCCAGAGTGACTCATAAGGGGTCAGGGGTCCTGAAGGATGTTTCCTCTTGTGTGACCCTTCACCCTAAGATGGCTTATCAGAGAGAGCAAGGAGAAAGATGGAAAAACCAAACAAGTGACACAGCTGTGATCCTAGTGACAATGTAAGAAGTCTCTGCTTGGAGCCAGGAACAGAAAGGCAGCTGTTATAGAGTGGTAGACGATTAGGGTTGGAAGGGACCGTAGGAGGTCATCTAGCCCACCCTCCTACTCAAAGCAGGACGAGTCACAACTAATTCATCCCAGTCAGGGCTTTGTCAATCTGGGTCTTAAAAAACCTCTCAGGATAGAGATTTCACCACCTCCCTAGGTAATCCATTCAAGTGCTTCATCATCTCCTAATGAAATAGTTTTCCTAATATCCAAAAACAAGGAGAGTCCTGTGGCACCTTATAGACTAACAGATTTTCATCAGCATAAGCTTTCTGTGGGCTATAACCCACTTTGTCAGATGCATCTGATGAAGAGGGTTATAGCCCATGAAAGCTTATGCCGAAGAAAATCTGTTAGTCTGTAACAGGGGTCGGCAACCTTTACCGGCCCCTGTGCCAGCCCTGCCCACCGCACCCTCAGCAGGTGCTGGGGGCATGGTCAAAAGGGGGTGGGGCCAGGCTTCAGGTGCCCTGTCGGCCAAGGCCTGGGCCAGCATTAGCTGGCGGGCGGCATCCAGTTCCCCGCCCTGGGGCTGATAGCCCCTGTTGGCACTGCCCCCTGGAGAGGAGGGGAGTGGAGTGGGTCGTGTCACGTAGCCCCAGCCCTCCCAGAGCTGCGCCGCTGCCAGCAGGGCAGAGCCGGCCCCGGCCATGGCTGGCAAGAGGGTGAGTTGGCTCAGCCCACCCGGAGCTGCCGCTGCCAGCAGGAGCCGGGGCCAGGAATGGGAGGCCACCTGCCAGCAGCGGCGGCTCCCGCCAGGCCAATCCAACCCACCCTCTTGCCGGCCATGGCCAGGGCCGGCTCTGCCCTGCTGGCAGCGGCGTGGCTCTGGGCGGGCCGGGGCGACGCGACCCACTCCTTTTACCTCCCTTCCCCTCCTGCCATCCAGCAGGGGGCGGGGCCAGCAGGGGCCTCAGCCGCGCACCGTAACTGCTGGCCGCGTGGTTTGTGGGGCCAGTGGGCGAGCCTGAGCAGCGCCACGTGCCACTTAGGTTCAGCCTGCATGCTACCTCTGGCACGTGTGCCGGGGGTTGCGAACCCCTGGTCTATAAGGTGCCACAGGACTCTCGTTTTTGCTGTACACAGACTAACACGGCTACCCCTCTGGAAATTCCTAATATCCAACTTAGTCCTCCCCCACTGCAACTTGAAACCATCACTCTTTGTTCTGTCATCTGCCCTGCTGGAACTCAATCCTCCCTGGAACCTCCCTTCGGGTAGTTGAAGGCCACTATAAAATCCCTCCTCATTCTTCTCCTTTGTGGACTAAACAAGCCTAGTTCCATCAGCCTCTACTCGTAAGTCATGTGTTCCAGCTTGCTAATCATTTTTGTTAGTCTCTGCTGAGCTTCTTCCTATTTGTCCACATGCTTCCTGTAGTAGGGAACCCTAAAACTGGACACATTACTCCAAATGTGGAATCACCAGTGCTGAATAGAGAGGAATAATCATTTCCCTCGATCTGCTGGCAATGCTCCCACTAATGCAGCCCAATATTCTGTTAGCCTTCTTGGCAATAAGGGCACACTCATATCCATTGTAGGCCACTAAGCAAACACAAAACACTTTTACTAGGTTTTTAAACCAGTGTTTCTCAACTGGTGCTCAATGGAACACCGGTGCTCTGTGGACACAGTGAAGGTGTTCCATGACCGACCCCTCCCTGTGGGAGAGAGGAGACTGTGTGGAGAAGGAGGAAGGGGCAATGTGGTGAATTGACATGTGTCATGGAAGATTTGAAATGCCCCACAGCTGCAGCAAAGCATCCAGGCGCTTGTTGGCATCTGCTGCTCCCTTGCTCATTTTCTGCTGCTGTTACCGTCCCATTGAAATTGCTTTCATGGTAAGACTTTCTTTGAGGAACCTGAAGAATAGATGAACTTTGTTCAATCATACACGCCCAAAATTCTCATTAAAACTTGAGGAGTATTATTTTCAGTTTTCATTTGTATGCTTAATCATTATGTATCTATTTTTTAGTAATAAATGCATGTTAGATTCGTAAAATTGTATTTAATTTGGTTTCCTGAATCGTTTTCGCAGGAATGTGTAGTACACAGATATTATGAACAGTACACCTAATATATGTCAGCTTTTTGAGAAAGTTTTCGTCAGGTGTTCTGCATAAGGTAATTAATATCTTTAGGTGTTCCCTAGTCCACTAAAGGTTGAGAAACACTGTTTTAAACAGATCGTTGGAAGGCACAAGTCATATTTAGAGCCAGCCATAGCCTGGGCTATTCATAAGCTCATTTGAAACCTGTGGATGCAGACAGGGCCTTCTCTGAGGCCTCTCCTATTTCTCTTATAGACTCATAGACTTTAAGGTCAGAAGGGACCAGTATGATCATCTGCTGTTGCTTCCCCCTTCAGGAGTTCCTCTGGTAAATTTTGCTTCACTTGTTCACAATATATTCTATCCTCAGATCAAAGTGAAGCTTACCATAGCCTGCTAATGGCACTGTGAAGTCAGCTGATGGCTTTTAGAGCTAGTACCCTGAGAAGCTGTTATGGGAAAGGGGCCCCCAGTCTACATTTGGTATCAAGTGAAGAATTCTTTCAGGCCTTGTACACACTGCAAAGTTATTGCGCGATAAAGCCCTTTATTGCGCAATAACTAGCAGAGCGTACACACACAGAAGCCTCTTATTGCGCGGCAAGAGCCCTCTTGCTGCGCAATATGTAAACCACCAAAACGAGCGTGGTAAGGCTTATCACGGAACAGTTGTTCCGTGATAGCTGCTGTGTGTACGCTTCTCGCGCAATAGGCAGCCTCCGGAAATGTCCCAGAGTGCCCAACCGGGCCACTCTGGGACATTGGAGCTGTCAAATGTCAATTTCACTGCTCCAGCTGAGCAGTGAAATTGACATCGGGATCGAGTGGGGGCAGAAGCTCCGCCGGAGCTTCTGCCCGAACCCGAACCCCTGGACTG